>SZWC01000402.1:361463-383102 GCA_023375785.1 Penium margaritaceum
TTTAGTGGGTGTAATTTTGTGTAAGTTCGTGTAAGTGCGTGTAAGTTCATGTAAGTGTATGAACGTGCGTATAAGTGCGTATAAGTGCGTGTAAGTGCGTGTAAGTGCGTGTAAGTGCGTGTAAGTGCGTGTAAGTACGTGTAAGTAAGTATAAGTGTGTGTAAGTACGTGTAAGTGTGTGTAAGTACGTATAAGTACCTGCTAGTGTGTGAAAGTGTGTGTAAGTATGTACAGGTGCGTGTAAGTGTAGTTTAAGTGCGTGTAAGTTTGTATTAGTGCATGTAAGTGCGTGTAAGTTTGTGTAAGTGTGTGTAAGTGCGTGCAAGTGTGTGTAAGTACGTGTAAGTGCGTGTAAGTGTGTGTTAGTATGTGTAAGTGTGTGTTAGTGCGTGTAAGTGCGTGTAAGTGTGTGTTAGTGTGTGTAAGTACGTGTAAGTGTGTGTAAGTGCATGTCAGTACGTGTAAGTGCATGTAAGTGCATATAAGTGCGTGTAAGTGCGTGTAAGTACGTGTAAGTGCGTGTGACTGCGTGTAAGTATGTGTAAGTGCGTGTAAGTGCATGTAAGTACGTGAAAGTGTGTGTAAGTGCGTGTAAGTGCCTGTTAGTGCGTGTAAGTGCGTGTAAGTGCGTGCAAGTACGTGTAAGTGTGGTTTAAGTGCGTGTAGGTTTGTGTAAGTGCGTGTAAGTGCATATAAGTTTCTGTAAGTGCGTGTAAGTGTGTGTAAGTGTGTATAAGTGTGTGTAAGCGTGTGTTAGTACGCGTAAGTGTGTGTTAGTGCGTGTAAGTGTATGCAAAAGCGTGTAAGTACGAGTAAGTGCGTGTAAGTGCATGTAAGTGCGTGTAAGTGCATGTAAGTGCATGTAAGTGTATGTAAGTGCATGTAAGTGCGTGTAAGTTAGAGTAAGGAAGTAGACGTACGTGTAAGTGCATGTAAGTGCGTGTAAGTGTGTGTAACTGCGTGTACGTGCGTGTAAGTATGTGTAAGTGCGTGTAAGTGCGTGTAAGTACGTGTAAGTGCGTGTGACTGCGTGTAAGTATGTGTAAGTGCGTGTAAGTACGTGTAAGTATATGTAAGTGCGTGTAAGTACGTGTAAGTCCGTGTAAGTGCGTGTAAGTACGTGTAAGTGTGTGTAAGTGCGTGTAAGTGCGTGTAAGTGTATGCAAGTGCGTGTTAGTGCGTGTTAGTGCGTGTGAGTGCGTATAAGAGTGTATAAGTGCATGTAAGTGCGTGTTAGTGTGGTTTAAGTACATGCAAGTGAGTGTAAGTACGTATAAGTATGTGTAAGTTCGTGTAAGTGCATGTAAGTGCGTGTAAGTGCTAAAAGTGCATGTAAGTGCGTGTAAGTGCGTGTAAGTACGTGTAAGTACGTGTTAGTATGTGAAAGTCCGTATAAGTGCGTGTAAGTACGTGTAAGTATGTGTAAGTGCGTGTTCGTGCGTGTAAGTTTGTATAAGTGTGTGTAAGTGCGTGTAAGTGTGTGTAAGTACGTGTAAGTATGCGTAAGTGCAAGTAAGTACGTGTAAGTACGTATAAGTGCATGTAAGCATGTGTAAGTGAGTGTAAGTGTGTGTGAGTGTAGGGGGTGTAAGTACGTGTAAGTGCAAGTAAGTACGTGTTAGTACGTGTAAGTGCGTGTAAGTGCGTGTAAGTGCGTATAAGTATGTGTAAGTTCGTGTAAGTGCGTGTAAGTGCGTGTAAGTACGTGTAAGTATGTGTAAGTTCGTGTAAGTGCGTGTAAGTGCGTGTAAGTACGTGTAAGTGTGGGTAAGTGCGTGTAAGTGCCTGTAAGTGCGTGTAAGTGCGTGTGAGTGCAGTTTAAGTGGGTGTAATTTTGTTTAAGTTCGTGTAAGTGCGAGTAAGTGCGTATAAGTACGTGTAAGTGCTCGTAAGTGCGTATAAGTGCGTGTAAGTGTGTGTAAGTGCGTGTAAGTGCGTGTAAATGCGTGTAAGTGTGTATAAGTGCGTGTAAGTGCGTGTAAATACGTGTACGTGCGTGTTAGTGTGTGTAAGTGCGTGAAAATGCGTGCAAGTACGTGTAAGTACGTGTAAGTTTGTATAAGTGCGTGTAAATGCGTGCAAGTGCGTGTAAGTGCATGTAAGTGCGTTTAAGTGCATGTAAGTATGTGTAAGTGCGTGTAAATGCGTGCAAGTGCGTGTAAGTGCATGTAAGTGCGTTTAAGTGCATGTAAGTATGTGTAAGTGTGTGTAAGGTCGTATAAGAGCATGTGAGAGCGTGTAACTATGTTTAAGTGCGTGTAAGTGCATGTAAATATGTGTAAGTACGTGTAAGTACGTGTAAGCACGTGTGCGTTTTTGTAAGTGTGTGTAAGTGTGTGTAAGTGCATGTAAGTACGTGTAAGTACGTGTAAGTGCATGTAAGTGTAAGAAAGTGTGTGCAAGTATGTGTAAGTACGTGTAAGTACGTATAACTGCGTGTACATACGTGTATCTGCGTGTAAGTGCATGTAAGTGCGTGAAAGTACGTGTAAGTTCGTGTAAGTGCGTGTAAGTTCCTGTAAGTGTGTGTAAGTGCGTGTAAGTACGTGTAAGTATGTGCAAGTGCGTGTAAGTGCATGTAAGTGCGTAAAAGTACGTGTAAGTTTGTGTAAGTGCGTGTAAGTTCCTGTAAGTGTGTGTAAGTGCTTGTAAGTGCGTGTAAGTATGTGTAAGTACGTGTAAGTGCGTGTAAGTGTGTGTAAGTATGGATAAGTACGTGTAAGTGCAAGTATGTGCGTGTAAGTGCGTGTAAGTGCCTATAAGCACGTGTACGTGCATGTAAGTGTGTGTAAGTACGTGTAAGTGCGTGTAAGTGCGTGTAAGTGCCTATAAGCACGTGTACGTGCATGTAAGTGTGTGTAAGTACGTGTAAGTGCGTGTAAGTGTGTGTAAGTACGTGTAAGTGCGTATAAGTGTGTGTAAGTGCGTACAAGTACGTGTAAGTGCGTGTAAGTCTGTGTAAGTGGGTGTAAGTGCGTGTAAGTACGTGTACGTGTGTATTAGTGCGTGTAAGTACGTGTAAGTTTGTGTAAGCGAATGTAAGTTCGTGTAAGTACATGTAAGTGCGTATAAGTATGTGTAAGTACGTGTAAGTTTGTGTAAGCGAATGTAAGTTCGTGTAAGTACATGTAAGTGCGTATAAGTATGTGTAAGTGCGTGTAAGTGCGTGTAAGTGCGTGTAAGTGTGTGTACATGCATATAAGTGCGTGTAAGTGCGTGTAAGTGTGTGTGAAAGCGTGTAAGTGTGTATAAGTGCGTGTAAATACATGTAAGTTTGTGTAAGTGAGTATAAGTTCGTGTAAGTGTGAGTAAGTACATGTAAGTGCGTGGAAGTGCGTGTAAGTACGTGGTAAGTACGTGTACCTGCATGTAAGTGTGTGTAAGTGTGTGTAAGTGTGTGTACGTGCATGTAAGTGTGTGTAAGTGCATGTAAGTACGTGTTAGTACGTGTTAGTGCGTGTAAGAGCGTGTAAGTGCATCTAAGTGCGTATAAGTGCGGTTTAAGTTCGTGTAAGTGAGTGTTAGTGTGTGTAAGTACGTGTACGTTCGTGTAGGTACGTGTAAGTGTGTGTAAGTGCTAAAAGTGTGTTTAAGTGTGTGTAAGTACGTGTAAGTGTGTGGAAGTACAGTTTAAGTTTGTGTAAGTGCGTGTAAGTGCGTGTAAGCATGTGTAAGTGTGTGTAAGTGCGTGTAAGTGCGTGTAAGTATGTGTAAGCTATGCTGACCACCCTACTAAGTGATCGACGATCGAGGTTGACGATGGATATCTATCTCTTGGAGCAAGTGATCGACGATCGAGGTTGACGATGGATATCTATCTCTTGGAGCAAGTGATCGACGATCGACGATCGACGAGGACAAAAAGTGCTCAGAATGGGCTAAAACTCGACAATCTCCTACTTACATCCATGGCATATCCACTCCCACACTAAATCCTCACTTTTATGCATCTTATGAATAAGGGTCATCAAACTCTTATCCACACATGTAGCACAGGTAGAGTGTCCGCATTGCGGACCCGGGTTCATTAGCTAAGTTGTCTGGGTGTGTCCCCAGCCCAACCATATGGTAGGGCGGGAAAAAAAAGGCGCTGAGGCAGTCCTGATCACGACCGATGGACAAAAGAAAATTGAAACTCGCGGTAGCTGCCTCCGGATATGGCGCACGACTGCCTGCGCGTCAGTTCAGACGCGCAGGCAGTCCTCCTTGCCTATCTGGAGGCAGGAGCCACCTGCACCTCTTGACGCGCAGGCCACACCGCCTGCGCGTCAAGAGGTGCCTGTTTCCGTTCTCAGGCCGTCAATCGCCTTATCATCCACAAAATAAATCCCCCATCCCCTCCAACCGCCGAATTGCATCGCAAACTGACGGTTTTGGGAGGGGGGGGGTGATTGCGTTCAGAGAGCATGGGTCCCACCCCTCTCGCCAGCTCCTTCGGAACCCACCGCATCGTCGTTTGCATTCAATGGACGTTGGCATGGACCCCCCTCCCCACCCCCCTCCACCACACTTCGCCGCGCCGCGACTAAGTGTCGCGGGAGGTGGGGGGATCGCCGCCGACGTCAACGTCGACGTGGTCGACGACTGAAGATCGTCAATTACCTCCAAGTAGTCGATGATCGAGGTCAGCATAGTGTGTAAGTACGTGTAAGTGCGTGTAACTTTGTGTAAGTGTGTGTAAGTGCATGTAAGTGCGTGTAAGTACTTTTAAGTACGTGTAAGTACGTATAAGTGCAAGTAAGTGCATGTAAGTATGTGTAAGTGCGTGTAAGTATGTGTACGTTTGTATAAGTACGTGTAACTGCATATAAGTGCATGTAAGTGTGTGTAAGTGTGTGTAAGTGCGTGTAAGTGTAGTTTAAGTTTGTGTAAGTGCGTGTAAGTGCATGTAACTGCGTGTAAGTACGTGTGAGTGCATGTAAGTGCGTGTAAGTGCGTGGAAGTGCGTGTGAGTGAAGTTTAAGTGGGTGTTGTTTCGTGTACATTCGTGTAAGTACATAGAAGTGCGTATAAATGAGTGTAAGTGCATGTAAGTGTGTGTAGGTAGGTGTGACTGCATATATGTATGTGTAAGTGCGTGTAAGTGAGTACAAGTGCGTGTAAGTGCGTAAAAGTGCGTGTAAGTGCGTATAAGTGTGTGTAAGTGCATGTAAGTGCATGTAATTACGTGTAAGTGCATAGACGTGCGTGTAAGTGCATGTGAGTGCAATTCAAGTGGGTGTAATTTTGTGTAAGTTCGTGTAAGTGCGTGTAAGTACATGTAAGTGCGTGTAAGTGCGTATAAGTGTGCGTAAGTGTATGTAAGTACGTGTAAGTGCGTGTGAGTGCATGTAAGTGCCTGTTAGTGCGTATAAGTGCGTGTAAGTGCATGCAAGTACGTGTAAGTGCGATTTAAGTGCGTGTAAGTTCGTGTAAGTGCGTGTAAGCTCGTATAAGTGCGTGTAAGTTTGTGTAAGTGCGTGTAAGTGCGTGTAAGTACGTGTAAGTGTGTGTAAGTGTGTGTAAGTGCGTGTAAGTGTGTGTTAGTGCGTGTAAGTATGTGTTAGTGCGTGTAAGTGTGTGTAAGTGTGTGTAAGTGCGTGTAAGTGTGTGTTAGTGCGTGTAAGTATGTGTTAGTGCGTGTAAGTGTGTGCCAAAGTGTGTAAGTGCGTGTAAGTACGTGTAAGTGCATGTAAGTATGTGTAAGTGCATGTAAGTGCGTGTAAGTGTGTGTCAGTGTGTGTAAGTACGTATAAGTGCGTGTAAGTGCGTGTAAGTGTGTGTTAGTGCGTGTAAGTGTGTGCCAAAGTGTGTAAGTGCGTGTAAGTACGTGTAAGTGCATGTAAGTATGTGTAAGTGCATGTAAGTGCGTGTAAGTGTGTGTCAGTGTGTGTAAGTACGTATAAGTGCGTGTAAGTGCGTGTAAGTGCATATAAGTGCGTGTAAGTGCGTGTAAGTGCGTATAAGTGTGTGGAAGCACGTGTAAGTGCATGTAAGTACGTGTAAGTGCGTGTAAGTACGTGTAAGTATGTGTAAGCACGTGTGACTGCGTGTAAGTATGTGTAAGTACGTCTAAGTGAGTGTAAGTGTGTGTAAGTGCGTATAAGAGCATGTAAGTGCGTGTAATCACCTGTAAGTACATGTAAGTGCGTGTAAGTGCGTGTAAGTGTGTATAAGTGCGGGTGAGTGCGTGTGTGTAGTTTAAGTGGGTGTAATTTCATGTAAGTTTGTGTAAGTGCGTGTAAGTGCGTGTAAGTACGTGTAAGTGCGTGTAAGTGCGTGTAAGTGTGTGTAAGTACGTGTAAGTGCGTGTAAGTACGTGTAAGTGTGTGTAAGTGTGTGTAAATGCGTGTAAGTGCGTGTAAGTTCGTGTAAATGCGTGTAAGTTTGTGTAAGTACTTGTAAGTGCGTGTAAGTACATGTAAGTGTGTGTAAGTATGTGTAAGTGTGTGTAAGTGTGTGTTAGTGCATGTAAGTATGTGTTAGTATGTGTAAGTGTGTGCCAAAGCGTGTAAGTGTGTGTAAGTGCGTGTAAGTGCATGTAAGTGCGTGTAAGTGCATGTAAGTGCGTGTAAGTGCGTGTAAGTGCGTGTAAGTATGTGTAAGTGCGTGTAAGTGCGTGTAAGTGCGTGTAAGTGTGTGTAAGTGCGTGTAAGTGTGTGTTAGTGCGTGTAAGTATGTGTTAGTATGTGTAAGTGTGTGCCAAAGCGTGTAAGTGTGTGTAAGTGCGTGTAAGTGCATGTAAGTGCGTGTAAGTGCATGTAAGTGCGTGTAAGTGCGTGTAAGTGCGTGTAAGTATGTGCAAGTGCGTGTAAGTACGTGTAAGTGCGTATAAGTCCGTGTAACTGCGTGTAAGTGCGTGTAAGTGCGTGTAAGTGCGTGTAAGTGAGTGTAAGTGCATGTAAGTGTGTATAAGTACGTGTAAGTACATATAAGTGCGTGTAAGTACGTGTAAGTGCGTATAAGTGCGTGTAAGTGCGTGTGAGTGTGATTTAAGTGGGTGTAATTTCGTGTAAGTTTGTATAAGTGCGTGTAAGTGCGTGTAAGTGTGTATAACTGTGTGTAAATACGTGTAAGTGTGTGTAAGTGCGTGTAAGTGCCTGTTAGCGTGTATAAATGCGTGTAAGTGCGTTCAAGTGTGTATAAGTGTGGTTTAAGTGCGTGTAAATTCGTGTAAGTGCGTGTACATTCGTGTTAGTGCGTGTAAGTTTGTGTAAGTGTGTATTATTGCGTGTAAGTGTGTGCCAAAGCGTGTAAGTGCGTGTAAGTCTGTGTCAGTGCATTTAAGTACGTGTAACTGCCTATAAGTGCGTGTAAGTGTGTGTAAGTGCGTGTAAGTGCGTGTAAGTGTGTGTAAGTACGTGTAAGTGCATACAAGCGCGTGTAAGTACGTGTAAGTGCGTGTTATTACGATTAAGTGTGTGTAAGTACGTCTAAGTACGTGTAAGTGTGTGTAAGTACGTGTGACTGGGTGTAAGTATGTGTAAGTGCGTGTAAGTGAGTGTAAGTGCGTGTAAGTGCGCATAAGTGCGTGTAAGTGCGTGTAATTGCGTGTAAGTGCATGTAAGTACATATAAGTGTATGTAAGTGCATGTAAGTATGTGTACGTGCGTGTAAGTGCGTGTAAGCGCATGTAAGTACATGTAAGTGTGTGTAAGTGCGTGTAAGTGCGTGTTAGTACGTGTGAGTGCGTGTAAGAGCGTGTAAGTGTATGTAAGTGGGTGTTAGTGCGGTTTAAGTTTGTGTAAGTGATTGTAAGTACGTGTAAGTACGTGTAAGTTCGTGTAAGTATGTGTAAGTGCGTGTAAGTGCTAAAAGTGTGTGTAAGTGCGTATAAGTGAGTGTAAGTGCGTGTAAGTGTGTGTAAGTGCGGTTTAAGTTCGTGTAAGTGCCTGTAAGTGCGTGTACTTGTGTGTAAGTGCGTGTAAGTATGTGAAAGTGCGTGTAAGTGCATGTAAGTGTGTGTAAGTATGTGTATGTGCGTATAACTGCGTGTAAGTTCATGTAAGTGTGTGTAAGTACATGTAAGTGCGTATAAGTATGTGTAAGTACGTGTAAGTGTAAGTAAGTGCGTGTAAGTACGTGTAAGTGCATGTAAGTGTGTGTAAGTGCGTGTAAGTGCGTGTTAGTACGTGTGAGTGCGTGTAAGAGCGTGTAAGTGTATGTAAGTGGGTGTTAGTGCGGTTTAAGTTTGTGTAAGTGAGTGTAAGTACGTGTAAGTACGTGTAAGTTCGTGTAAGTATGTGTAAGTGCGTGTAAGTGCTAAAAGTGTGTGTAAGTGCGTATAAGTGCGTGTAAGTGCGTGTAAGTGTGTGTAAGTGCGGTTTAAGTTCGTGTAAGTGCGTGTAAGTGCGTGTACTTGTGTGTAAGTGCGTGTAAGTATGTGAAAGTGCGTGTAAGTGCATGTAAGTGCGTGTAAGTATGTGTATGTGCGTATAAGTGCGTGTAAGTTCATGTAAGTGTGTGTAAGTACATGTAAGTGCGTATAAGTATGTGTAAGTACGTGTAAGTGCAAGTAAGTGCGTGTAAGTACGTGTAAGTGCATGTAAGCACGTGTAAGTGCGTGTAAGTGCGTGTAAGTGCGTGTAAGGGGGTGTAGATACGTGTAAGTGCAAGTAAGTGTGTGTTAGTACGTGTAAGTGTGTATAAGTGTGTTTAAGTGCGTGTAGGTGCGTGTAAGTGCGTGTAAGTGCGTGTAAGTGCGTGTAAGTGCGTGTAACTTTGTGTAAGTACGTGTAAGTGCGTGTAAGTGCCTGTAAGTGCGTTTAAGTGCGTGTGAGTGCAGTTTAAGTGGGTGTAAGTGTATATAAGTGTGTGTAAGTACGTATAAGTGCGTGTTAGTGCATGTAAGTACGTGTAAGTGTGTAAGTGTGTGTTAGTGCGTGTAAGTACGTGTAAGTGTGCGTAAGTGTGTGTTAGTGCGTGTAAGTGCATGTAAGTGCATGCAAGTGCGTGTAAGTGTGGTTTATGTGCGTGTAAGTTCGTGTAAGTGCGTATAAGCGTGTGTAAGTTTTTGTAAGTTTGTGTAAGTATGTTTAAGTGTGTGTAAGTGCATATAAGTGAGTTTAAGTTTGTGTTAGTGCGTGTAAGTATGTATTAGTGTATACAAGTGTGTGCAAAAGCGTGTAAGTGCGTGTAAGTGTGTAAGTGAATGTAAGTGCGTGTAAGTGCATGTAAGTGCCTGTAAGTGCATGTAAGTGCGTGTAAGTGCATGTAAGTACATATGAGTACGTTTAAGTGCATGTAAGTGTGTCTAAGTACCTGTAAGTGCGTGTGAGTTTGTGTTAGTATGTGTAAGTGCGTGTAAGTGTGTATAAGTGCGTATAAGTGTGTGTCAGTGCATGTAAGTGTGCGTTAGTGCTTGTAAGTGTATGTAAGTATGTGTAAGTGTGTGTAAGTACGTGTAAGAGCATGTAAGTGCATGTAAGTGTGTGTAAGAGAGTGTAAGTGTGTGTAAGTGCGTGTAAGTGTGTGTAAGTACGTGTAAGTTCGTGTAAGTGAATGTAAGTTTGTGTACGTGTGTGTAAGTGTGTTTAAGTGCATGTAAGTATGTGTAAGTGCGTGTAAGCATGCATAAGTGCGTGTAAGTGTGTATAAGTGCGTGTAAGTGCGTGTAAGTACATGCAAGTGTGTGTAAATGTGTGTCAGTACGTGTAAGTGCGTATTAGTGCGTGTAAGTGCGTGTAAGAGCATGTAAGTGCATGTAAGTACGTGTAAGTGCGGTTTAAGTTCGTGTAAGTGAGTGTAAGTGCGTGTAACTACGTGTAAGTTCGTATAAGTGCATGTCAGTACGTGTAAGTACGTGTAAGTGCGTGTAAGTGCATATAAGTACGTGTAAGTATGTGTAAGTGTGTGTTAGTGCAGTTTGAGTTCGTGTAAGTGGATGTAAGTGCGTGTAAGTATGTGTAAGTATGTGTAAGTGCGTGTAAGTGCGTGTAAGTACGTTTAAGTATGTGTAAGTGCGTGTAAGTGTGTGTAAGTTTGTGTAAGTGCATATAAGTACATGTAAGTGCGTGTACGTACGTGTAAGTACGTGTAAGTACGTGTGAGTGTGAGTAAGTGCGTGTAAGTACGTATAAGTGCATGTAAGCATGTGTAAGTGCGTGTAAGTTTGTGTAAGTGCGTGAAAGTGCGTATAAGTGCGTCTAAGCGCGTGTAAGTGCGTGTAAGTGCAGTTTAAGTGGATGTAATTTTGTGTAAGTTCGTGTAAGTGCGTGTAAGTGTGTATAAGTGCGTGTAAGTGAGTGTAAGTGGGACTAAGTGCGTGTAAGTGCGTGTAAGTGCATGTAAGTGCGTGTAAGTGCGTATAAGTGTGTGCAAGTACGTCTAAGTGTGTGTTAGTATGTGTATGTGTGTGTAAGTGCATGTAAGTATGTGTAGGTGCATGTAAGTGCGTGTAAGTGTGATTTAAGTGCGTGTAAGTTTGTGTAAGTACGTGTAAGTGCGTACAAGTGTGTGTAAGTGCATGTAAGTGTGCATAAGTGCGTACAAGTGCGTGTAAATGCGTGTAAGTGCGTGTAAGTGCATGTTACTGCGTCTAAGTGAGTTAATAAGCGTGTAAGTACGTGTAAGTACGTGTAAGTGCGTGTAAGTGTGTGTAAGTGTGTGTAAATGCGTGTAAGTGCGTGTAAGTGCGTGTGAGTGCGTGTGAGTGTATGTAAGTACGTGTAAGTGCGTGTAAGGTGGTATAAAAGTGTGTAAGAGTGTGGAAGTCTGTGTAAGTGCATGTAAGTGCGTGTAAGTGCATATAAGCGCATGTAAGTGTGTGTAAGTTCATGTATGTCCACGGAAGTGCGTGTAACTGCGTGTAAGTACGTGTAAGTGCGTGTAAGTGCGTGTCAGTGCATGTAAGTGCGTTTAAATGCATGTAAGTGTGTGTAAGTGCATGTAAGTGCGTGTAAGTGTGTATAAGTATGTGTAAGTGTGTGTAAGGTGGTCTAAGGGCGTGTAAGAGTGTGTAAGTGCGTGGAAATGCGTGTAAGTACGTGTAAGTATGTGTAAGTGCGTGTAAGTGCATGTAAGTACGTGTAAGTGTGTGTAAGTGTGTGTAAGTGCGTATAAGTGAGTGTAAGTGCATGTACGTAGGTGTAAGTGTAAGAAAGGGCGTGTAAGTATGTGCAAGTGTGTGTAAGTGTGTGTAAGTGCGTGTAACAGTGTGTACGTTTGTGTAAGTGCGTGTAAGTACATGTATGTGCGTGTAAGTACATGTAAGTTCGTGTAAGTGCGTGTAAGTGCGTGTAAGTGCGTGTAAGTGTGTGTAAGTGTATGGAAGTGCGTGTAAGTTTAAGTGCGTATAAGTACGTGTAAGTACGTGTAAGTGCGTGTAAGTGTGTGTAAGTGCGTGTAAGAGTGTGTACGTGTGTGTAAGTGCGTGTAAGAGTGTGTACGTGTGTGTAAGTGCGTGTAAGAGTGTGTACGTGTGTGTAAGTGCGTGTAAGAGTGTGTACGTGTGTGTAAGTGCGTGTAAGAGTGTGTACGTGTGTGTAAGTGCGTGTAAGAGTGTGTACGTGTGTGTAAGTGCGTGTAAGAGTGTGTACGTGTGTGTAAGTGCGTGTAAGAGTGTGTACGTGTGTGTAAGTGCGTGTAAGAGTGTGTACGTGTGTGTAAGTGCGTGTAAGAGTGTGTACGTGTGTGTAAGTGCGTGTAAGAGTGTGTACGTGTGTGTAAGTGCGTGTAAGAGTGTGTACGTGTGTGTAAGTGCGTGTAAGAGTGTGTACGTGTGTGTAAGTGCGTGTAAGAGTGTGTACGTGTGTGTAAGTGCGTGTAAGAGTGTGTACGTGTGTGTAAGTGCGTGTAAGAGTGTGTACGTGTGTGTAAGTGCGTGTAAGAGTGTGTACGTGTGTGTAAGTGCGTGTAAGAGTGTGTACGTGTGTGTAAGTGCGTGTAAGAGTGTGTACGTGTGTGTAAGTGCGTGTAAGTATGTGTAAACTCGAGTAAGTGAATGTAAGTTTGTGCAAGTACGTATAAGTGCGTGTAAGTGTGTGTAAGTATGTATACATGCGTCTAAGTGCGTGTAAGTGCGTGTGAGTGCGTGTGAGTGTATGTAAGTACGTGTAAGTGCGTCTAAGTGCATGTAAGTGCGTGTAAGTGCGTGTAAGTGCGTGTAAGTGTGTGTAAGTGTATGGAAGTGCGTGTAAGTTTAAGTGCGTATAAGTACGTGTAAGTACGTGTAAGTGCGTGTAAGTGTATGTTAGTGCGTAAAAGTGCGTATAAGTGCGTGTAAGTGTGTGTAAGTGCGTGTAAGTATGTGTAAACTCGAGTAAGTGAATGTAACTTTGTGCAAGTACGTATAAGTGCGTGTAAGTGTGTGTAAGTGCGTGTAAGTGCGTGTAAGTACGTGAAATGCGTGCAAGTGTGTGTAAGTACGTGTTAGTTTGTGTAAGTCAATGTAAGTTTGTTTAAGTGCGTATAAGTGTGTGTAAGTGCGTATAAGTGCATGTAAGTACGTGTAAGTGCGTGTAAGTGCGTGTAAGTCTGTGTAAGTGTGTGTAAGTGCGTGTAAGTGCATGTAAGTACGTGTAAGTGCGTGTAAGTGCGTGTAAGTCTGTGTAAGTGTGTGTAAGTGCGTGTAAGTGCATGTAAGTACGTGCAAGTGTGTGTAAGTACATGTAGGTATGTGTAAGTAAGTGTAAGTGCGTGTAAGTACGTGTTAGTGTGTATGAGTGCGTGTAAGAGCGTGTAAGTGCATGTAAGTGTGTGTAAGTACAGTTTATGTTCGTGTAAGTGTAGGTAAGTGCGTGTAAGTGCATGTAAGTATGTGTAAGTACGTGTAAGTGCGTATACGTGCGTGTAAGTGCAGTTTAAGTGGATGTAATTTTGTGTAATTTTGTGTAAGTGCGTGTAAGTGCGTGTAAGTGCATGTAAGTGTGTGTACGTGCGTGTAAGTGCGTGTAAGTACGTGTAAGTATTTGTAAGTGCGTATAAGTGCGTGTAAGTGTGTACAAGTGCGTGTAAGAGTGTATTTTAGTGCATATAAGTATGCATAAGTGCGTGTAAGTGCGTGTAAGTGCGTATAAGTGTGTGTAAGTGCGTGTGGGTGTGTGTAGGTGTGTGTAAGTGCGTATATGTACATGTAAGTGCGTGTAAGTGTGTGTAAGTATGTATACATGCGTCTAAGTGCGTGTAAGTGCGTGTAAGTACGTGTAAGTACGTGTAAGTGCGTGTAAGTGCGTATAAGTGTGTGTAAGTATGTGTAAGTGCGTCTAAGTGCATGTTAGTGCGTATGAGTGCGTGTAAGAGCGTGTAAGTGCATGTAAATGCGTGTAAAATGCGGTTTAAGTTCGTGTAAGTGAGTGTAAATGCGTGTAAGTACGTGTAAGGTCGTGTAAGTGTGTGTAAGTGTGTGTAAGTAGGAAAAGTGCGTGTAAGTACGTATACGTGCGTGTAAGTGCGTGTAAGTGCGTGTAAGTGTAGTTTAAGTTCGTGTAAGTGTGTGTAAGTGCGTGTAAGTATGTATAAGTGCGTTAAGTGCGTGTAAGTATGTGTAAATGCGTGTAAGTGCGTGTAAGTGCGTGTAGGTACGTGTAAGTTCATGTAAGTGTGTGTAAGTGCGTGTAAGTGCGTGTAAGTGCATGTACATGCGTCTAAGTGTGTGTAAGTGCGTGTAAGTGTAGTTTAAGTGGGTGCTATTTTGTGTAAGTTCGTGTAAGTGCGTGTAAGTGCATGTAAGTGTGTGTAAGTGCGTGTAAGTGTAGTTTAAGTGGGTGCTATTTTGTGTAAGTTCGTGTAAGTGCGTGTAAGTGCGTGTAAGTGCATGTAAGTGAGTGTAAGTGCGACTAAGTGCGTGTAAATACATGTAAGTGCGTGTACGTGCATATAAGTGCGTACAAGTACTTGTAAGTGTGTGTTAGTGTGTGTATGTGTGTGTAAGTATGTGTAAGTGTGTGTAAGTGTGTGTAAGTGCATGTAAGTGCATGAAGGTGCATGTAGGTGCGTGTAAGTGCGTGTCAGTACGTGTAAGTGCATGTACGTGCGTGTTAGTGTGTGTAGGTACGTATAAGTGCATGTAAGTACGTGTAAGTGCGTCTAAGTGCATGTAAGTGCGTGTAAGTGCGTGTAAGTGCATGTAAGTACGTGTAAGTGCGTCTAAGTGCATGTAAGTGCGTGTAAGTGCGTGTAAGTGCATGTAAGTGCGTATAAGTGTGGTTTAAGTACGTGTAAGTTCGTGTAACTTCATGTAATTACATACAAGTGTGTATAAGTACGTGTAAGTGTGTGTAAGTTCGTGTACGTGTGTGTAAGTGTGTGTAAGTGTGTGTAAGTGCGTGAAAGTGCGTGTTAGTACGTGTAAGTGCAAGTAGAAGTGTGTAAGTGCGTGTAAGTGGGTGTAAGAGCATGTAAGTACGTGGAACTGCATGTAAGTGCGTGTAAGTACGTGTAAGTGTGTATAAGTGCGTGTAAGTGCATGTAAGCACGTGTAAGTATGTGTAAGTGCGTGTAAGTGTGTGTAAGTGTGTGTAAGTTC
This sequence comes from Penium margaritaceum, assembly GCA_023375785.1. NCBI lineage: Eukaryota > Viridiplantae > Streptophyta > Zygnematophyceae > Desmidiales > Peniaceae > Penium > Penium margaritaceum. The sequence goes on from SZWC01000402.1 coordinate 375,907, forward strand.
GTGTAAGTGCGTATAAGTGCATATAAGTATGTGTGAGTGCATGTGAGTGCGTGTAAGTATGTGTAAGTGCGTGTAAGTACGTGTAAGTATGTATACGTACGCGTCAGTGTGAGTAAGTGTGTGTAAGTGTGTGTAAGTACGTGTAAGTTTGTGTAAGTGTGTGTAAATGCGTGTAAGTATGTGTAAGTGAGTATAAGTGCATGTAAGTATGTGCAAGTGTGTGTAACGTCGTGTAAGAGCGTGTAAGAGCGTATAAGTGCATATAAGTCCGTGTAAGTGCGTACAAGTGCGTGTAAGTGCGTGTAAGTGTGTGTAAGTACGTGTAAGTGCGTGTAAGTGCGTGTAAGTGCGTGTAAGTATGTGTAAGTTTTTGTAAGTGTGTGTAAATTCCTGTAAGTGCGTGTAAGTGTGTGTAAGTACGTGTAAGTGCATGGAAGTGCGTGTAAGTGTCGGTAAGTGCGTGTAATTGCGTATAAGTGCGTGTAAGTGCATATTAGTATATGTAAGTACGTGTAAGTGCATGTAAGTGCGTATCAGTGTGTGTAAGTACGTGTAAGTGCGTGTAAGTGCATGTAAGTACGTGTAAGTACGTGTAAGTGGGTGTAAGTACGTGTAAGTGCGTGTAAGTGCCTGTAAGTACGTGTAAGTACGTATAAGTGCGTGTAAGTACGTGTAAGTGCGTGTAAGTACGTGTAAGTTTGTGTTAGTGAATGTAAGTTCGTGTAAGTGCGTGTAAGTGTGTGTAAATGCGTGTAAGTGCGTGTAAGTGTGTGTAAGTGTGTGTAAGTGCGTGTAAGTGCGTGTAAGTGCGTGTAAGTGCGAGTATGGGTGTAAGTGTGTGTAATTGCGTGTAAGTGCGTGTAAGTACGTGTAAGTGCGTGTAAGTGCATGTAAGTGCGTGTAAGTACGTGTAAGTGTGTGTAAGTGAGTGTAAGTACGTGTAAGTCCGTGTAAGTGCGTGTAAGTGCATGTAAGTGCGTGTAAGTACGTGTAAGTGTGTGTAAGTGAGTGTAAGTACGTGTAAGTCCGTGTAAGTGCGTGTAAGTGCATGTAAGTGCGTGTAAGTGCGTGTAAGTGCGAGTATGGGTGTAAGTGTGTGTAATTGCGTGTAAGTGCGTGTAAGTACGTGTTAGTTTGTGTAAGTGAATGTAAGTTCGTGTAAGTCCGTGTCAGTGTGTGTAAGTGCATATAAGTGCGTGTAAGTACGTGTAAGTGCGTGTAAGTGTGTGTAAGTGTGTATAAGTGTGTGTAAGTGTGTGTAAGTGCATGTACGTACGTGTAAGTGTATGTAAGTGCATGTAAGTATGTGTAAACATGTGTAAGTGCGTGCAAGTGCGTGTTAGTGTGTGTGAGTGCATGTAAGAGCGTGTAATTGCATGTAAGTGTGTGTAAGTGCAGTTTAAATTCGTGTAAGTATGTGTAAGTGCGTATAAGTGCAGTTTAAGTTTGTGTAAGTGCAGATAAGTGCGTGTAAGTGCGTATAAGTATGTGTAAGTGCGTGTAAGTACGTATAAGTGCGTGTAAGTACACTTTAAGTGGGTGTAATCTTGTATACGTTTGTGTAAGTGCGTTTAAGTGCGTATAAGTGCGTGTAAGTGCGTGTAAGTGCGTGTAAGTGTGTGTAAGTATGTGTAAGTGTGTGTAAGTGCGTATAAGTGCGTGTAAGTGTGTACAAGTATGTATAAGAGTGTGTTTTAGTGCATGTAAGTGTGTGTAAGTGCGTATAAGTACGTGTAAGTGCGTGTAAGTGCGTGTAAGTTCGTGTAGGTGTGTGTAGGTGTGTGTAAGTGTATAAAAGTACGTGTAAGTGCATGTAAGTATGTATACATGGATCTAAGTGTGTGTAAGTGCGTGTAAGTGCGTGTAAGTACGTGTAAGTGCGTGTAAGTGCGTATAGGTGCGTTTAAGTATGTGTAAGTGCGTCTAAGTACGTGTTAGTGCGCGTGTATGCGTATAAGAGCATGTAAGTGCATGTAAGTGCGTGTAAGTGCGGTTTAAGTTCGTGCAAGTGAGTGTAAGTGCGTGTAAGTACGTGTAAGTTTGTGTAAGTGTGTGTAAATCTGTGTAAGTGCTAAAAGTGCGTGTAAGTGCGTATACGTGCATGTAAGTGCATGTAAGTACTAGTGAGTACGTATACGTGCGTGTAAGTACGTGTAAGTATGTGTAAATGCGTGTAAGTGCGTGTAAGTGCATGTAAGTGCGTGTACGTTTGTATAAGTGTGTGTAAGTGCATGTAAGTGCATGTAAGTACGTGTAAGTGCGTGTAAGTGCATGTAAGTGCGTGTACGTTTGTATAAGTGTGTGTAAGTGCATGTAAGTGCATGTAAGTACGTGTAAGTACATGAAAGTATGTGTTAGTGCAAGTAAGTGCGTGTAGGTACGTGTAAGTACGTGTAAGTACGTGTAAGTTCATGTAGGTGCGTGTAATTGCGTGTAAGTGCATGTAACTGCGTATAAGTGCGTATAAGTGCGTGTAAATGTGTGTAAGTGCGTGTAAGTACGTGTGAGTGTAGTTAAGTGGATATAATATAGTGTAAATTTGTGTAAGTGTGTGTAAGTGTGTATAAGTGTATGTAAGTGTGTGTAAGTGCGTGTAAGTGCATGTAAGTGCGTGTAAGTGCATGTAAGTGCGTGTAAGTGCGTGTAAGTGTATGTAAGTGCGTGTAAGTGCGTGTAAGTACGTGTAAGTACGTGTAAGTGCGTGTAAGTGTATGTAAGTGCGTGTAAGTGCGTGTAAGTACGTGTAAGTACGTGTTTGTGCATATAAGTGAATATAAGTGCGTGCAAGTGCGTGTAAGTGTGGCTTAAGTGCGTGTAATTTTGTGTAAGTGCGTGTAAGTGCGTGTAAGTTTATGTAAGTGCGAGTAAGTACGTACAAGTGCGTGGAAGTGCGTATCAGTACGTGTAAGTACGTGTAAGTGCGTGTAAGTGTGTGTAAGTACGTGTAAGTACGGTTTACGTTCATGTAAGCATGTGTAAGTGCATGTAAGTGCGTGTAAGTGTGTGTAAGTGTATGTAAGTGTGGTTCAAGTGCGTGTAATTTCGTGTACGTTCGTGTAAGTGCATGTAAGTGCATGTAAGTGTGTGTAAGTGCGTGTAAGTGCGTGTAAGTACGTATAAGTACATGTAAGTTTGTGTAAGGACGTGTAAGTGTGTGTAAGTGCGTGTAAGTGCGTGTAGGTGCGTGTAATTTTGTGTAAGTACGTGGAAGTATGTGCTAGTAAGTGTAAGTGCGTGAATATGCGTGCAAGTACGTGTAAGTGCGTGTAAGTGAATGTAAGTGGGTGTAAGTGCGTCTAAGTGCGTGTACGTTCGTGCAAGTGCGTGTAAGTGTGTGTAAGTTCGTGTAAGTGCGTGTAAGTGCGTGCAAGTACGTGTAAGTGCGTGAAAGTGCGTGTAAGTGTGTGTAAGTGTGCGTAAATGCGTGTAAGTTTGTATAAGTGCGTCGAAGTGTGTGTAAGTGTGTATAAGTACGTGTAAGTGTGTGTAAGTGCGTGTAAGTGCGTGTGACTGCGTGTAAGTATGTGTAAGTGTGTGTAAGTGTGTGTAAGTTCGTGTAAGTATGTGTAAGTGCATGTAAGTCCGTGTAAGTACGTGTAAGTGCGTGTAAGTACATGTAAGTGCATGTAAGTACATAAAAGTGTGTGTAAGTGTGTATAAGTGTGTGTACGTGTGTGTAAGTGTGTGTAAGTGTGTGTTAGTGCATATGAGTGCATGTAAGAGCGTGTAAGTGCATGTAAGTGCGTGTTAGTGCGGTTTAAGTTCGTATAAGTGAGAGTAAGTGCGTGTAAGTATGTGTAAGTTCGTGCAAGTACGTGTAAGTGCGTGTAAGTGCTAAAAGTGCGTGTAAGTGTGTGTAAGTGCGTGTAAATGCGTGTAAGTGCGTGTGAGTGCAGTGTAAGTTCGTGTAAGTGCGTATAAGTGCGTGTAAGTACGTGTAAGTATGTGTAGGTATGTGTAAGTGCGTGTAAGTGTGTGTAAGTGCGTGTATGTATGTGTAAGTGCGTGTAAGTTCGTGTAAGTGTGTGTAAGTGCGTGTAAGTGCGTGTATGTACGTGTAAGTACGTGTAAGTATGTGTAAGTGCGTGTAAGTTCGTGTAAGTGTGTGTAAGTGCGTGTAAGTGCATGTAAGTGCGTGTAAGTGCATGTAAGTGCGTGTAAGTGCATGTAAGTGCGTGTAAGTGCATGTAAGTGCGTGTAAGTGCATGTAAGTGCGTGTAAGTGCATGTAAGTGCGTGTAAGTGCATGTAAGTGCGTGTAAGTGCATGTAAGTGCGTGTAAGTGCATGTAAGTGCGTGTAAGTGCATGTAAGTGCGTGTAAGTGCATGTAAGTGCGTGTAAGTGCATGTAAGTGCGTGTAAGTGCATGTAAGTGCGTGTAAGTGCATGTAAGTGCGTGTAAGTGCATGTAAGTGCGTGTAAGTGCATGTAAGTGCGTGTAAGTGCATGTAAGTGCGTGTAAGTGCATGTAAGTGCGTGTAAGTGCATGTAAGTGCGTGTAAGTGCATGTAAGTGCGTGTAAGTGCATGTAAGTGCGTGTAAGTGCATGTAAGTGCGTGTAAGTGCATGTAAGTGCGTGTAAGTGCATGTAAGTGCGTGTAAGTGCATGTAAGTGCATGTAAGTGTGTGTAAGTGCGTGTAAGTGCGTGTATGTACGTGTAAGTGCGTGTAAGTTCGTGTAAGTGTGTGTAAGTGCGTGTAAGTGCGTGTATGTACGTGTAAGTACGTGTAAGTATGTGTAAGTGCAAGTAAGTGCGTGTAAGTACGTGTAAGTACGTATAAGTAAGTATACATTTGTGTAAGTGCGTGTAAGTGCGTGTAAGTGTGTGTAAGTGCATATAAGTACGGTTTACGTTTGTGGAAGTGCGTGTAAGTGCATGTAATTGCCTGTAAGTACATGTAAGTGCATATAAGTGCATGTAAGTACGTGTAAGTGCGTGCAAGTAAAGTTTTAGTGGGTGTTATCTTGTTTAAGTTTGTGTAAGTGCGTGTAAGTGCAGGTAAGTGTATGTAAGTACGTATAAGTGCGTATAAGTGCGTATAAGTGCGTGTAAGTGCGTGTAAGTACGTATAAGTGCGTATAAGTGTGTGTAAGTGCGTGTAAGTATGTGTAAGTGCGTGTAAGTACCTGTTAGTGTGTGAAAGTGCGTGTAAGTGTGTGCAAGTGCGTGTAAGTGTGGTTTAAGTGCGTGTAAGTTTGTATTAGTGCATGTAAGTACGTGTAAGTTTGTGTAAGTGCGTGTAAGTGCGTGTAAGTGTGTGTTACTACGTGTAAGTGCGTGTAAGTGTGTGTTAGTATGTGTAAGTGTGTGTTAGTGCGTGTAAGTGTGTGTAAGTGCGTGTTAGTGTGTGTAATTGCGTGCAAGTGTGTGTAAGTTCATGTCAGTGCGTGTAAGTGCATGTAAGTGCATATAAGCGCGTATAAGTGCGTGTAAGTACGTGTAAGTACGTGTAAGTACGTGTAAGTACATGTAAGTGTGTGTAAGTGCGTGTAAGTATGTGTAAGTATGTTTAAGTGCGTGTAAGTGCATGCAAGTGCGTGTAAGTGTGTGTAAGTGCGTGTAAGTGCAGTTTAAGTTTGTGTAAGTTCGTGTAAGTGTATGTAACTGCATGTAAGTGCGTGTAAGTGCGATTAAGTGCGTGTAAGTGCATATAAGTGTGTGTAAGTGCGTGTGAGTGCAGCTTAAGTGGGTGTAATTTTGTGTATGTTCGTGTAAGTACATGTAAGTGTGTGTAAGTATGTGTAAGTACATGTAAGTGTGTGTAAGTATGTGTAAGTACGTGTAAGTACGTGTAAGTGCGTGTAAGTGCCTGTTAGTGCGTGTAAGTACGAGTAAGTGCGTGCAAGTGCGTACAAGTGTGATTTAGTGCGTGTAAGTTTGTGTAAGTGTGTTTAAGTGCATGTAAGTTTGCGTAAGTGTGTGTAAGTGCGTGTAAGTGTGTATAAGTGCGTGTAAGCGTGTGTTAGTACGAGTAAGTGTGTGTTAGTGCGTGTAACTGTGTGCAAAAGTGTGTAAGTACGTGTTAGTACGTGTAAGTGCATGTAAGTGCGTGTAAGTGCATGTAAGTGCATGTAAGTGTGTGTAAGTGCGTGTAAGTACGTGTAAGTGTGAGTAAGGAAGTAGAAGTACGTGCAAATGCATGTAAGTGCGTGTAAGTGTGTGTAACTGTGTGTAAGTACGTGTAAGTGCCTGTAAGTGCGTGTAAGTGAGTGTAAGTGTGTGTAAGTGCGTGTAACTGTGTGTGACTGCGTGTAAGTATGTGTAAGAGTGTGTAAGTACGTGTAAGTGTGTGTAAGTGTGTGTAAGTACGTGTAAGTCTGTGTAAGTGCATGTAAGTATGTGTAAGTGCGTGTAAGTGCGTGTAAGTACGTGTAAATGTGTGTAAGTGCATGTTAGTGCGTGTTAGTTCGTGTGAGTGTGTGTAAGAGTGTATACGTGCATGTAAGTGCGTGTTAGTGTGGTTTAAGTACATGTAAGTGAGTGTAAGTGCGTGTAAGTATGTGTAAGTTCGTTTAAGTGCGTGTAAGTGTGTGTAAGTGCGTGTAAGTGAGTGTAAGTGCGTGTAAGTATGTGTAAGTTCGTTTAAGTGCGTGTAAGTGTGTGTAAGTGCTAAAAGTGCATGTAAGTGCGTGTAAGTGCGTGTAAGTACGTGTAAGTGCATGTAAGTGCAGTTAAAGTTCGTATAAGTACATGTAAGTACGTGTATGTGAAAGTGCATATAAGTGCATGTAAGTGCGTGTAAGTATGTGTAAGTGCGTATATGTGCGTGTAAGTTTGTATAAGTGTGTGTAAGTGTGTGTTAGTGCGTATAAGTACGTGTAAGTATGTGTAAGTATGTGTTAGTGCAAATAAGTACGTGTAAGTATGTGTAAGTGCATGTAAGCATGTGTAAGTGAGTGTAAGTGCGTGTAAGTGCGTGTAAGGGGGTGTAAGTACGTGTAAGTACAAGTAAGTGCGTGTTAGTACGTGTAAGTGTGTGTAAGTGTGTGTAAGTGCGTATAAGTATGTGTAAGTGCATGTAAGTGCGTGTAAGTGCGTGTAAGTGTGTGTAAGTGCGTGTAAGTGCCTATAAGTGCGTGTAAGTGCGTGTGAGTGCAGTTTAAGTGGGTGTAAGTTTGTGTAAGTTTGTGTAAGTGCGTGTAAGTGCGTGTAAGTACGTGTAAGTGCGTGTAAGTGCGTGTAAGTGCGTGTAAGT
>SZWC01000402.1:386343-396818 GCA_023375785.1 Penium margaritaceum
GGGGGGGTGATTGCGTTCAGAGAGCATGGGTCCCACCCCTCCCGCCAGCTCCTCCGGAACCCACCACATCGTCGTTTGCGTTCAATGGACGTTGGCGTGGACCCCCCTCCCCACCCCCCTCTGCCACACTTCGCCGCGCCGCGACTAAGTGTCGCGGGGGGGGGGGAGGGGGGTGTCGCTGCCGACGTCAACGTCGACGTGGTCGACGACTGAAGATCGTGAACCACCTCCAGGTGGTCGATGATCGAGGTCAGCATAGTGTGTAAGTACGTGTAAGTGCGTGTAACTTCGTGTAAGTGTGTGTAAGTGCATGTAAGTGCGTGTAAGTACGTATAAGTATGTGTAAGTACGTGTAAGTGGAAGTAAGTGCATGTTAGTACGTGTAAGTGCGTGTAAGCATGTGTAAGTTTCTATAAGTACGTGTAACTACGTGTAAGTGCGTGTAAGTGTGTGTAAGTATGTGTAAGTGCGTGTAAGTGTAGTTTAAGTTTGTGTAAGTGCGTATAAGTGCATGTAACTGCGTGTAAGTACGCGTAAGTGCGTGTAAGTGCGTGTAAGTGCGTGTAAGTGCGTGTGAGTGAAGTTTAAGTGGGTGTTATTTCGTGTAAGTTCGTGTAAATACGTATAAGTGCGTGTAAGTGCGTGTAAGTGCGTGTAAGTGCGTGTAAGTGCGTGTAAGTACGTGTAAGTGCGTATAAGTGCGTGTGTGTGTAAGTGCGTGTAAGTACGTGTATGTGCGTGTAAGTGCCTGTTAGTGCGTATAAATGCGCGTAAGTGCGTGCAAGTGCGTATAAGTGTCGTTTAAGTGCGTGTAAGTTCGTGTAAGTACATGTAAGTTTGTGTAAGTGTGTGTAAGCTTGTGGAAGTGTGTGTAAGTGCGTGTAAGTGCGTGTAAGTGTCTGTCAGTGCATGTAAGTATGTGTTAGTGCGTGTAAGTGTGTACCAAAGTGTGTAAGTGTGTGTAAGTGCGTGTAAGTGTATGTAAGTGCATGTAAGTACATGTAAGTGCGTGTAAGTACGTATAAGTACGTGGAAGTATGTGAAAGTGCGTGTAAGAGCGTGTAAGGGTGTGTAAGTGCGTGTAAGTTTGTGTAAGTGCGTGTTAGTGCGTCTAAGTACGTTTAAGTGCGTGTAAGTAAGTGTAAGTACTTTTAAGTGCGTGTAAGTGCGTAAACGTACGTGTGACTGCGTGTAAGTATATGTAAGTGCGTATAAGTGAGTGTAAGTGCGTGTAGGTACGTATAAGTGTGTGTAAGTGCGTGTACGTGCGTGTAAGAGCATGAAAGTGCATGTAATTGCGTATACGTGCGTAAACGTGTGTGTAAGTGCGCGTGAGTGCAATTTAAGTGGGTGTCATTTTGTGTAAGTTCGTGTAAGTGCGTGTAAGTACGTGTAAGTGCGTGCAAGAGCGTATAAGTGCATGTAAGTGCGTGTAAGTGTGTGTAAGTGCATGTAAGTACGTGTAAGTGTGTGTAAGTGTGTGTAATTACGTGTAAGGGCGTGTAAGTGCCTGTTAGTGTGTATAAGTGCGTGTAAGTGCATGCAAGTGCGTGTAAGTGTGATTTAAGTGCATGTAAGTTCGTGTAAGTGCGTGTAAGTTCGTGCAAGTGCGTGGAAGTTTGTGTAAGAACGTGTAAGTTTGTGTAAGTGTGTGTAAGTGCTTGTAAGTGCGTGTAAGTGTGTGTTCGTGCATATAAGTATGTGTTAGTGCGTGTTAGTGTGTACCAAAGTGTGTAAGTGCGTGTAAGTGCGTGTAAGTGCATGTAAGTGCATGTAAGTGCATGTAAGTGCGTGTAAGTGCGTATAAGTGCGTGGAAGTACGTGTAAGTGCGTGTAAGTGCATGTAAGTGCATGTAAGTGCGTGTAAGTGCGTATAAGTGCGTGGAAGTACGTGTAAGTGCGTGTAAGAGCATGTAAGGATGTGTAAGTGCGTGTAAGTTCGTGTAAGTGCGTGGAAGTGTGTCTAAGTGCGTATAAGTGTGTGTAAGTGTGTGTAAGTGCGTGTAAGTGTGTGTAAGTGCGTGTAAGTACGTGTGACTGCGTGTAAGTATGTGTAAGTGCGTGTTAGTGAGTGTAAGTGCGTGTAAGTGTGTATAAGTGCGTACAAGTGCGTGTAAGTGCGTGTAAGAGCATGTAAGTGCATGTAATTGCGTGTAAGTGCGTAAACATGTGTGTACGTGCGTGTGAGTGCAATTTAAGTTGGTGTTGTTTTGTGTAAGTTCGTGTAAGTGCGTGTAAGTGCGTAAACATGTGTGTACGTGCGTGTGAGTGCAATTTAAGTTGGTGTTGTTTTGTGTAAGTTCGTGTAAGTGCGTGTAAGTACGTGTAAGTGCGTGTAAGTACGTATAAGTGCGTGTAAGTGCGTGTAAGTGCGTGTAAGTTCATGTAAGTACGTGTAAGTGTGTGCATGTGTGTGGAAGTGCGTGTTAGTGTGTGTAAGTGCCTTTTAGTGCGTATAAGTGCGTGTAAGTGCGTACTAGTGCGTGTAAGTGTGATTTAAGTGCGTGTAAGTTCATGTCAGTGCGTGTAAGTACATGTAAGTGCACGTAAGTACGTGTAAGTACATGTAAGTGCATGTAAGTACGTGTAAGTGTGTGTAAGTGCGTGTAAGTGCCTGTAAGTGTGTGTAAGTGCGTATAAGTGCGTGTAAGTGCGTGTAAGTGCGTATAACTGTATGTAAGTGCGTGTAAGTACGTGTAAGTACGTGTAAGTGCGTGTAAGCATGTGTAAGTACGTGTAAGTACGTGTGACTGCGTGTAAGTATATGTAGGTGCGTGTAAGTGAGTGTAAGTGCGTGTAAGTGTGTATAAGTGCATGTAAGTACGTGTAAGTGCGTGTAACTACATGGAAGTGCGTGTAAGTGCGTGTAGGTGTGTGTAAGTGCAGGTAAGTACGTGTGAGTGCAGTTTAAGTGGGTGTAATTTCGTGTCAGTTTGTGTAAATGCGTGTAAGTGTGTGTAAGTGCGTGTAAGTACGTGTAAGTACGTGTAAGTGTGTGTAAGTGCGTGTAAGAGCATGTAAGTGCGTGCAAGTGTGTGTAAGTGTGTGTAAATGCGTGTAAGTGCGTGTAAGTGTGTGTAAGTGCCTGTTAGTGCATATAAGTGCGTGTAAGTGCGTGCAAGTGCGTGTAAGTGTGGTTTAAGTGCGTGTAAGTTCGTGTAAGTACGTGTAAGTTCGTGTAAGTGCATGCAAGTTTGTGTAAGTGCGTGTAAGTACGTGTAAGTTCGTGTAAGTGCATGCAAGTTTGTGTAAGTGCGGGAAAGTATGTGTAAGTATGTGTAAGTGTGTGTAAGTACGTGTAAGTGCGTGTAAGTGTGTTGATGCCGCCAATTTTGCCGCGTGCCTGATTTTTCTGCGGACGGCAACTTTCTGCGGATCCCCGCGGACTACTCACTTTACTACTGTGATTTTACTACGAGGGATCAGCAATACGCGGTTGTCGTCCTCAGGCTAGAGACTACTCCGCGGACCACGAGTCTGGGACTGCTGCGTATACACCTTATGAGAAATGGCACTCCGCGAGCCACTAGAATACGACAATCCACAACGGGAAAATCCCCTTTGTATCAGCTATTCCGCGGACCACGGTTCTAGACTTCTGCGCAGGCACCTCACCGATGAGTGATGCTCCGCGTTCCACTTCTTCCCACACGGGATTCCACCACCTCGTGGCGTCCGACTCCTCTCCGCGGAACCCCGTTCCGCGGACGTGTGCAAGCAAGGGACACCGCCGGCAGCCCACCTCACTCGGACTTTTGGTTCCCCACACACCTACTCCCATAGTCCGCGGACCAGACTCCGAGAGTGACTGAGGACAAGAGGGTAGTGGGCGAAGAACAGGAAGGAGAGTAGGCCAATGACTTTGATCAAGCTGATTACGGAGTACATGGAATACTTTGGAAGGCAAGCAAGTCTGAGTTGCACTTCTCCTACTGCTAGTGAGGCCCCTTTTCTACTCGGGACTCCGCGCGGCGTGTCTACACGCCGACGGTCTCATCCCTCTCACATCCTCCTACTCCTTCTACTCGGACTCCACGCGGTGCGGCTACGCACCGCGGGTCTCGTCCCACACACACTCACTGTCTATTCTGCTGGTCACTTTCTTCATCCGCGGTTCGTACACGCGGTTCTTCGTGTTCTTCCTTGAATCTTCGTCCTCAGCGGTGCGTCTCCCGAGGCTCCTCCGTGATTGATGCTTCGTCACTTGTGCTGATTGGTCATTTCTCCTCTGATTGCTCAGTTCCTCCGCTGTCCTGCCTGCGCTTCGTCAGTGGCCGCGGATTCTGTTTTGGCTTGTCCTCGTTTCCTTTGCACCGCGGCCCTTCCCTTCACGGCTTCCCGCCTGGCCACAAATTCTTCGGCTGAGAAGAACCGCCGCAGACGAATGTTCATCTGCGGCGGCCTCTTCCATCGGTACCCTGACTCCTGCTTCCCCCTGGATCCGCGTTTACCCCTCGCTCAACCGCATCCGCGGGAGCCAGCATACCATGCGCGGACCCTCTGCCTCCTCAATCCATATTCCGCCGGTTACTTCTTCTACGGAGCTGCGGCAGGATTGTGCGTGACACTGATGCCCCCAACCCCCCTTTTCTCGAGACTCTGTCCCAGAGTCTCTCAGCGCGCTTTCTGCGTGAAGTACTTGTGGGGCTTGGGACGACCCCGCTCCTGGCACGGCCTGCAGTATCTCTCCACCGCTCCTCCCCTCCGCTTGAGCTTCACCGCGCACTCATCATGGACGAATAGCCGGCATCCCTCACACCGCGCTCCGATCGTGGGTGCGCCGACCAAGTTCTTGCATGAGGAGCAGTGTGGCGCGTGCTCGTACTTTTGGCAGCTTGAGCATCGGTAGATCCGTTTGCCTTCGCTGCTCCGACCCACCTCTTTGACGCAGGATTCATGTGCCAGGTCACCGCAGTGCTCGCATCGGTAGACTGTCCCCTCAAGCCGGCCAAAGCAGTTGTCCCCCGTGCAGAGGCGCTTGTTGGAGAACTTCCATTTCATCCTCCGCGGCTTGTTGCGACAGTTGTTGTAGGTCCAGATGCCCTCCTTCCCGCGTTTGCCACACCGCAGGTGGCACATGGTTCGACACATGCCGCAGGGTTTGCCGAACTCGGTCAGCTCTGTTTCACACCCTTCGCAGAGTGGGGCCAGACTTTTAGTAGCGTAAGATAGTGAGGCCCCTGCTTCCACGATTTCCGCCCCCACACATCTCTGACACTGTCCGGCCCATACCGAGCTGCCCGTCACCAAGCAGCTTTGATGAGCCATCCGGCCACACTTGGTGCAGCGTTCCCCTGTGCGGACAGCCTTTATGTATAAGTGCCTGTAAGTGCGTGTGCATACGTGTAAGTGTGTGTAAGTGCGTGTAAGTGCATGTTAGTATGTGCAAGTAAGTGTAGAAGCGAGTAAGTACGTGTAAGTGTGTATAAGAGCATGTAAGTGCGTGTAACTGTATGTAAGTGCATGTAAGTGTGTGTAAGTGCGTATAAGTGTGTGTAAGTGCATGTTAGTACGTGTAAGTGCGTGTAAGTGCGTGTAAGCGTATGTAAGTGTGTGTAAGTGCATGTAAGTGCGTATAAGTGTGTGTAAGTATGTGTGAGTACGTGTGAGTGCGTGTAAGTATGTGTAAGTGCGTGTAAGTGCGTGTAAGCGTATGTAAGTGTGTGTAAGTGCATGTAAGTGCGTATAAGTGTGTGTAAGTATGTGTGAGTACGTGTGAGTGCGTGTAAGTATGTATAGGTGCGTGTAAGTACTTGTAAGTGTGTATACGTACGTGTCAGTGCATGTAAGTGCGTGTAAGTGTGTGTAAGTACGTGTAAGTTCATGTAAGTGCATATAAATGCGTGTAAGTACGTGTAAGTGTGTGTAAGTGCGTATAAGTATGTAGAAGTGCATTTAAGGTCGTGTAAGAGCGTGTAAGAGTGTATAAGTGCGTATAAGTGCGTGTAAGTGCGTGTAAGTGCGTGTAAGTGCGTGTTAGTGCGTGTAAGTGCGTGTAAGAGCGTGTAAGTGCGTGTAAGTGCGTGTAAGTGTGTGTAAGTGCGTGTAAGTGCGTGTAAGTGCGTGTAAGTGTGTGTAAGTGCGTGTAAGTGCGTGTAAGTGCGTGTAAATATGTATAAGTACGTGTAAGTGCGTGTAAGTGCGTGTAAGTACATATAAGTGCGTGTAAGTGCATGTAAGTGAGTGCAAGTGAGACTAAGTGCGTGTAAGTATGTGTAAGCGTGTGTAAGTACGTTTAAGTGCGTACAAGTACGTGTAAGTGCGTGTTAGTGTGTGTATGTGTGTGTAAGTGTGTGTAAGTGTGTGTAAGTGCCTGTAAGTGCGTGTAAGTGCATGTAGGTACGTGTAGGTATGTGTAAGTGTGTATAAGTGCGTGTAAGTGCGTGTAAGTGCGTGTAAGTGTGTATAAGTGCGTATAAGTGCATGTAAGTATGTGTAAGTGTGTCTAAGTGTGTGTAAGTGCATGTAAGTGCGTGTAAGTGCTTGTACGTGCGTATAAATGTGGTTTAAGCATGTGTAAGTTCGTATAATTGTGTGTAAGTGCATACAAGTGTGTGTAAGTACGTGTAAGTGCGTGTAAGTGCGTGTAAGTGCATGTAAGTGCGTATAAGTGCGTGTAAGTGCGTGTGTGTACGTGTAAGTGCGTGTAAGTGCGTGTAAGTGCGTGTAAGTGCGTGTGTGTACGTGTAAGTATGTGTAAGTGTGTGTAAGAGCATGTAAGTGCGTGTAACTGTATGTAAGTGTGTGTAAGTGTGTGCAAGTGTGTATAAGTACGTGTAAGTGCATATAAGCATGTGTAAGTGTGTGTAAGTGTGCGTAAGTGTGTGTAAGTGTGTGTAAGTGCGTGTAAGTGCGTAGAAGTGCGTGTATGTATGTGTGAGTATGTGTAAGTGCGTATAAGTGCGTGTAAGTACGTGTAAGTGTGTATACGTACGTGTCAGTGCATGTAAGTGCGTGGAAGTGTGTGTAAGTACGTGTAAGTTTGTGTAAGTGCGTATAAATACGTGTACGTACATCTCAGTGTGTGTAAGTACGTATAAGTACATGGGAGTGCGTGTAAGGTCGTGTAAGAGCGTGTAAGAGCGTATAAGTGCATATAAGTGCGTATAAGTGCGTGTAAGTACGTGTAAGTGCGTGCAAGTGTGTGTAAGTATGTGTAAGTGCGTGTAAGTATGCATAAGTGCGTGTAAGTATGTGTAAGTTTGTGTAAGTGTGTGTAAGTTCCTGTAAGTGCGTGTAAGTGTGTGTAAGTACATGTAAGTGCGTGTAAGGGCGTGTAAGTGTGTGTAAGTACGTGTAAGTGCATGTAAGTGTGTGTAAGTTCCTGTAAGTGCGTGTAAGTGTGTGTAAGTACATGTAAGTGCGTGTAAGGGCGTGTAAGTGTGTGTAAGTACGTGTAAGTGCATGTAAGTGTGTGTAAATATGTATAAGTACGTGTAAGTGCGTGTAAGGCCGTATCAGTGCATGTAAGTGCGTGTAAGTGCGTGTAAGTGCGTGTAAGTACGTGTAAGTGTGTGTAAGTGCGTGTAAGTGCGTGTAAGTGCGTATAAGTGCCTGTAAGTGCGTGTAAGTGCGTGTAAGTGTGTGTAAGTGCGTGTAAGTACGTGTAAGTTTGTGTAAGTGAATGTAAGTTCGTGTAAGTAGGTGTAAGACGTGTAAGTGTGTGTAAGTGCGTGTAAGTGCGTGTAAGTGTGTGTAAGTTCATGTAAGTGCGTGTAAGTACGAGTATGGGTGTAAGTGTGTGTAAGGGCATATAAGTGCGTGTAAGTACGTGTTAGTTTGTATAAGTGAATGTAAGTTTGTGTAAGTGCTGTAAGTGTGTGTAAGTGCGTATAAGTGCGTGTAAGTACGTGTAAGTGCGTATAAGTGCGTGTAAGTCTGTGTAAGTGTGTGTAAGTGCGTGTAAGTACGTGTAAGTGCGTATAAGTGCGTGTAAGTCTGTGTAAGTGTGTGTAAGTGCGTGTAAGTGCATGTAAGTATGTGCAAGTGTGTATAAGTGCATGTAAGTGTGTGTACGTATGTATAAGTGCGTGTAATTGTGTTTTAGTACGTGTGAGTGCGTGTAAGAGGGTGTAAGTGCATGTAAGTGTGTGTAAGTGCAGTTTAAGCTCATGTAAGTACGTGTAAGTGCGTGTAAGTGCGTGTATGTGTGGTTTAAGTTCGCGTAAGTGCAGGTTAGTGCGTGTAAGTGCGTGTAAGTATGTGTAAGTACGTGTAAGTGCGTATATGTGCGTGCAAGTGCAGTTTAAGTGGGTGTAATCTTGTGTAAGTTTGTGTAAGTGCGTGTAAGTGCGTGTAAGTGCATGTAAGTGCGTGTAAGTGCGTGTAAGTGCGTGTAAGTACGTGTAAGTGTGTGTAAGTATGTACAAGTGCGTGTAAGTGTGTGCAAGTGCGTGTAAGAGTGTATTTTAGTGCATATGAGTGTATGTAAGTACGTGTAAGTGCGTGTAAGTATGTGTAAGTGTGTGTAAGTGCGTGTGGGTGTGTATAGGTGTGTGTAAGTGCGTGTAAGTGCGTGTAAGTGCATGTAAGTGCGTATACATGCGTCTAAGTACGTGTATGTGCGTGTAAGTACGTGTAAGTGCGTGTAAGTGCGTATAAGTACGTGTAAGTATGTGTAAGTGCGTCTAAGTGCGTGTTAGTACGTGTGAGTGTGTGTAAGGGCGTGTTAGTGCATGTAAGTGCGTGTAAGTGCGGTTTATGTTCGTGCAAGTGAGTGTACGTACGTGTAAGTACGTATAAAGTCGTGTAAGAGTGTGTAAGTGTGTGTAAGTACTAAAAGTACGTGTATTTGCGTATAAGTGCGTATAAGTGCGTGTTAGTGTGTGTAAGTGTAGTTTAAGTTTGTGTAAGTGCGTGTAAGTGCGTGTAAGTATGTATAAGTGCGTGTAAGTGCGTGTAAGTACGTGTAAATGCGTGTATGTACGTGTAAGTGCATGTAAGTGCGTGTACGTTTGTGTAAGTGTATGTAAGTGCATGTAAGTGCGTCTAAGTGTGTAATATGTGTAAGTGTAGTTTAAGTGGGTGTTATGTTGTGTAAGTTCGGATACGTGCGTGGAAGTATGTGTAAGTGCATATACGTGAGTGTAAGTGCGACTAAGTGCGTGTAAGTACATGTAACTGCGTGTAAGTACGTATAAGTGCGTACAAGTGCATGTAAGTGTGTGTCAGTGTGTGTAAGTGCGTGTAAATGTGTGTAAGTGTGTGTAAGTGCGTGTAAGTACATGAAGGTACATGTAGGTGCGTGTAAGTGCGTGTAAGTATGTGTAAGTGTGTGTAAGTGCGTGTAAGTGTGTGTAAGTATGTATAAGTGCATGTAAGTACGTGTAAGTGCGTCTAAGTGCGTGTAAGTGTGTGTAAGTGCGTGTAAGTGCATGAATGTACATGTAGGTGCGTGTAAGTGCGTGTAAGTATGTGTAAGTGTGTGTAAGTGCGTGTAAGTGTGTGTAAGTATGTATAAGTGCATGTAAGTACGTGTAAGTGCGTCTAAGTGCGTGTAAGTGGGTGTAAGTGCGTGTAAGTGCGTGTAAGTGCGTATAAGTGTGGTTTAAGTACGTATAAGTTCGTGTAATTGCGTGTAATTGCGTACAAGTGTGTGTAAGTGCGTGAAAGTGCGTGTAAGTTCGTGTACGTGTGTGTAAGGGCGTGTAAGTGCATGTAAGTACGTGTTAGTATGTGTAAGTGTATGTAGAAGTGTGTAAGTGCGTGAAAGTGTGCGTGAGATCATGTAAGTGCGTGTTACTGCATGTAAGTGCGTGTAAGTGCGTGTAAGTGTGTGTAAGTGTGTGTCAGTGCATGTAAGTACGTGTAAGTGCATGTTAGTACGTGTAAGTGTGTGTAAGTGTATGTAAGTTCGTGTAAGTGCGTATAAGTGCGTGTAAGTATGTGTGAGTGTGTGTGAGTACGTGTAAGTATGTGTAAGTGTGTGTAGGTGGGTGTATGTATGTATAGGTACATGTCAGTGTGAGTAAGTGTATGTAAGTGTGTGTAAGTACGTGTAAGTTTGTGAAAGTGCATGTAAATGCGTGTAAATACGTGTAAGTGTGTGTAAGTGTGTGTAAGTATGTGGAAGTGCGTGTAAGGTCGTGTAAGAGCGTGTAAGAGCATACAAGTACGTATAAGTGCGTGTAAGTACGTGTAAGTGTGTGTAAGTGCGTGTAAGTGTATGTAAGTACGTGTAACTGTGTATAAGTGCGTGTACGTACGTGTAAGTATGTGTAAGTTCGTATAAGTGTGTGTAAGTTCCTGTAAGTGCGTGTAAGTGCGTGTAAGTACGTGTAAGTGCATGTAAGTGCGTGTAAGTGTGTGTAAGTGCATGTAAGTGTGTATAAATACGTGTAAGTGCAAATTAGTATGCATAAGTACATGTAAGTGCGTGTAAGTGCGTATCAGTGTGTGTAAGTACGTGTAAGTACGTGTAAGTGCATGTAAGTACGTGTAAGTGCGTGTAAGTGCGTGTAAGTGCGTGTAAGTGC
>SZWC01000403.1:2185-14567 GCA_023375785.1 Penium margaritaceum
TGATGGGAGAAATATCCAAAAAGGTCCTTGTTCCTAGGATAGCCTTGTTAGAGTGTGTTGAATAGGAAAAAGGTACCTCTCCTTACATTTTCGGTGAGGTGAGATCCTTGTGTGCTAGCCATGATTACATGGCGATTCTCAATGGGATTCTGGGTTATATGACCACTACGAGTGTGCCATGAGAGCAGTTTCTAGCTCTCTAGGTCGTGTGCGACTGGTGAGCCTGATTGCTAGGCTGATTTCCTGTCTTGTGTGAGATTATGGACTCTAGTGTGTGAGCCTTAGCCCCTCTGGCTAAGTGGTGTTGCTTGTGAGAGGGCTGACTTGCCCAAGCTCTAGCTCTATATGAACTCCATAATTCTGAGTGATTCAACAACCATTCTTTAGCACAACTGATGCCCTTTCAGATCCCCATGCTTGTGGTTCCAAGGCTCCCTTTCTCCTCCAGACCCAAAAGCTCCATTGGCTCTATCAACACCAATGATGGGTTCTACTCCTTTTCTACTCTGCTACTCTGCTTTGTTGAGGCAGATGTAGGCTGATCTAAGCTGTTGTCTGCTATCGTTTTAGAAGGTACAGATCCATTGCTTATTCCTAGGCCATTGAGCATGTCAACGATGGGAGGTTTTCCCTTGTAGAAATGGCAATTTGAGATTGTCATGAGGGAGCGTGGCTACTTGAAGGTGTTCCTCGGAGAAGAGATGGAACCTCTCAAAAGAGACGGAAGATATGAAGCATGGAGTGTCAAAAGTGACATGGCGCTTGCCATTCTTGAGAGTTCTGTGCATGAGTGACCACATGTGCATCTCTAAGGTATGAAGCATTCATCAAAGGCTTATGAAAAGCTTGCAGTTGTACACCAATCAACGGCTGTTGCTAATCATTTCTTCATACTTCAAAACGTCATTTTGATGAGTGTGAGCAAGTGAGAGTGAATTTGGGACTTTGTACTACAACTTAAAGGACTGCTACAACAATAAACCCAAATAAACAGGGATATTGACACCAACATGCAAGCCATGATCCTCTTCATGGCGCTACTTGAAAATTGGGGTCCTTTGGTCACTGTCTTTGGTGGTTGGAAAGTGGAGGATTTGACGTATGAGGCAGTGTCTGAGTACGTGCGCAACGAGGCCATGCGTCACAGCAGTAGTGAGGCTAACATTTGAGCCTATGCTACAAAGTACAGTGGCATTGGCAACAACTCCTCTTCTGGTCAAAGGGGCAACGAGAGCAATGGCGGCGGAGGAAGAGGCAATGCTGAAGGTAGAAAGGGTTCAAAGCATCTTGGGAAGTGCCATAACTGTGGTAAGCCTAGGTATTGGACATAGGAGTCCAGGGCGCCCAAGAAGGAAGACGGTGATCATGGTGGTAGAAATGATGGCAAAGGAAAGGGTAAGAAGGAGTTGACAAACAACATGGCTGAGAGCGTACCACTAACCAAGGGAATGGCACTGTTCAAGCGTGGAGCCTACGGGCTCATCTCTGGCATGAACCACCACTCTTCAAGTGAGAAGGATAGATTCATCTCCATTTGGGACACATAATATCGCTTCACAAGTGCCAACGGCAGCCTTGTCCATACGCAAGACGAGGGAGATGAGTTAATCAACGCCGGACATTGTACCATAGGTTGTAACCATGATGGCTAACTCAATCAAAGACACAGATGTTGAGTTGTGGCACATGCGCTTTGGCCATGTGGCTGCCAGCATTCTACAAGCTATGCAGCAGCACGAAGTGGTTCATGGGATGGAGGGATGCAAGGCCAAGGATGAAGGAAATTGGAGAAGCTGTGTGAGCCATTCCTCAATGGCAAGGCAAAGAGAAAGTCCTTTAAACATAATGGATAATGTGCGGCAAAAATCTTAGATCTGATTGACTCGATGTGCGGGACCATTTCGAAGACCTTCAAATGGCGGCAGCAAGTATTTCTTGATCTTCATCGGTGACCACTTTCGCAAGATGTGGATCTACTTTCTTAGGACAAAGGGAGGGGTCAAAGAGAAGCTGCAAGAGTTTGACGCCATTGTTGAGCGCCACACAAGCAAGAATGTCAAAGCACTGTGCTCAGACAACGGTGGTGAGTACGAGGTGTTTAAAGGCCGGTTAAGCCAACACGGCATCAACTTTCAGACCACCACGCCTTACACGCCTTAGAGCAATAGTGTTGCTGAGCGGATGAACCAGAGTATCCTCAAAATGACACGAAGCATGCTCTTTCATCGCGCTTCTGGGCTGAAGCGATAAGAACTGCTTGCTATCTTGTAGATCTCACTGTGGCAGCCACGCTTGAAAGGCGTAAGAAGCAAGAAGAGAAGTAGTTTAGGACACAACAGGAGGCTTGGTTAGGAAAGAAGCGAGATGCCATGGTTTTTGGCTATACTACATGGGCAAAGGTCTGAGCAGGAGAAGGAAGAAGCAAGCTAGATGCACGCGCTTGCAAGTGTGTAATGGTTGTATATGACACCGCACACAAGGCGTATAGGCAGATGGACCAAGCGGCTGGAAAGCTCATCAGGAGCCAAGACATCGACTTCGATGAAAGGACGCTTGGCAAGGAAAGGTCACTGGATCCTGTCCATGCTCCTTAACATGGAGAGTGGATTGTCTTGCTCGAGTCATGTGATCAAGCACCTGAGAACTGGCAGATGGTACAAGTGAAGGAGAATGATGGTACGGCAGGGAGAGAGGTTGTGCAGGCTGAAGCAACAATGGACTCTCAAACTGATTCTGAGTCGTCCGAGGCCTTTGAGTCAAGCTTTGAGGCTGGTGGCTCTTTCTCAAACAACGGATGACTAATAGCACAGGAGTAACAGAAGCAACTAAGCCTTGAAGCATCCCTAGAAACACTCCGGCACAGTACGTGCCAAAAGAAACCTTTGCCTAAGTGCGATGCTGAGAGTGCGGAATGGACCGGACTCAGCTGGTCATGCTTGACTCAGGGAGAGCCTGTGATCGTAGGCTATGAACATGCCAGATGCGGCCAAGTGGAAGGAGCCAGTGGATAGCGACATCGTATCCATGGAAGAGAATGGAACATGGGTTTTGGTGGAGAGGCTCCAAAAAGCACACGTGGTTGGGTTTGAGTGGATATTCTAGAAACCGTTCAAGCAGGATGGTACTATTGAAGAGTACCAGGCAAGAGTTGTGGCGAAGGGGTTGTTGGCACTAGTGGGTATGGAAGCATCCTGAAGGATTCCTAGCTCTCAATGAAGCATGCTACCTGTGTTTTGGCAGCCAATGGACACCAATGGTGAAGAGTGTGGAGTACAAGGATCACGGATGTGAGTGGGCAGAATACGTCGCATTCAGTAGATCTGAATCAAAACACGTTTTTGTTACTTATCATAGTGATGTTACATCAGATCCTTATAGCCCGTAATCTAAGATTTCCAATGCATCAAAGCATGCACAAAACAGAGCAGTAGAACCCCTGCTATGGCCGTCGAAGTAACCCTTGGTGGAGCCGCCCACCTGGCCTTGCACTCTAGGCAACGGGAGGCGCTTTGACGATGACCACGTTGAAGTGCCTTTCTTTGCTTAGAAATCAAGGAGAAGTTCATCCTGGTCAAGGAGGTCCTTATGGTGACCTCATTCATGCCCCAGGTGCATTTGGAGGCCATTCAGAACGAACTCGGATCCCAGGCAGTGGAACATCCCGCCACTCATGGCGGGTACCAGATTCCACCTGCCCAACACCCAATTTTTGGGCTAGGCTAAATTTCTGTGTAGTCACTCAAATCCAGCAATTCAAAGCTTGATCGTGCATGGAAAAATCCAAGAAATTCAAATCTAAAGTCAGATTAGGTGTTCGACCACTCCTTAGTGGTCGAACGAGGGAGTACGATCAACGGCACTCATGGCAAGGGGCACACCATGCCAACAATCTCCCCCTTGCACCGCAGCCTTGATGCCCTGTCCTTGGAACGTGTAGGATTTCTAAACCTCACAGCGCAGACCAAACTCCATGCAGCTTGGGTCGAGCCTGTCCTTGGGCTGTGCCTTGGTCATGGAGTCGGCGATCATGCGCTTAGTGCCACAATGCACAATAGCCGCATCTCCCTTCGCCACCAGGTCCCGCGCGTAGTGATGCCGGATCTCGATGTGCTTGGTCCTCCTGTGCAGCACCGGGTTTTGGGTCAGACTGATGACACTCATGTTGTCAACGTTGAGCACCGTTGGCTTCCTTTACGGCACACCGATCTCCTTTAACAGCCAATGCAGCCACACTACCTCCTTTGCTGCTTCCGCGAGTGCGATGTACTCCGCTTTGGTGGTGGACAACGCCACACAAATTTGCTTCCTACTTGCCTATGAAATTGCTGCATCACCAAGCACAAACACGTACCCCGACATTGATTTTGTGTCATCCACATCACCAGCCGAGTTGGCATCCGAGTAGCTGACCAACTCAAGGGAGCTGTGACGTGCTCCCCCTCCTAACACGAGCCGCGACTGTTTTGTCGCCTTAAGATAGCGGAGGATCCGCTTCACAGCTTGCCAATGCAGCTGTCCGGGATCAGCAACATAGCGGCTCACTTGGCCCTCCGCAAAGGCCAGGTTGGGCCGCGTTGCCACCATGGTGTACATGATGCTCCCCACTGCGGACTGGTATGGCACACCTGCCCTCTCCTCCTCCTCATCTGTGCTTGGCCCCATGCTTGACCTTAGCTCACATGTGGTGGTCATGGGTGTGCCAATGGCTTTACACTCCTCCATGTTGTAGCGGCGGAGCACCTCTTGCATGTACTTTGCTTGCCTCATCTCTAGCGTGCGTGCTTTGCGGTCCCTCTTGATGGCGACGCCGAGGTAGTACTCGAGCTTGCCCATGTCGGTCATTTTGAACTGACCGCCCAGCTGCCGCTTCAGGTTCACCAACTCCTCCATGTCCGATGACACAAGGATGAGGTCATCCACGTAGAGGACCACAATCTGGTGCAACTCTGGCTACTTTCGAACGTACATGCTTTAATCTGCCTCGCAGCGCTTGAAGCCAAGCTCAACCATGAAGCCGTCCATTTTCAGGTACCACATGAGTGGCGCTTGCTTCAGCTCGTAGAGTGCCTTGCAAAGCCGGCACACCTTCCCTGGTGGCGCGTCCACCCTCTCTGGCACCTCCATGTAGTCCTCCTTGTCCAGGGCACCGTTGAGGAATGCGGTTTATACATCTATTTAATGGACTTCGTAGTCCAACGCCGCCGCCACTGAGAGTATGGAGTGGATGGAGGCAAACATCGCTACCAGTGCGAACGTTTCATCGTAGTGTTCACCTTTTTGCTATGCGTACCCCTTCGCGACCAGCTGCGCCTTGTACCGCTCCACCTTCCCCTCCTTTGTGAGCTTCTTCTTGAAGATCCAATTGGAGCTGATGATTTTTGCGCCCTCCGGCCTGTCAATGAGCTGCCAAGTGCCGTTCTCTTTGTAGGAGGAGAGCTCTGATTATATAGCTCCTTCGCACTCAGCCCCATCCTTCCGCTGCAACGCCTCCTTGACGTTTTTGGGCTACTCTTGCGCAAAGAACGCTCGAGCGAGCCCGGTCCAGATGCCCTCTGCGGCATTGTACCTCTTTGGTGTCGTCCTTGCACGTCCGCTTCTCCGAGGCTGCTACTATTGAGGCTGCTGCTGTTGCTGCCCTCTCCTGGTACCACTTGCACCACTGGCCTGCTCCCCCTCACTCAGGGACTGTGGAGATACGAGCTCAGTCCCCGCCTCCTCATTAAGGGTGCACATCATGCCAAAACCGCAGTTCTCAAAGAGGAACCGGAACCGCTACACGGTTCAGCGGGCCGGAACCGGAACCGCAGTTCTCCTCGATGGAACCGCGGCACCAAAGAACCGTAGTTCTCTCTCCTGAGAAACCGCAGTTCTATGAAAAAAGAACCGCAACCTTGGTAGTTTGCAGTGTGCACTCTCCACTGGGCATGGAAAGTGCTTCCCACCATGTGTGGTACCAAGTTTTTGGCACATTATTACTGTTGACATTTCTTTCTCATGTGACATCACACAGAGTGCCGTACTCATCTCTCACAAATAGACAATCCATTCCTAGTGGCATTTATAGTGCCATTCACCATTGGTTTAGTTCTCAGCTGGTTATACACTTCTGTTGTTTCACTTAAGTTGGCTACACCCTTTGCGTAGTTGGCTACACACTTGGTTTGCTTCTCAGCTGGCTACACACATCTCTCTCTTAAGTTATGAACTCAATGCAACTTTTTACAGTGCACAATTGAACTTTGGACATGGAAATCTTGGAGGAATGGATTGAATTAATGTGAACAGCAATAGGAACAGAGGTTGACCATGTGAGAAAACAAGTTTCATAGGGGCAGGGTCATGGTAACCCTACCCCTCCCCCCCTACCCCACTGTTCCGGTTGCAGAGCAAACAAGCAAGGAAGTCAAATCAGCAAGTCGTGTCTTGGCACTCTAGGGTCCTACATGCTACATCGACTACACACTACATGCTATGTCATCTGTACTACATCCTCATCAAGGGAGAATGTCTTCATCCCATCCAGGCCCACGTCCCCTCCATCCTCTATGTCTTCGTTGTCGTTATTGTCGTCGTCCTCCTCCTCATCTTCATCATCTTCACCTGTTGCCTCCTCATCGCTGCTGCTCCCATCCACCTCTCTTGTTGCACTTGGATTTGTCATGTTCCAAGTTGCCCTACGCCTTGCAGCTCGCCTCCTTGCCTTCTCCAAGTTCTCAATCTCCTGCAATTCCACTGCAATAGAGCCATGGTGCAATAGGAAAATCAGCAACGACGGGATCATTGATCCACGTCTTCAATGTCAACACATCTTGTACAATCATGTTTGAAAGCGAGTGCCTAAAGTTACTGACCACACGGCCGCCTAAGGTGAACATGCGTTCACAATGAGTGCTTGTAGCAGGCACGGCAAGAAGGTCCCGCATAATGAGGGACAAATTGGGGAATGCCCTGTCATTGTCCCTGAAGTAGTGTAGAATGTTGGTCCTGCGTCCGAGGCGGGGCTCCTCCTTCCACTCCTCCACTTCAAGCTCCATCGACTCAGGCTATGTGTGTACAAGAGATGGGTCTACTTCCTCAAATAGCTTGTCCATGGGGTCCTCCATGGACGCCTCCACCGTGGAATTTTTGGCCCGGTTGGGCCGACCCTTCTTGATTGCTGCCGCTGGACCCGAGACGTCGGCAACAGCAGTAGATGATGACGACTACACCACTCCACCAACGGGGGTCCATGAGTCCCCAATCTCCTTGTCTACATTAGCTGTTGATGCAAAAGCTGCAGCAGCTGCTACTGCTGCAGCCACTGCTGTTGCCTCTTCCTCACAGCGCTGGACAACACGGGCGTAATACGGCCTCAACTGCTTGGTTATCTTCACCTCTAGGTCCATGGCAGACTTGATGCCAAGCAGTTTGTGGCAGCGTTCAAAGTAGCGAAAGCGAAAACGTGGGTCAATGGCAGTGGCCAACACGTGGCGCACTGTCAGCTTCCTAATGTACCTGTCCACCTGCATGCAAAGACATAAAAACAGCCTAGCCACGTTTGGGAAACAATGGAATGGAAAAGGGATGAAAAAATGGCTACTCACCTCGGCCTCCATAGCCTAGAACCCAGGCTTCAATTCAAGGAAGAGCTTCTCCGTGGGGTCATGTATCTGCCGCTTGTCCGCTTGCTTCTTCTCTGCATTTGCAGCTTTGACCTACCACTGGTGCATCTTTGCCATGATGACGGTGAAGAATGGAATGACCAGGGACAGAGAAGGGTATTCCTGCCCCGAGATATCCTCCGTGAAGCCCTTGAAGGGCTTCAGGATGGTGGTCACGATTCCAAGGAGCTCCCACTCGGCACCACTGGGCTTCAACTGCCACGCCTTTTTTTTCAGCCATGCTTCAAGCACCGACTTGATGTGCACCACCCTGGCGCACATGTCCAGGGTACTGTTCCAGCATGTAGGAGTGTCCGCATGTAGCTGGAGGTACTGCACACCCGCGGCTTCACATGCAACCGAGAGGGACTCCTCTCTCATTGCGCTCGTGGTGACCCATGTGCAGATTTCCCGGGCCTGCCGCAAGTGTTTTTGCAAAGAACTCTTGTGAAGAAGATCCTGGGCAGCAAGATTCATGGAGTGCCCCATGCAACGGATGTGCCCTGCTTTCGTGAATTTTTCGTTCTGCACAATGAGGTAGGAGTCCACCATGCTCTCATTCATAGTGTCCTTGTCCACTATGAGGCAGCAAATCTTGCTCCATACCCCCCACTGCTTCAAGGACTAAAAAAAGAGCCCGTACACATTCTCAGACATAGCACTGTCACTCACGTTTGCGAAAGAGATGCACACGGATTGCATCTCCCACTCAGCAATCCAATGTGCAGTGATGCCTAGATACATCACATTGGCATCTGACTGCCATCCATCCGTGGTGAACGAGATGCCGGACTGAAATTCTCCCAACATCTTTGTCAGCCTCTTGCGGAAGGCCGCAGTACCGTAGCGGATGAGCCGGGCAATGGTCATGCGCCCAGGCATAGAAGCAAGAGGGTTACAGTGCAAAAATGCTCTGCGCAGCCATGTTAACTCCATAGACAAGAATGAGACATTCTTGTCTACCACATGCTTCCACAAGCAGCACAGAAGGTACGTTCTGTTGAAGCAAATCCCCAAACCCGCAACAGACCTTGCTACCGCAGAATTTGAGCCGTCCACAATGTTGGTAGTGGTCATGGCCCGTACGACAGCAGCTTGAAGGGCTTGAGTCGCTTCCAACTGCTTCAACTCCTTCCACTTTGCGTTGTGGGCCAGGCATCGGTGTTTCAACATACCACTTGTGGCACTTCTGTTCATTGCAAACGTGCCTTTAAGCCCTTTCTTGTTCGGACAAAGGTTGCATGATGCACGGGGCTCCCTGTTGATAATGACGTAGGAGAAAACTGTCCATGTCACGCTCGGCTTCCGCTTGCGCGCGTCAGGAGGCAAGAGCGGAGTTGAAGTTGCAGGTTTCGCTGCAGTGGAGGCAACGTTCTGCGGGGTACTGGCTACAGGTTGGAGGAGCTGCTGCACCGTGTTGTTCGGTGAGGGTGAGAGTGGTATGCTGGACCCCTGTCTTGCAGTCGGAGTCGGTTAACTACTCGACATGATCACGGCTTCACGCCGTGAAGCTCACGGTGTCGGAGTGAGAATAAGTCACACGATGAGGGCGGCGGGTGAAACCCTAGCTCGGCGTGTCTCACTAACCCTACCGCGTATGAAGGCTCGCTCTGGTTTGATGGGTGGGAATGGGGAGGGGGTAAAGTGGACTGAGTATCGGGAGGGGGGGGGGTAAAGTGGGCTAACGTATGTCGCGGATGTCGAAGTTGAACCAGCTACGATGTATTCCCCCCCCCCCATGAGAGAAGTATCGTTTCTNNNTCGGCATGTCTCACTAACCCTACCGCGTACCAAGGCTCGCTCTGGTTTGATGGGTGGGAATGGGGAGGGGGTAAAGTGGACTGAGTATCGGGAGGGGGGGGATAAAGTGGGCTAACGTATGTCGCGGATGTCGAAGTTGAACCGGCTACGATGTATTCCCCCCCCCCATGAGAGAAGTATCGTTTCTCACTTCCTAGACAATTCCGCACCGCAGAATTGGAACCGCGGTTCCCGACCGTGAACCAAAACCACGGTTCCAGACCGCGGTTCCGGGGTTTTGGTGTGTAGGCTTACTCCTCATTCAGCTCCACGGCTGCCGACGCTTCAGACTCATTGTCCAACTCGGCTGAATGAAAATCAGCTGCTCCCCCATCCCTTAAATGGTTGCCGGTGGTTGGAGCAGCTCAGATGTCACCCTCTTTTGCGTCCTCTAGCGTCTCCCCCTCGAGGAGTGTTAGCCACTCCCACCGCTTACAGAGACTCGCGTCCTTGTCCGTCCAACAGCTGTCCTCGTTGAACGTGACATCATGAATCTTCACAATCTACTGCCACCGTGGGTCAAAGAGCTGGTACGCCTTGCTCTCGCTCTTGTACCCGACAAAGATGCACCGGCGAGTCCATGGATTCAGCTTGCCCCGCCCCTCCCGTGCCTACACAACAGCATGTGCAACACAACCAAATGTGCAGAGGTGTGCCACAGTTGGCTTCCTCCCGCTCCACACTTCTTGTTGCATCTTCTACACCTTGGACTCCGCGTCTTTTAGCGGCTTTGTGGGCGTCAGGTTCATGATGTACGCTCATGTCCGTGCCGCTTTGCCCCAGTTTTGCTACGCTAGGCCGGCATCGCTGAACATGGACCGGACCATGTTAAGGATGGTGCTGTTCACCCTCTCGGCAACGCCATTCTGCTACAGAGAGTGTGGCGTCATTTTCTGCCACGCGATCCCCTTGCTCTTCACCCACGCCTTCACCTTCAATCCTGTTTGCCGCTCCACAGCCGCCACAAACTCTTGCATGCAAATCAGGACATCGCTCTTTGTCTTCATGATGTAGAGGTAGAGCTTGCGGTTGTGATCGTCAATGAAGGTCACAAAGTAGTGAGCCCCCCTGATGGAGCTCTCGAATGGTCCACACACGTCAGTGTGAACCACCTCCAACTTTGCCGACGCACGCGTCCATCTGCCATCAAACCGCTGCCGTGTTGCCTTACCGACCACGCACGGCTTGCACATGGCATTCATGGCTGCGTCAAGGCTCTTGACTTTAAGTCCTCGCACCACTTCCTCCTTCACCATGTCCCTCACAGTTGAGGGAGTGATGTGACATAAGCGGCGGTGCCATATGTCCAGGTTTCCTTCATCCTTTGCCACGAGGTTGACGGCGTAATTCCTCACCGCATCAGCAAGAACCTTGGTACAAAGAAGGTACAGGTCCTCCTACCTCTTGCCACGTGCAATCACCTTGCCATTCCCCTCCTTCTGGATGTTGGCCTCTTTCTTGTTGAAGAGTACCTCCAGCCCCTTGTCAGTAAGGCGGCTCAGTAATAGGAGGTTTGCCCCAAAGTTGGGCATGTGGACCACGACGTACATGGTGCACGGAATGATTTTTCCGTTCACCACCGACTCGATGCAAACATTGCCTTCGTCTGCGGCCAACTCTCTTTTGCCGTTGGCTACTGTCATACACCGCTTGGTGGCGCCGTAGGCGACAAATGCTGCCTGGTTGCATTGTGTATGGCGGCCTGATCCGGAGTCAATCACCGTCACTTCCGGATATGTCAAGTCATTAGACTCCCTGGCCATCATGGCTTGGGTGTCCTTCTTCCCGCCCTTCCCGGGCTGGTCCGACTTCTTGGTCGGGCAGTCGCGTGCGAAGTGGCCCTGTTTTCCACAATTGTAGTACTCTCCCTTGTTGTCGTCTCTCCTGGTGCCCTACTTGGCACCCTTCTCCTTCTTGCCTCCCCCTCCACTTTGAGGGCGAACGACATAGGCGGAACTTGACGTTGCCCCTCTCTCTCTCTCACCACGCCGCTTCCATTCGTTGCGGACGTACTCAGCGACCTTCGGGTAATTCAGCTCATTTGCGGACTAGCCGCCTTCGACGGTGATCATGGGACTCCAACTGTCCGGCAAGGCCAGAAGGAGGATCATGGCTTGCAACTGAGGTTCATCCTTCCATCCAGTAGCTATGCACTTGGGAGTGAGGGACTCAATCAGCTGCACTATCTCCATGATGTCGTCCCCTTCATTGGCTCGGAGGGTGACGAGTCTCTTGAAAACAAAGAGCAGGTTAGCAAGGTTGGTGGAGTAGTAGATGGTGCAGAGTTTCTTCTAGGCGTGCGCGACCTCAGTGCATCCTTGACTTAGTGCACACTACAGCGGAGCTAGCGCTGACACCAACAATGCAATCGCCTTTTTAGTGGCTCATCCAATGAACCACTGTGTGCTAAGGCTAGAGGGGGATAATGCAATCTGGATTTTTTCCAAAGTGGCTCATCCAAGGAGCCACTGCATGCTTAGGCTACAGGTTATCTCTAGGAATACAAGTGCCTATTAGTTTCCTATAATTAATTAGACTTCTTACCTTTGAGACTCCTCAAAGAGTTGTCTACCGAAGGCAGATACTAAAGAAGCATTGGTTGGTCTAAGCCCTAGGAGTTAGCTTCTCGTGAGAAAGTGACCAGGTGCTAAGGACACAGTGCAAGGGAGTGATTGTTATGAACTGCTTAAGGTGGAACAGTGATTTTGAGGATGATAACTCCTCATAGTTGCAATACTAGGAGCTGACGACACGTCTCATCATGTTGCCCTTGTTTTGTAGTCCATTGCCTCAGGCTCGTTCACACAAATTTCACACCAATCGAGCAGTCGGATTAAGAGATATGAATTTTCAGAATTTCTAGGGTCATTGACCGTCGCACCTGGTGAACAATGCACGACGGCTCCATACCTTGGCTTGAGAAACAAAAAAGGAAATAGGTC
>SZWC01000403.1:14808-27158 GCA_023375785.1 Penium margaritaceum
ATTTTCAGAATTTCTAGGGTCATTGACCGTCGCACCTGGTGAACAATGCACGACGGCTCCATACCTTGGCTTGAGAAACAAAAAAGGAAATAGGTCCAGGATCAAGACTTGATATGACAAATATCTTTAAAGATATTACATTCTTTGGTTGCCTGGTAAAAGTCTGCTTACTAAGAAATGATACTTCTTCTTTCTTTTTAGGTAAGGTCACATCCTTGTGTACTAGCCATGGACATATGGCAATTTTCCATGGGATTATGGGTTTTATGAGCACTAGGAGAGTGTTACAAAGCATTTTCTTGTCCTCTAGGTTGTGTATGAGTAGTCAGCCTGATTGTAAGACTGATTTCATGTCTTGTGTGAGATTGTGGATTCTAGAATACGAGCCTTAGCCTATATGGCTAGGTGGTGTGACTTAAGACTCCATCATTTTGACTGATTCTAAAACAATTGTTTAGCACAACTGATGTTGTTTCAGTCTTACATGCTTGGTACTCCAAGGTGAACTCTCTCAACTGGCTTGAAGTAATGGACTAAAGAACAAGGCCAACACAATGGTACTTGCCATCCGCTCCTAGTATTGAAAGTAAGAGCAGATATCACTCTCATAATCATTGTTCCAAACCAAGTAATTCATAGAAAATACTTCTCCGTACTATGTCCTTATCAAGTGGCCCGTTTCGCGCGAAGTAACTTAGTGTGTGCCTTTGAACCACAATTCTATAGAGAATCTCAAAGGTAAGAACTTTGATGAATCACAGGCAAATTACGGCTAATTATAGTCGTAGAGCTAACCTCTTGCCTAGGCACACACTGCCTCTTTAAATAAGCCACTTTAGGAGCAATCTTGATTACATCATCCCTGTCCCTACATGGTGCTCTCTCCGACTACCAAGTGGCACGAGCCACTAGGAATGACCTTGGAATGTTCTAAAATGTCTCCTAGAATCTTCCTCTTTCCTTTTTGGTCACAAATTCTTTTTTCACTGGGCTAAGATGACCTGTCATTTGCCCGCCATTGGTTAGTGTCCACCAGAGGCAGACACTAAAGAAGCATTGGTTGGTCTAGACCCCAGGAGTTAGCTACTCACGCGAAAGTGACCAGGTGCTAAGGACATAGTTCAAGGAAATGATTCCTATGAACTGCTTAGTGTGGAACCGTGATTTTGAGGGTGATATCTCCTTCTAGTTGCAATACTAGTTGTTGGGAAAGGGGCCATTCAGCTCAGTTTCAGGTTCACAAGAGTAAGTTCCAGGAAACAACCACATGCCTACTCCAAGTGTCAATCTGACTTCCCTATTGGAAAGATGAGGTGGCAAATTGTCTCCGCTCCAAGTTTGAGGCCAATCCAAAAATTGGATTTGGAGATATAAATTTTTTAAGTTTCCAGGATCATGGACCACCGATGAATGGATGACCATGGGGCCATTCCTTAGCCTCAGAAAAGAAAAACGCAAAAGGTTCATGGTGAAGACCTGATGGGAGAAATATCCAAAAGGGTCCTAGATTCTTGGATTGCCTTGTCAGAGTGTACTGAGTAGAAAAAAGGCACCTCTTTTTACTTTTGAGGTGAAGTGAGATCCTTGTGTGCTAACCATGGACACATGGCGATTCTCCATGGGATTGTGGGATATGTGACCACAAGGAGTGATCCATGAGAGTATTCTCTAGCTCTCTACGTCGTGTGGGACTAGTCAACTTGATTGGTAGGCTCATTTCCTCTCTTGTGTGAGATTATGGACTAGTGTGTGAGCCTTAGCCTCCATGGCCAAGTGGTGTGGCTTGTGAGAAGGCTGAGTTGCCCAAGCTCTAGCTCTATATGTACTCCATCATTTCTAGAGCAGTGTAGTCAATGCCAACCTGCTGCGAGTAGCCCTTGGCGACGAGCCTCGCCTTGTACTTTTCCAGGTTACCATCTGCTGCCCCCTTCCTCTTGAACACCCACTTGCAATTGATTACCTTCTTTCCGGGTGGACGCTCAGTCAGCTCCCACGTAACGGTGTCGATCTACAAGTGTATCTCTTGCTGCACAGCTTGTACCTAATATGCTCCATCTGGTGCAGCCATGGCCTCCTTGTAGGAGGTTGGCTCATCTCAACCTGCTGTAACTATGGCATTCATCTGGTCTAGTTTTTGCAGCATCTAGAAATACCCGCACTCACCAGGCTTGTAATGCACCTTGAGAGGGTACTTGCAACCTGGTGCCGGGGCAATAGCGGGCGGCTGGCGCAGTGCTGCAGGTACAGCTCATGGTGATGGTGGTGCTGCATCTCCTTCCTTCACTTATGTCGATGAGGCTACTGTATGTGCCACATCAGACATAAGAGAGTGGAGTGGTTCTCCCACTATCACGGTAGAAGAAGGGTGAAGAGAGACTAGTTCGGGAAAGTTGTCTACTCCCACTACCTTGTCAGATGTTGGTTCTACCGCCTCTTCACAAATAATGTAAGTGCCAATGAAGTTGCTGTCGTTCAAGACAACATCCCTGGAGATGATGACGTGGCCGAAATCCCTCTCATAGTGGCAATATGCGTTGCTTGCCATGTCATAGCCGGTCATCAGCATGTGTGCGCTCTTTGCATCCCTCTTTTGCCACTTCCCCTTGGGCTTGTGCATGTATGCCAGGCTGCCAAACGCACGGAGGTTGCCCACACTCGGCTTCTTGCCGAACCATGCCTCGTATGGCGTCATGTGCTCCAACGCCTTGGTTGGACTGCACTTCTTGATGTACACCGCAATGCTCACTGCTTTGGCCTAGAAGTTGTAGATGAGATGAGCTGCATGCAACATGGAGCATGCCGACTCAACGATTGAGCTGTTGACACGTTCTCCTACATAGTTTTGCTACAGAGAGTATGATGTGGTTCACTGTGCCTTGATGCCAACTGCTGCAAGGTAGTCTTGGAAGTCCTTGCTCAGGTACTTGCCACCGCAGTCAGTGGGCAACTTGATTTTCATGCCTGTCTGGTTCTCCACAATTGCCTTGAACTCTTTGAACATGTCAGAGCAGTGGTTTTTGGAGGAAAGGAAGTACATAGTAGTGTAACGGCAAATATCATCAGTGAAGGTTAGAAAATACCTAAATCCACCAAAGCTTTGGGTCTGCATCGGGCCTCACAAGTCCGTGTGGACCAGCTCTAGCACCTCCTTTGCGCACTCCCTTGCTCTAGAGAACACCTCCCGATGCTGCTTCTCCTCCAAAACAGCCAATGTACAACAACTATCACAATTGGAGATGGTGGGTAAGTCACACACCTATTGCTTTGTTTGAAGCTGCTGTAAGGCGCGCATGCCAATGTGGCCGTAGTGCGCATGCCAGATTTTTCCAACTATCGCGTGGATCACTGCTGCAAGACTGTGCTCACACGGGATCTTGATTTCCCCCAACATGTGGTACATGTCGCTTTCCTTCACTGTCCTAGCCAACTCCTCACCCGTTTCCTTCCCAATGATGTAGCTATAGTTGTCGTAAAAGACAACTCGCAATCCTATGTTGGTGACGAAGGACACCGAGAGAAGGTTGAACACAGCATCAAGTACATACAACACGCCATGGAACACTCCCACTTCAATGCCACGCAAGGTCTTCAACCACATCTCCACAATCCCAATATCCTCACCATGCACCACCCGATCATCACCTGAAGCAATAGGTGTGGGGGGGATTGAGAGCGGTTGCGTAAACCACTCCTTGTGGTACGTTAGACTCTTGGTACATCCTTAGTCCTTGTTTCACGCCAGAACCTCCTTCTTCATCTACGACAGGTCCAACTTCTCCATGAAGAGGTGGTCGTGCATGGCCTTGGCCATGTTTGTGTTGCCAAAGTTGCACACGCCAGTCTGGTTCTACTCCTGCTGCTGACGCTCTTGTGATTGCTGTTGCTGCTATTGTGGAGGTTGTTACTTCTGTTGCTGTTGCGAGGATTGCTACTGTTGCTGCTCCTTCTGGTCCTTCTTGAACTTGAAGCACGTTTTCTATTAGTGCCCCTCTTTCTCTCAATAGTGGCACTTGCCTTTCTTCTTGCCTCTATAGTGCCCACACTACCACTGCTGCTGGTTGCATGAGCCCATGCATGTACCTGATCCTACCTCACCAACACAGTACTGCTGCATGTACCTGATGCTGCGTTCAACCTTCTCTCAGTGTCCTGCCTCACCAACACAGGACTGTGAGTCGTCTTTGACGTCCACTTTGGCTACATCCTCGACAAGGAGATGGGAGAGGAGTTGGCCAGGTCGGTGAAGGAAAGCAACATGTACCACCTGTTGGAGACAACCAAGATCCTACGTGAGCAGAGTCTTAGAGCAGTGATGTAGGCAACACAAAGTCAAAATCTTGCATGCCTGCTAAAACCACATTGGCGTTCACCCCTCGCAGCAACTTCAAACAAAGTAGATGGTGCGTGACTTGCCCACCATCTCCAACTTTGAGCAGCACTTGTACGTTGACTATTTGGAGGGAAAGTAGAATAGTGAGGTGTTCTCTGAAGCAAGAGAGCGTGCAAAAGAGGTACTTGAGCTGGTCTATATTGACTTGTGTGGCCCGATGTAAACCCAGAGCTTTTGAGGCTTTAGGTATTTTCTAACCTTCATTAATGATTTTAGCTGCTGCACTGTTGTGTGCTTGCTTTCCTCCAAGGACTCGTGCTTTGACAGGTTCAAGGAGAACAAGGCCATGGTGGAGAACCAGACAGGCAAGAAAATCAAGGCGTTGCACAACGACCATGGTGGAGAGTACCTGAGCAAAGACTTCCACGACTACCTTGTAGCAGGTGGCATCAAGGGGCAGCGCATCACGCCATACTAGCCGCAGTAGAATGGCATAGCACAACGCGCCAACCACACCATTGTTGGCTCCGCGCGCTCCATGCTTCATGTGACTCACCTCATTTACGACTTCAGGGCCGAAGTAGTGAGCACTGCGGTGTTTATCAAGAAGCGCAATCCAACCAAGGCGTTGGAGTAGCTAACACCGTACAAGGCATGTTTTGGCAAGAAGTGTTGACCTCATATGCCCCTTGTCCATAGCTGAAATTTGGACATGCATTGGACAAACTAGGAATGCACTGCTCCCTTGGAGTAAGTCTCATAAGTCTGGTCCAGATAGACAAGACATACCCTGCTCCTTTTGAGTAAGTCCCCTTTGTCTAAACTGGATAGTATAGCCAGTAAACACTACTTAAGACAACTCCTTGTGGCTTAGACGTTCTAGAGTTAGTCTCTGGAGCGAGAAGTCACTAGGTCAAATCCCATCCTAGTGACTAGTTTTCTTTGTGACCAAAATGGGGACAAGAAGGTTCTTAGAGACATATTAGAACATTCGAAGGTCTTTCCTGGAGGCTGGTGCCACTTGGCTGTCACAAAGATCGCCATGTTGGCAAGGGGGATGATGCAATCCAGATTGTCCCCAAAGTGGCTCATCAAAGGAGCCAGTGTGCGCCTTGGCTAGAGGCTGGCTGTAGGACTATAAGAACCTGTGAGTTGCGTGTCATTGATTATAGTTCTTACCTGTGAGACTCCTCACAGAGTTGTCCACCAGAGGCATACTTGAAAGAAGCATTGGTTGGTCTAAGCCCTAGGAGTTAGCTCCTTGCGCAAAAGTGACCAGGTCTTAAGGACACGGTACATGGAAGTGATTCCGATGAACTACTTGGTGTGGAACCATGATTCAGAGGATGACATCTCCTCTAAGTTGCAATACTAGGGGCACAGAGCAAATGCCATTGTGTCGGCCTTGTTTTGTACTCCGTTGTCTTAGGCTGGTTGACAAGAAGGCGAGCGTGGGCCACTTTTGTGCGTTTGGTAGCTTGGCACACATGCACGTGCCTAAGCAGAAGCGGCAGAAAGGGGATGCAAAGAGGGCGCGGATGCTGATGATCGGCTATGACGTGGCAAGCAAGGCCTATTGCCTCAAAGAGAGGGATAATCGCTACATCATCATGTCCAGGGATTTTGTCTTCAACGAGAGCAACGTCATTGGCACCAACATTGCTTGTGATGAAGAAACATATCCAGCAGCTGACAAGGCAATGGGAACTAATACCCTTCCTAACCCATCCTCCTTTAACCCTTCCTCTAGTGTGACAATGGGAGAACCACTCCTCTCTCCCATGTCTAATGTAGCAGATACAATAGCATCATCTGTAGAAGTAGAAGAAGGAGATGTAGTACCACCAATNTGTGATGAAGAAACATATCCAGCAGCTGACAAGGCAATGGGAACTAATACCCTTCCTAACCCATCCTCCTTTAACCCTTCCTCTAGTGTGACAATGGGAGAACCACTCCTCTCTCCCATGTCTAATGTAGCAGATACAATAGCATCATCTGTAGAAGTAGAAGAAGGAGATGTAGTACCACCAACAGCAGCAGTTCTACTTGCAGCAAGGCGCCAGGTGCCCACTAATGCCCCGGCACCAAGTCGTACGTACCCTCTTACGTTGCGGTAAAAGCCTGGTGAGTGCGGGTATCTACGGAAGTTGCAAAAACCAGACTGGATCAATGTTACAGTTCTAGTAGATTTAGATGAGCCAACGTCCTACAACGAGGTCATGGTTGCACTAGATGCAACAGATTGGGCGCAAGCTGTGCAGCAGGACATACACTTGCAGCTTGAAAATGGCTAGTGCAATTCGGTGTTCAAGAAGAAGAGGGGCATAGATGGTAACCTCAAAAAGTACAAGGCGAGGCTCCTTGCCAAGGGCTACGCGCAGCAGGAGGGCATCAACTTCATTGAAACCCTTGCTCCTATTGCAAAGTTTTCCTTTGTGCGTATGCTCCTCTCTTATGCAATACCTGAGGAATTGAGATCCACCACGCGAATGATTAGAGGGCATTCTTGAATGCTGACTTGGAGGAGGAGATGTGCATGGAGCAGCCAGAGGAATTCGTCATGGATGGCCAAGAGCACCTGGTTTGTAAGCTGTAGAAGTCACTGTATGGCCTGCAGCGAGCTTCGCGTACTTGGAACCAAAAGTTGGATGCGGCGCTCAAGTGCATGGGATTTGAGTGCAATGCGTGTGACTACTGCATGTATCGCTGGCACGATGGTCATTAGGTGCTCATCATCTATGTCGATGACATGCTCCCCCTTTCCAACTACATGTCTAGACAGGAGGAGTTCGACAAGGTGATGCAAGAGCCCTTTCACATGTCAGATCTCGGGAAAGTCTCATACTTCCTCTGTATCTAGATCACATGTGACCGCAACGTACCTACACTCTCGTTGCAGTAGAGCCGCCACATCAAGGGTGCTTTGGAGTGGTTCCACATGGCAGAGGCAAAACCCATCAGTCCGCCACTTGAGAGGCGATAGTACCTTGTGAACTTCAATGGAGAGGCAGATGTAACTGAGCGACGGAAGTACCAGAGCGTCGTTGGTAGTCTCATGTACCTGATGGTGGCAAACAGGCCAAACCTTGCACAGGCTGTGAGCATTGTGAGCCAGCACATGGCAAACCCTGAACCTGAGTACAAGAAGGTGGTGAAGCGGATATTTTGCTACCTTGCTGGAACCATCAACATTGGCATCACCTACAATGGCAAGAACGACAGCATCATCTACTCCACAGATGCAGATTGGGCTTCAAACCCTGAGGACCGCATGTCCATCTCTGGGCATGTGTTCATCATGAATGGCGGGGCCATAAGCTGGTGCAGCAAGCGGCACGTGGTTGTGGCCACCTCAAGCACAGAAGCTGAGTACCTGTCTCTTTGCTTTGGAGCAAAGGAAGCGGTTTGGCTCTAACGTCTCATTGCAAAGATGAGTGGGATTTTGGCACTTCCGCTTCTTGTGTGCGTGGAAAAGCGCAGCGAAATCGCACTTGCCAAGAATCCTTAGTACCACGCATGCACCAAGCACATTGACATTGCATATCACTTCATCAAACACATGGTGGAAGAGGGTGCTATCAAGCTGGAATTCACTCCAACGAGCAAGCAGGTTGCCAATTTTTGCACCAAGCGAGTGACTCATGAGAAGCATCAGTTATGGATCAAAACATGTGGACTCAGCCCACTCAGATTGCGGCAAAGTGGGAGATTATTGGAAAGGGAGCCATCCGACTTAGTTTCAGGTCCACGAGAGCAAGTTCTAGCAATCTATTAGATGCCTATCTCCATTGTCCATCTGAGATCAGCATTAGAAAGATCAGGTGGTAAATTGTCTACGGGGTCATGGACCGCCGATTTCTAGGTGACCATGGGTGAAAGCTCCATGCCTTAGCCTGAGAAAAGAAAAAAGGCAAGAGGTCTAGGGTTAAGACCTGATGGGAGAAATATCCAAAAAGGTCCTAGATTTTTGGGTTGCCTTGTCAGAGTGTCCTGACCAGGAAAAAGGTACCTCACGTTACTTTTTAGATGAAGTGAGATGCTTGTTTCCTAGCCATGGACACATGGCAATTCTCCATGGGATTGTGGGTTATGTGACCACTAGGAGTGAGCCATGTGATCATTCTCTAGCTCTCTAGGTCGTGTAAGACCGGTCAACCCGATTGTTAGGCTGATTTTCTCTCTTGTATGAGATTATGGACTCTAGTGTGTGAGCATTAGCCTCCATGGTTAGGTAGTGTAGCTTGTGAGAGGGCTGACTTGCCCAAGCTCCTACTCTATATAGACTCCATCATTTTGAGTGATTCAACAACCATTCTTGAGCAAAAATGATGTCCTTTCTGTCCCATATGCTCGCTGCTCTAAGGTTCCCTCTGTCCTCCAGTTACAATAGGAGCAGACGGCAAATGCCATTGTGTCGGCCTTGTTCTCTAGTCTGTTGCCTCGGGCCGGTTGACAGCTAGGGTGAGATTTGACCCTGTGGCCTCCCACTCTATTGACTAATTCTGGAATATATAAGCCACAAGGAGTTGTCCTAGGTAGTGTTTGTTGGCTATGCAATCCAGCTTGAACCAAGGGGAGTTACTCCAAGGGACATATCTGGTTAACAAAACCTCTTTGCCACAATTCTTACCTTGTACTTGTCAATAGTACCATCTTTTGTGAACTTCTTTTGGAGTGCCCACTTTGACTCAACCACGTGGGCATTTAAGGGCGTATCCACTAGAATCCATGTTGTGTTCTCTTCAATGGATGGAAGTTTGCTATCCACTACCTCCTTGCACATGCTCTCATCTGGCATGTTCATATCCTCCGCTACGTTCACAGGCTCTCTTTGAGCCAAGCATGAACAGCGCAGTTGGGCCCATTCCACACTATCAACATCGTACATAGGTAGAGGCCTGTGTATACTTTGCTACAATGTTGCTAGTGGTGCTTTAAGACTCAGTTACTTCTATTGCTCTTGCATTGCGTGTGATCTGTTGTTCGAGGAAGAGGGACTGGTCTCAGAGTTTGACATAGAGGCATCAGATGACTCAGACTCAATGTAAGAGTCTGCCACTTTGTCAGCCCACAGAGCCCTATTCATGCCGTACCATTATTCTGCTTCACTTACACCATGTGCTTCTTCTTCAGTAAGTGATCACCGGACTTGAGGAACACAATCCACTCTCCTGATATTAGAGCATGGAGAGGATCCACCAATGCTCCCTTGCAAAACGTCCCGGCTCCTCATGTGCTTTGCAAGCACTTGGTCTCACAATATGTACCCCTTGTTTTCAACTCGCCTTAGGCAACGGACTAGAAAAACAAGGCTGACACAATAGCTCTTGTTGTTCGCTCCTACTATTACAAGTAGGAGGATGTATCACCCTCAAAATCATGGTTCTACACTAAGTAGTTTATAAGGATCTCTTCT
Source organism: Penium margaritaceum (assembly GCA_023375785.1). Classification (NCBI taxonomy): domain Eukaryota; kingdom Viridiplantae; phylum Streptophyta; class Zygnematophyceae; order Desmidiales; family Peniaceae; genus Penium; species Penium margaritaceum. Next base: position 24,558 of record SZWC01000403.1, read on the forward strand.
TTGTACGGTCCTTCGCAACTGGTAACTTTCACAGAAAGAGCTAACTCCTTGAGATTAGACCCAAAAATTCTTCTTCAAAGTCTCCCTTCGGCGGACAACTCCAAGAGGACTCAAAGGTAAGAACTATAATGAATCACATGCACTTAGAGGTCCTTTTAGTCCTAGAGCAAGCGTATAGCCTAGGTGCGTAGTGGCTCATTGGATGAGCCACTTTGGGGGCAATCTAGATAACATAATCCCTGTTGCCTACATGATGCTCTCCGTGACCACCAAGTGGTCCCATCCACTAGAAAGGACCTTGGAATGTTTTAAGTTATCCTTTAGAACCTTCATGGTTATAAAAAAGATTAGTATCTGGATTGGATTTGACCCCGTGACCTCTTCCTACATAGACTAACTCTGGAACGTCTAGCCATAGGGAGTTGTCCTATGTAGTGTTTCTTGGCTTACTATCCATTCTGGACCAAGGAGACTTGTTCCAAAGGAGTAGTGCGTGCCTTGTCTATCTAGACCAGACTTAGGGGACTTATTCTAAAAGAGCAGTATATGCCTTGTCTATCCTATGCCTGTCTAGATGTAAGCTATGGACAAGGGGCATATCAATTCAACAAATTCTCCCTTGCACTTGTTTCCATGTTGCTGTGAGATATCTCCTCTCTCCTACTGTCTTGGCCTTCGTCTTTGTCGGATGTGTTGACCACACAAATGCCTTGAGTACTGGTAGAATGTAATTCACTTTCAAGTGCCTTGGTCATGCAATCTGCAAGCATCTTCTTAGTCTCCATGTATTCCAGATTCAGAATCTCCTTTCGGACCAAGTCGCATGAGTAGTCGTGCCTGATGTGGATGTGCTTGGTCCGCTGGGAGATGACATCGTCATGTGCCATTTTCATGGCACTCTTGTTGTCGATGCAGACCTTTGTTCCTTCCGCTTGTGGCACTCAAATCTCAGCAAACAAACCGCGTACCCACTCTGTCTCCCCATACACTTCTCAGCCTTTTTGTGGAGTACCCACTTTGACCCCACCACGCGGGTGTTTTTGGGCCTATCCACTAGATCCTATGTCTTGTTATCTTCCATGGATGCGAGTTTGCTATGCACTACCTCCTACCACTTGGCTGCATTTGGACATGTTCATAGCCTCCGCTACGGTCAGAGGCTCTCCCTATACCAAGCATGACCAGTTGGGTCCAATCCGTTCCGCACTCTTAGCATCGTACTTAGGTGCAAATTTCTTCTAGCACGTTCCATGCCAAAGTATTGCTGGTTGTGCTTGAAGAATTAGATGCTTCTATTGTTCTTGCGCTACAAGTGATTCGTTGTTTCAGGAAGAGCCAATGGCCTCAGAGTTTGACTCAGAGACATTCGACAACTTAGACTAAATGTGAGAGTCCGTTGTTATCTCAGCCTGCACATCCGTTCTCCCTGTTACACCATAATTCTACTTCACTGGCACCTGCTTATCTCAGGTGCCTGATTACCTCACGCAAAAAACACAATCCATGTTCCTGATTTTGGAGAATGGACAAGATCCAGCGGCTTTTCCTTGCCGAATGACCTTTCATCAAAATCAACACATCCACTCCTAATGAGGTACCCAGCCGCTTTGTCCCACAGCCTTGTGTGCAATGTCATAGGAAACCTTTACACACTTGCAAGTGCGTGCGTCCAACTTGTCACTTCCTTATCTTGCTTGGACTTTCGCCAAGGTAGTATAACCAACAGTCTTTGAGTGTGAGACGTCTAGCTTCGTTCTTGACCAATGCTCTTATGCTATTGAGCAAGGTAGCAAGAGTGGCTGCTGAAGTGAGACCCACAAGGTAGCAAGCAATTCTTGTAGCTTCAATCCAAAAGAATGCTGGGATAACATTATCCCACCAGCCTTCATGCTGCTCTCAATGATTGCCAAGTGGCACCAGCCACCACAAAGGACCTTGGAATGTTCTAAGATGTCTCTTGGAACCTTTCTATCCCCCTTTTGGTCACAAAGAAAACAAGTCACTAGGCTGGGATTTGACCTAGTGATCTCTCGCTCCGGAGAGTAACTCTGGAAGTGCAATCCATAAGGAGTTGTTTTAGGTAGTGTTTGCTGGCTAGTTATCCTATTTAGACCAAGGAGACTTGCTCCAAAAGAGAAGTGCATGCCTTGTCTATCTGGAGAGGACTAAGGGGACTTATTCCAAGGGACCAGTGTATGTCTAGTCCGTCTTGTGCCTGTCCAAATTTCAGCTATAATCCAGAGGCAAGTGACAGGTACTTATAGTCCTAGAGCCTACCTCTAGCCTAGGCACAAAGTGGATCCTTGGGTGAGCTAATTTTGGGTATAATCCTGATTGCATCATCCTTCTTGCCTACACGGCGCTCTCTCCGACCGCCAAGTGGTATCAGCCACTAGGAAGGACCTCGGAATGTTCTAAGATGTCTCTGAGAACCTTCTTGTCCCCTTTTGGTCACAAAGAATGCTACTAATTGTGCTTGGATTTGACCTAATGACCTCTCGCTCCCAAGACTAACTCATGAATGTTTAAGCCACAAGGAGTTGTCCTAGATAGTGTTTGCTGGCTGTACCGTCCAGTTTAGACCAGGGGGACTTGCTCCAA
>SZWC01000403.1:40642-60135 GCA_023375785.1 Penium margaritaceum
ATTGCCTTGTCAGAGTGTGCTGACCAGGATAAAGGTTCCTTTCCTTACTTTTTAGGTGAGGTGAGATCCTTGTATGCTAGCCATGGACACATGGCGATTCTCCATGGGATTGTGGGTTATGTGACCACTAGGAGTGTGCCATGAGAGAATTTTTTAGCTCTCTAGGTCGTGTGTGAGGGGTCAGTCTGATTGCTAGGCTGATTGCATGCCTTGTGTGAGATTATGGACTCTAGTGTGTGAGCCTAAGCCTCCATGGCTAAGTGGTGTGGCTTGTGAGAGGGCTGACTTGCCCAAGCTCTAACTCTATATGTACTCCATCATTTTGAGTGATTGAACAACCATTCTTCAGTAGAAGTGATGCCCTTCCAGTCCCACAAGCTCGCTGCTCCAAGGCTCCCTCTCTCCTCAAGATTCAACATTTGGTATCAGAGCCAAGTTCTACCACTTTCAGCCAGCACAGGCCGTCACTTTGAGAGTGACGGGTTGGGGTGAAACCTTCACCAAATTTGACAATCAACCACAGGATCTTCAAGTTTAAAAGACAAGCTTTCCAACGAGCCCAAGATCGCGAATATCGAACGGTCGGATTGAGAGTTATGCTTAAAACGAGTTCGGCCACGGCTGCACTCTTCTCTATGAGTAAGACTGTCGCCTTGTGATGACCATAACTCTCTTGTTTCTTTGTCAAATTTAAAACGTGGCACATGCGAATTGTAGTTTTTTTCCTAAGCTTTCCATTGGTGCAAAAATATTTGCATTCCATTGATTTGTTTAGGAGAAACGCTGTTCACAAGCTGGCCGGTGTGAGTTGGAGTAGGAGCAGAAGCATACCTTGTTTTCAAGAGGGCATATCTTTCAAAATCTCCTATTGATGACCCTGTTTTATGGGTCGATCTGAAAGGTTTTGAGCTGAATTTTCCACTGGTGGGCTCCCTTTATCCAAATTCCCAGTCTGCTGGCATCTACAGTCCATTTGCGGCAGCCCCCCCTCCTCCTGATGGGTCAACCATTTTTGTTGCGCTTGTCTGCTTCCCACGTCTCTGCTACGTTGAGGCCGACGTAGGCTGATGTTAGCTAATGTCTGCTACCGATTTTAGGATGCAGATCTGTTGCTTGCCCCTCCAGCCGATGTTCACCTGCAGACAGAGAATACATCTACACTAACACACCCAGTGTCTTGCCACCAAGGGCAGAGCTTGTCCTGGTTGGGACACAAGGGTCGTGCCTCCAAAGGCAGAGCTTGTCCTTAGTCCCTGTGTGCTAAGTGCAGACCAAGCCATTGGAGCTAATGAAGCTGATGGAGCTGATGGAGCTGATGTGTGCACTTGGAGAGAGCGTACCAGAGTTGAGCGAAGCGTGCCTTACAACTGGTCAGTGTGGGCCCACAACCCTTTGTCAACCGGCCTGAGGCAAACGGACTAGAAAACAGGGCCGACACAATAGCACCTGCTGTCCACTCCTAGCATTTCCGCTAGGAGAAGATATCACCCTCAAGATCACGGTTCCACACTGAGTTGTTCCTAGGCAATCACTTGCTAGCAACTGTGTCCACTTAACACTTGGCTACTTTCGCGCGAGGTGCTAGTCAAAGACTAACTCCTGGGGCTTAGACGAACCAGTGTCTTCTTTATACTATTCCTTAGCTGGACAACTCTGTGAGGAGCATCTAATGCTTGATTGTGTATTTAGAATGAGGAATGAGCCTGGTACATATAGTCCTAGGCCTGGCTTCTAATGTGTGTGGGTAGTGACACTTTTGGGGTGGTCACTCCACACCACCTCACCAGTCCGCCAATTGGCGCATCCACTGACCGCCAAGTGGCGCACTCTCCTCATGCATGGAGAAATGTCTAAGAAACTTCCCCTGTGCTAGAAGGTCCAAAAACCTCATACGCACATCAAGGCTCGATCGCAGGACCTGTTGTCCCTAAGTCCAACATGCTATCCATTGCGCTACACTTCTGGTGTCTCGCTTGGACTTGCACCACACACAAGGTCTGGGGGACTTACTCCAAGGGAGCAGTGCATGCCCAACATGTACGTCAAGCCACAACAGTGGCCATGGGGCATAGAAGAACAACAATCTCTCCCTTGCACCTTAGGCCACCTGCTGTGGTAGGTTTTCTTCGGCATGAACCTGTAACTCTAGGTTTTGTATGTGCATGTATGTTTTCTTGGTCTTTAGTTCTCATCTCTTGCATCCACCATGCCGACTCCTCGAGCACCAGCAACATGCAAGTCGCTGTCTAGCGGCTTTGTCAAGAAGTCGGCAAGCATTTTCTTGGTTACAACGTGCTCCAGTTCCACGACACTCTTGGTGATAATGTCACGTGAGTAGTGGTACCGAATATCGATGTACTTTATACGCCAGGAGATCATGTCATCCTCTACTATAGCCATGGCACTTTGGTTGTCGATGCGGATGACGGTTGCTTCCTCTTGTGGTGCCTTGATCTCATCAAGCAAACTGTGAAGCCACTATGTTTCCTTGCACACTTCGGAGAGTGCAACGTACTCCGCCTCAGCAGTAGAAATCGAGACGCAGTCATGCTTCCTGCTTGCCCACGAGACCGCACCACCATTGAGAAGACAGACAAACCCTGAGGTGGACTTCCTGTCATCAATCCATCCTCCCCAGTCCGCGTCAGTGTAGCATGTCAGTCGTAGCAAGTCTGATCCATCTAGACCTCCAAACCGAAGTCCGACGTGCCGAGTCTTTTTGAGGTAGCGAAAAATCCGCTTCACGACTTGCCAATGTTCTGGCCCAGGGTTGGCCATAAACCTGCTCACCTGACCCACTACATAAGCAATGTCAGGTCGTGTTCCCACCATTGCATACATGAGGCTTCCAACGGCGGACTGGTATGAAATGTCTTGCATCTCCCACCGGTCTGCCTCGTTGCTTTGTGACATGGAGGAGGAGAGCTTGCAATCGGAGGGCATGGGGGTGCTGACGGGCTTGCAGTCCTCCATGTTGTAGCGCTTCAAGATGTCCATGATGTACTTGGTCTGGTTGAGCTCGATGGTGCCTGCTTTGCGGTTGCGGTGAACAGCAATCCTGAGGTAGTACTCCAGAGGTCCCATGTCCTTCATGTTAAATCTGCCAGCCAGATTTTTCTTGAGGTCCGTGAGGGCCTCCTGCGAGGAAGAACACATGATAAGATCATCGACGTACAAGGCCACAAGAAGCAAGCCACGTTCGTCCTCCCGCACATAGACGCTAGGGTCATTCTTGCAATGTGGGAAGGAGATCTCAGCCATGAAGCTGTCCATCTCCTTGTACCAGATCCGTGGGGCCTTTTTCAGCCCGTACAACGCCTTCACTAGCTTGCACACCTTACCCTCGGGTGCTTTGACACCTTTCAGTACCTCTATTAGCACCTCCTTGTCGAGCTTCCCATAAAGGAAGGCTGTCTTCACATCCATCTGGTGGATCTCAAGGTCTTTGGCAGCAGCGACAGCGAGCAGGGACCTGATGGAGGCAAACATGACAACCAGTGCAAAGGTCTCATCGTACTCGGACCTTGTGCGCTGTGAGAACCCTTTCGCCACGACCCTTGCCTTCTACTTGTCGATGCTATCATCTTGCTTCCGCTTCAACCTGAGCACCCACTTTGAGACCACCACGTGAGCGTTAGCGGGTCTGTCCACCAGCACTCATGTGCCATTTTCTTCGATGGACGCGAGCTCGCTGTCCACCGCCTCCTTCCACTTGGCCGCATCAGGCCTTGCCAGCACCTCAGCATAGTGAGCGGCTCTCCTTGAGCCAAACACAACCAGCTCAGTCCAGTCCAGCTTCCAGTGTCAGCGTCTTACTTTGGAGCTTGTTTTCTTTGTCGTGTGCTACAACGTTGCATTGCTGGTGGATGTTTGCCATGCTGTTGCTCCTTTGGTGTTGGCTGCCCTGGAGTTAAATTTTCCTCTTTTGAAGAGCCACTGGCCTCCGAGCTGGTCTCAGAGGCCTCGGACGTCTTCGACTCTGTGTCGGAGCTCGCCACTACGTCAGCCTGTGCAACCGCTCCCCCTGGCACACCACTCTTCTTCACGTCCTGCCGGACTGGCACCACTTGCCAGTTTTCAGGAGCTTGATCTCTTGACTCTAGCAGCACCAACCACTCTCCCTATTTTGGAGTTTCCGTGGGATCAAGCATCTCTTCCTTGCCTGGTTTCCTCTCGTCAAAGGTTACATCCCGGCTGGTGATGAGTCTTCTTCCTGCCAGGTCCCACAAGCGATATGTCTTGTGGGCCGTCTCATAGCCCACCATAACGCACTGTCGTGCTCTTGAATCCAGCTTGCCGGTACCCTCACCCGCCTGGACCTTTGCCCATGCGGTGCAGGCGAACACTTTCAGGTGTGATGCGTCCGGCTTCTTCCCTGACCAAACTTCTTGTGGCGTCATCTGTTGCTTGCCCTTCTTCTTTCCGCGCCTGCCCAGAGCAGCCGCAGGAGTCAAGTTGACAAGATAGCATGCCGTTCTTGCCGCTTCCACCCAAAATCGCGGTGGAAGCCTTGCATCAAAGAGCATGCTACGCACCATACCGAGGATGGTCTGATTCATGGGTTCGGCAACACCATTACTCTGTGGCGTGTAAGGCGTTGTGGGCTGCTGGTTGATCCCATGTTGTCGCAACCAGCCCTTGCATACCTCGTACTCTCCGCTGTTGTCGCTCCGCATCCCTTTGACTTTCTTTCCAGTTTTCCGCTCCACCATGGCAACAAACTCTTGTAACTTTTCTCTGACCTCTCCCTTTGTTTTGAGGAAGAAGATCCACACCTTGTGGCTGTGGTCATCTATGAAGGTCAGAAAATACTTGCTACCACCATTTGACGCCGTGCGAAAGGGTCCACACACGTCGGTGTGAATCAGATCGAGGGCTGATTCTGCGCAGCAACCATTGCGCTCAAAGCGTGTTCGTTTGGTCTTGCCTTCGAGGCAAGGTTCACATGGGCTGCCACACCCAACCGCATCCTTCTTGTAACCATCCATGCCACGGACCAGCTGTTGTTGCTGAATGACTTGGAGCGTGCTGTTTCCAACGTGCCCAAAGCGTCTGTGCCACATATCAGCGTCTTCATCCTTTGCGGCGGAGGTTGCTTTTTCAGTTCTCGTTGGTGTGCTCTCCTGTGTTGGTGCCGAGACCACTGCCTCCGCTGCACCCGCATGACCCTCGTCTTCTGAGGTCTTTGTTGCCATTGTTTGCAATACGTATACTCCGTCAACCCGTGGAACCTGTGCCACAAGATCTTTGTTGGCATAGAGGACCTTGATGTCCTCGTTCCTGGCGATGACCGCCTTCTTCTGTGTGAACACCACTGTCATGTCGTCCGTTATCTTTGACACGGACAGAAGTTTTGCCGCAAAGGAGGGCATGTAGACCACGTCACGTAGCCGTTAAGCCGTTCTCTGCACCATTAAGGTTGATGCTCACCAACTTGTCTCCCACGCCCTTTGCATTGACGACACTGCCGTTTGCACATCTGAACCGCCGATCGGTGGGGCCGATGGAGACAAATCCAGCCTGATTGTTGCTGGAGTGATGATCGGTGCCGGAGTCGAGACCAAAAGCTCTTGGCTTGAGCAGCGGCGCTCCTTTTACTGGAGGCGTGCTCTGTGCCATCATGTTGGTGGCTTCTTTGCCACCCTTTTTGTTGCCTTTGTTCCCACCGCTTCCGCCGTCATCCTTCTTTGGCGATCTGTACTCTCTTGCCCAGTGCCCAGGTTTACCGCACTTGCGGCAGTTACCCTGTCGCTTGGGAGCCTTGCCGCCATTGTTGCTTCGGCCACCACCCTCTTCGCTGCCGCCTTTCTGACCAGAGGCTGACCCTTTGCTCCCGCGGCCAGCGTAGCGTGCGGCATAGGCTGAGAAGTTAGCCTCACTTCCGCTGCGGCGCATGGCCTCGTTTCGCATGTACTCGGACACTGCCGTGTACGTCAGGTCGTCCTCCTTCCAGCCGCCCATGACGGTGATCATTGGGCTCCAGCTCTCCGGTAGCGCCACGAGGAGGATCATGGCTTGCATGTTCTCGTCAAGGTCCCAGTTCATTTGGCCAGCCTCGCCAAGGAGTCCTTCAAACTCCTGTAGGAAATCGGGGATGGATTCGCCCTCATTCACTCGTATGCTGATCAGCTGTTGTACGATGAATAGTCTGTTCGCGAGGGAGGTGGATTGGTGCACGCGCTTGAGCTTGTCGTAAGCTTCGGAAGCCAGCGTGTACCCGACAATGATGGGAACATACTTCTTGGCTATCGCGTTGCTGAGGAATGACATGACAGTATAATTTTGATCCATCCATGCCTCATGCTCAGATGTGCCTTCCACGGGAAACTGCTCCTCTCCCTTCAGTAGCTTGATGAAGCCGCACACTTTCTTCGCCAGCTCGAATTGCCATCTCCAAAGGGGGAATTCAATCCCCTCAAAAATGGGGATTCCTCCCAGGGGTCCAAGACCTTGCGGTAGTGACGTAGCACTCACATTTGCTCTAGAGGTCTGCCCTGTGGTAGCCACTGTTGAGCTTGAGGACTGCCCTGCGGCAGCCCCTACTCCTCCCGATGGGTCAACCATTTTTGGTTCCCCTTGTCTGCTTCCCACGTCTATGCTGCGTTGTGGCCGATGTAGGCTGATGTTAGCTGATGTCTGCTACCGATTTTAGGATGGAGATCCATTGCTTACCCCTCCAGCCGATGTTCACCTACAGACAAAGAATACATCTACACTAACAGACCCAGGGTCTTGCCACCAAGGGCACAGCTTGTCCTGGTTGCGACACAACGGTCGTGCCTCCAAGGGCAGAGCTTGTCCTTAGTCCCTGTGTGCTAAGTGCAGACCAAGCCGTTGGAGCTGATGAAGCTGATGGAGCTGATGGAGCTGATGGAGCTGATGTGTGCACTTGGAGAGAGCATACCAGAGTTGAGCGAAGCGTGCCTTACAACTGGTCAGTGTGGATCCATAACCCTTTGTCAACCGGCCTGAGGCAAACGGACTAGAAACCAGGGCCGACACAATAGCACCTGCCGTCCGCTCCTAGCATGTCAGCTAGGAGAAGATATCATCCTCAGGATCACGGTTCCACACTGAGCAGTTCCTAGGAAATCACTTGCTAGCAACTGTGTCCACGTAACACTTGGTCACTTTCGCACCAGGTGCTAGTCAAAGACTAACTCCTAGGGCTTAGACCAACCAGTATCTTCTTTATACTGTTCCTTAGTTGGATAACTCTGTGAGGAGCATCTAAGGCACAATTGTGTACTTAGAATGAGGAATGAGCCTGGTACATATAGTCCTAGGCCTGGCTTCTAATGTGTGTGGGAAGTGACACTTTTGGGGTGGTCACTCCACACCACCTCACCAGTCCGCCAATTGGCGCATCCACTGACCGCCAACTGGCACACTCTCCTCATGCATGGAGAAATGTCTAAGAAACTTCCCCTGTGCTAGAAGGTCCAAAAACCTCCTATGCACATCAAGGCTCGATCGTAGGACATGTTGTCCCTAAGTCCAACATGCTATCCATTGTGCTACACTTCTGGTGTCTCGCTTGGACTTGCACCACGAACAAGGTCTGGGGGACTTACTCCAAGGGAGCAGTGCATGCCTAACCTGTCCGTCAAGCCATCGCAGTGGCCATGGGGCATAGAAGAACAACATGGGTGGTGTATGCTGAGGGGATTGGGATTGTGGAGATGTTGTTGAAGACCCCGCGTGGCATTGAAGTGGGAGTGTTCCATGGCGTGCTATATGTACCTGATGCTGCATTCAACCTCCTCTCAGTCTCCTCTCTTACAAATAAAGAACTGCGCGTCGTCTTCAATGATGACTATGGCTACATCCTCAACAAGGATATTGGAGAGGAGTTGGCCAGGTTGGTGAAGGAGGGCGTCATGTACCGCCTGCTGGGGGCAACCAAGATCCCGCGTGAGCAGAGTCTTGCAGTAGTGGTGCAGGCAAGAGATGGCGAGATCTGGCATGCGCGCTACGGCCATATCGGCATGCGCGCTTTGCAGCAGCTTGAAGTAAAAGGAGATGGTGCGTGACCTGCCTACCATCTCTAACTTTGAGCAGCAGTTGTGCATCGGCTGTTTGGAGGGGAAGCAGCACCGTGAGGCGTTCTCTGGAGCAGGGGAGCGTGCGAAGGAGGTGTTGGAGCTGGTCCACACGGACTTGTGTGGACCAATGCAGACCCAGAGCTTTGGAGACTCTAGGTATTTCCTGACCTTCATTGATGATTTCAGCCGTTACACTGCTGTGTACTTCCTTCCTTCCAAGGACCAGTGCTTTCACTGGTTCAAGGAGGTCAAGGCCATGGTGGAGAACCAGACTAGCAAGAAGATCAAGGCACTGGGTAGTGATCGCGGTGGAGAGTATCTAAGCAAGGAGTTCCAGGAGTACCTCGCACCAGATGGCATTAAGGTGCAGCATACCGCGCCGTACTCACCGCAGCAGAACGGTGTAGCAAAACGCGCCAACCGTACCATTGTGGAGTCGGCGCGCTCCATGTTGCACGCGGCTCGGCGGACCTACGAGTTCTGGGCTAAAGCCGTGAGCACTGCAGTCTACAACAAGAACCGCAGTCTAACTAAGGCGCTAGAGCAAATGACGCCGTACGAGGCATGGTTCAGTAAGAAACCAAGCGTGGTTCATCTCCGAGCATTTGGCAGCCTAGCGCACATGCACGTGCCCAAGGAGAAGTGGCAGAAATGAGACGCAAAGGGTGCGCAGATGCTGATGATTGGCTACGACGTGGCGAGCAAGGCCTATCGCCTCTACAAGAGGGATACAGGCCACGTCATCATCTCTAGGGATGTCGTCTTCAACGAGAGCAACGTCAGCGGCACCAACATTGTTTGTGAAGAGGTAGCAAAACCAGCAGCTCACGAGATAGTGGGAGCAGAAGTCCTTCCTTACCCAGTCTCTCCTGATACTTCCTCTATTGTGACAGTGGGAGAATCACTCCACTCTCCCATGTCTGATGCAGCAGATACAACACCCTCATTGGCAGAAGCAGAGGAGGGAGATGTAACACCACCACCAGCAGCAGTGGTACAAGCAGCACCACGCCAGCCGCCCGCTAACGCTCCAGCACCAGGTCGCAAGTACCCTCGTAGGGTGCATTACAAGCCTGGTGAGCGCGGCCGTTTCTGGATGCTACACAAACCAGAACAGATGAACGTCGCAATTGTACCAGATTCAGATGAGCCAACGTCATACAAGGAGGCCATGGCTGTACCGGATGCAGCAGATTGGACACAAGCAGTGCAGCAGGAGATAAAGTCGCAACTGGACAACGGCATGTGGGAGCTGACTAAGCGTCCACCTGGACGTAAGGTGATCAAGTGCAAGTCGGTTTCCAAGAAGAAGCGTGGAGCAGATGGTAACCTGGAAAAGAACAAGGCGAGGCTGCTGGCCAAGGGCTACTTGTAGCAGGAGGGCATCGACTACACAGAAACGTTTGCCCCTGTTGCAAAGTTTGCCTCTGTGCGCACCCTCCTCTCTTATGCAGCAGTTGAGGGCTTTGAGGTTCACCACATGGATGTCAAGACGGCATTCTTGAATGGTGACTTGGAGGAGGAGATCTACATGGAGCAGCCGGAAGGAATCGTCATGGATGGCCAGGAGCACCTGGTTTGCAAGCTGCAAAAGTCGCTATACGGCCTCAAGCAAGCGTCACGTGCTTGGAACAAGAAGTTGGATGCGGCGTTGCAGTGCATGGGGTTCGAACGCACTGAGTGTGACTACAGCGTCTATTGCTGGCAGCATGGTCATGAGGTGCTCATCATCATCGTCTATGTGGATGACATGCTCCTACTTTCCAACAGCATGTCTGCACTACACGAGTTCAAGGAAGCCATACAGAAGCGCTTCTAGATGTCTGATCTCGGGGAGGCATCATACTTCCTCGGTATCTAGATCACGCGTGACAGCAAGTCACGCTCTCTCTCACCGCAGCAGAGTCGCTACATCATGGATGTTTTGCAGCGGTTTGGCATGGCAGAGGCAAAACCCATCGGCACGCCGGTGGAGACGCGACAGTACCTCGTGAGCTTCAATGCAGAAGCAAATGCAGCTGAGCGGCAGAAGTACCAGAGCGCCATCGGCAGCCTCATGTACCTGATGGTGGCAACCAGGCCGGACCTCGCATAGGTTGTTAGCGCTGTGAGCCAGTACATGGCAAATCCGGACCTGAGCACCAAAAGGCAGTGAAGCGGATCTTCCGCTACCTTGCTGGAACCATCAACATCGGCATCACCTACAACGGCAACGAAAACAGCATCATCGGCTACGCAGATGTAGATTGGGCTTTAAACCCTGAGGACAGTAAGTCCATCTCTTGACATGTATTCCTCATGAATAGTGGGGCCATCAGCTGGTGTAGTAAGCGGCAGGTGGTCGTGGCCACCTCAAGCACGGAAGCTCAGTACGTCTCTCTGAGCTTTGGAGCCAAGGAAGAAGTTTGGCTTCAGCGTCTCATGGTAGAGATGAGTGGGAGTGCAGTAGTTCTAGTTCTTATGCGCGTCGACAACCAGAGCGCAGTCGCACTCGCCAAGAATACTGAGCACCATGCACGCACCAAGCACATTGACATCGCATATCACTTCATCAGGCATATGGTGCAGGAGAGTGCTATCAAGTTGGAGTTCACTCCAACCAGCAAGCAGGTCACTGATTTCTGCACCAAGCCAGTGTCCCGTGAGAAGCAACAGTTCTGCATGAGGGCATGTGGACTGAGCCCACTCTCACTGCGGCAAAGTGGGAGATTGCTGGGAATGGAGCCATCTGGCTCCGTTTCAGGTCCACAGGAGAAAGTTCCGGGAAAGTACCAGATACCTACACCGATCGTCAATTTGACTTCACCATTGGAAAGATCAGGTGGCAAAATGTCTACGGTGCAAGTTTGAGGGCGATCCAACGATCAGATTGGGAGATATGAATTTTCGTAGTTTCTGGGGTCATCGACCGCCGATATCCGGGTGACCATGGGCGATGGCTCCATGCCTTAGCCTGAGAAAATAAAAATGTAAGAGGTCCAGGGTTAAGACCTGATGGGATAAATATCCAAAAAGGTCCTTGGTCTTAGGATTGCCTTGTCAAAGTGTGCTGACTAGGATAAAGGTACCTTTCCTTACTTTTTAGGTGAGGTGAGATCCTTGTGTGGTAGCCATGGACACATGGCGATTCTCCATGGGATTGTGGGTTATGTGACTATTAGGAGTATGCCATGAGAGCGGTTTCTAGCTCTCTAGGTCGTGTGTGAGTGGTCAGCCTGATTGCTAGGCTGATTTCCTCCCTTGTGTGAGATTATGAACTCTACTGTGTGAGCCTTAGCCTCCATGGCTAAGTGGTGTAGCTTGTGAGAGGGCTGACTTGCCCAAGCTCTAGCTCTACATGTACTCCATCATTTTGAGTGATTGAACAACCATTCTTCAGCACAAGTGATTCCCTTCCAGTCCCACATGCTCGCTGCTCCAAGGCTCCCTCTCTCCTCGAGATCCAAGAAAGAAGACGTCTTCTTGCGGGTTCCTGGCCAGTGAAGCCCACGTTAGGAAATGGTTTAGGAATGTGTGGATGTCGTCATCCTTCCACATGACCTCCTTTCCATCTGCCTGAGAGCTTCCTCCTTTTTCAGAGGCTTGGAGCGCCGAATGAGGGCGTTGTCAAAGCCTTTGAAGGATGGGAAGGGTGCGCGCGCATTGTACCAGTCTGCCGACGCCTCTTGAAGGTAGAGCATAACATGGAGTTCTGCGGTGCCAAGGCAAAAGTCACGTGGAATTCGGCCAATGCTTGCGTACAGCAGTGTTGGAAAACGGGCCATCCGGCTCAATTTCGGGTCCACAGGAGCAAGTTTCAGGAAACTACCAGATGCGTGCTTCAATTGTCAATCCGTCTTCACCATTATAAAGATCAGGTGGCGAATTGTCTCCGGTCCTAGTTTCAAGACGATCCAACGGTCGCATTGAGACATGATTCTTCGAAGTTTGCGAGGTCATGGACCGCCAATGTCTGGGTGACCATGGGCATTGGCTCCATTCCTTAGCCTAAGAAAAGAAAAAGGCAAGAGGTCCAGGGTCAAGACCTGATGGAAGAAACATCCAAAAAGGGTCCTACGTTCTTGTGTTGCCTTGTCAGTGTGTGCTGATTAGGAAAACGGTACCTCTTCTTACTTTTTAAATGAGGTTAGATCCTTGTGTGCTAGCCATGGACACATGGCGATTCTCCATGGGATTGTGGGTTATGTGAGCACTAGGAGTATGCCATGAGAGCGTTCTCTAGCCCTCTAGGTCGTGTGTGAGGTGTCAGCCTGATTGCTAGGCCGATTTCCTCTCTTGTGTGAGATTGTGGACTCTAGTTTGTGAGCCTTAGCCTCCATGGCTAAGTAGTGTAGCTTGTGAGAGGGTGATTTGCCCAACCTCTAACTCTTTATTTACTCCATCATTTTGAGTGATTCAACAATCATTATTTTGCACAAGTGATACTCTTTCATTCCCATGTGTTTGCTGCTCCAAGGCTCCCTCTCTCCTCTAGTTGTAACACTTGGTATGAGAGCCAAAATCCGTCACTTTCAGTCCACACAAACCATCACTTTGGGAGTGACTGGTTAGGGTAAGAACTTCACCACATTTGAAAATTAATCCTTGAACCTTTAAGCTCGCAGGACAAGCTTTCCAACAAGCCCAAGATCGCAAAGATCCAATGGTCGGATTGAGAGTTATGCTCAAAACGAGGTCGGACAGGGCTACACTCTTGTCTTTGAGTAAGACTGTCACCTTGTGATGACCATAACTCTCCGATTTCTTTGTCAAATTTCAGAACTAGCACATGCAAATTGAAGTATTTTTCCTAAGATTTCAATTGGTGTAAATATGTTTGCATTCCATTGGTACGTTTGGGAGACATGCTTTTTACAAGCTGGCTAGTATGAGCTGGAGTAGGAGCAGCAGCATACACTGTTTTCAAAAAGGCATATCTCTAGAAATCCAATGTTGATGACCCTCTTTTATGAGTCGATCTGAAAGTTCTTGAGCTGAACTCTCCATTGGTGTCCTCAGGTTTTCCAAATTCTTAGGCAGCTGACCTCTATTGTCCATTTTCTGTGAGATAGATTTCTGACAGAAGCAACAGCAGAAGCAGGGATAGCGCCGCCACTCAAGGGCAACGTTGAGCATCACCAAAGCTAAAAATAGTAGATGCAGGCATGGTAAGAGCAGTCCAACCCTTGGATAGGGTGGAAGGGCGTGCCAACTCTACGTTTTGGAAGATCCGTACCTGCCTCCGTTTTCGAGGAAAGGGGCTTGTGGGAGGTGGTGAGTGGCAACGAGCGCGCTCCACCTCCATAGGCAAAAGGTATTACCATAGCGTAAGTGGTGGCGGGGAAGACGCCGAAGAAAGGTGCATCAGATGCAAGTTCATCTTCAACTGCAGCAGCAGCATATGAGGAGTGGAAGAAGAAGGACAGGTAGGCCTATAAGTTACTTGTCAACACCATCTCCAACCCCTATCTTCAGTACGTGAGGGACAAGGCTACTGCAAAAGAGGGGTGGGACTCATTGTGCAAGTAGTATGAGAGCAAGGATCCTACATTGCTCATGCTTTTGGAGGAGAAGATGACGGCATTGAAAATGTATGGTGGCAAAGGGATGGAGGCGTACTTGGACAGGGTAAAGGAGCTAGCAAAATAGCTGAAAACGGCCAGCAATCCTATGGAAGAGACGCGCTTCATCCTCTTCTTACTAAAGGGACTCCCAACTAGCTATGACACGATGCGAGTGATGCTCGAGTGCAAGCCAACTCTCGACATGGACTTCATCTGCACGCACCTGGTGGAGGTGGAACTACGTTGCCATGCAGCAAGGCGCAATGGTGACAACAGTAGTGAAGCAGCTTTCATGGCCATAGGTTCACGCAACCATTAGCAAGAGTAGTCTGGATAGGAGAGAGGCAAGAAGAAATGCAAGTGCCACTTTTTCCAGAATGAGGGGCACACAAAAAGAGTGCATCAAGTTCAGAGGGACCAAAAGGAGCAGCATCAGTAACAAAAGGAGCAATGTCCACAGCAACAATAGCAGAAGTAAAAAATGCGTTAGCAGCAGCAGCAGAAGCCGCAAAACCAAACCGGCGTGCGTCATTTTGGCAACATGAACATGGCCAAGGAGGTGCGGGACCGCCTCTTCATTGGGAAGTCTAACACGTCGCAGAAGGAGAAGGCGGATCTTGCGTTGTACAAGGACTTAGGGTGTGCGAAGAGTCTAACGTGCCAGAAGGAGTGGTTTACGCTGCTGCCCTCCATCCCCTCCCCCGATTGATTGCTTTGGGTGATAATCAGGGGGTGTATGCTAAGGAGACTGGGATTGTGGAGGTGTGGTTGGAGACCCCATGTGGCATTGAAGTAGGAGTGCTTTATGGGGTGCTATTTGTATGTGATGCTATGTTGAACCTTCTCTTTGTATCATCTCTCAATAACATAGGACTAGGAGTCATCTTTGGTAACGACTATCACTACATCCTCGACAAGGAAACGGGAGAGGAGTTGGCTAGGTTGGTAAAGGAAGGCGACATTGCCTATTTGTGGTAATCAAGATCCCGCGTGAGATGAGTCTTGCAGCAGTGGTTCACGCAATAGATGGAAAAATCTGGCATGTGCGCTACGACCACATTAGCATGCGGGCCTTGAAGCAGCTTCAAACGAAGCAAATAGTACGCAACTTGCCCACCATCTCCAACTTTGAGCAACAGTTATGCATCGGTTGTTTGGAGGGGAAGCAACATCGCGAGGCGTTCTCTGGAGCACGGGAGCGCAAGAAAGAGGTGCTGGAGTTGGTCCACATAGACTTGTGTGGCCTGATGCAGACCCAGAGTTTTGGAGGCTGTAGGTATTTTCTCACCTTCTTTGATGATTTCAACTGTTACACTTCTATGTACTTCCTTTCCTCCAAGGACTAGTGCTTGGATAGGTTCAAGGAGTTTAAGGCAATGGTGGAGAACAAAACTTGCAAGAAGATCAAGGTATGTGCAACAATCTTGGCAGAGAGTATCTGAGCAAGGAGATCCAGGACTACCTCGCAAGAGCTGGTATCAAGGCGCTGCGCACCACGCCATACTCGCCGCAACATAACATAGTAGGATAACGTGCCAACTGCACCATCGTTGAATCGGCGTGCACCACGTTGCACGTGGCTCGACTGACCTACGACTTTTGGGCCAAAGCCGTGAGCATTGCGGTCTACATCAAGACCCGTAGTCCAACCAAGGCCCCGGAGCACATGACGCCGTACGAGGCGTACTTCGGTAAGAAGCCGAGCGTGGGTCATCTTCGCACGTTTGGCAGCTTGGCGCACACGCACGTGCCCAAGGAAAAGCTGCAAAAACGGGACGCAAAGAGCACAAAGATGCTAGTGATTGGTTATGACGTGGCAAGCAAGGCGTATCGCCCCTATGAGAGGGATACTGGCCACGTCGTCATCTCCAGGGTATGTCGTATTCAACAAGAGCAACGTCATTTGTACGAACATTGTTTGTGACAAAGCATCGGAATGAGCAGCTGACGAGGCACTGTGAGCATATACCCTTCCTGACCTAGTCTCTCCTGACCCTTCCTCTACTGTGATAGTGAGAGAATCAGTCCATTCTCTAATGTCTGATGTAGTACATACCAAAACCTCATTGGCAGAGGTATAGAAGTCGATGCACTATCACTAGCAAGAGTAGTTGCACGAGAAGCACCGGGCTAGCCCACTGCCAACGCTCGAGCACCAAGTCGTAGGTACCCTCTTAGGGTGCGCTACAAGCCTCGTGAGAGTAGCCATTTTTGGATGCTGGAAAAAACCAGACCAGATGAACGGTGTAGTTGGAACACACTCTGATGAGCCGATGTCATAGAAGGAGGCCATGGCTGCACCAGATGCAACAAATTGGGCGCAAGCTGTACAACAAGATTTATAGTCGCACCTCAACAATGGCACGTGGGAGCTGACTGAGTGTCCACATGGATGCAATGTAATCAAGTATAAGTGGGTGTTAAAAAAGAGGAGGGGCTCTGATCGCAACCTCAAAAAGTATAAGGCGAGGCTCGTTGCCAAGGGCTACTCATAGCAAGAAATCAACTATATTGAAACCTTTCCACCTGTTGTAGATTTTGCCTGTGTGCACACGCTTCTCTCTTATGCAGGAGTTGAGGACTTTGAGATCCAACACATGGATGTCAAGACGGCATTCTTGAATGGTGACTTGGAGGAGGAAATCTACATGGAGAAGCCGGAGGGGTTTGTAATGGATGGCTAGGAGCACCTGGTTTGTAAACTGCAGAAGTCGCTGTAGGCCCTCAAGCAAGCGTCGCGTGCTTGGAATCAGAAATTGGATGCGGCGCTACAGTGCATGGGGTTTGAGCGCAGCGAGTGTGACTACAACGTTTATCATTGGCAGCTTGGGCATGATATCCTCATGATCATTGTCTATGTGGATGACATGCTCCTCCTTTCCAAAAGCATGTCTACAATGCAGGAGTTCAAGGAGGCCATGCAGGAGCGCCTCCAGATGTGTGATCTCAGCGGGTCCTCATACTTCCTTGCCATCCAGATCACGCGTGACAGCAAATCACGCTCTCTCTTGCTACAGCAGAGTCGTTATGTCATGGATGTCTTATTGCATATCGGCATGGTGTAGGATCTGGAGGAGAGAGGGAGCCTTGGAGCAGCGAGCATGTGTGATTGGAAGGGCATCACTTGTGCTGAAGAATGGTTGTTCAATCACTCAAAATGATGGAGTACATATAGAGCTAGAGCTTGGGCAAGTCAGCCCTCTCACAAGCCACACCACTTAGCCATGGAGGCTAAGGCTCACACACTAGAGTCCATAATCTCACACAAGGGAGGAAATCAGCCTAGCAATCAGGCTGACCACTCACACACGACCTAGAGAGCTAGAGAATGCTCTCATGGCACACTCCTAGTGGTCACATAACCCACAAACCCATGGAGAATCACCATGTGTCCATGGCTAGCACACAAGGATCTCACCTCACCTAAAAAGTAAAGAGAGGTACCTTTATCCTAGTCAGCACACTCTGACAAGGCAATCCTAAGACCAAGGACCTTTTTGGATATTTCTCCCATCAGGTCTTGATCCTGGACCTCTTGCCTTTTTCTTTTCTTAGGCTAAGGCATGGAGCCATCACCCATGCCCACCCAGACATTGACGGTCCATGACCCCCAAAACTTCGAAAATTCATATCTCCCAATCCGATCGTTGGATCGGCCTCAAACTTGGAGCGTAGACATTTTGCCACCTGATCTTTCCAATGGTGAAGTCGGATCGACGATCAGAGCAGGCATCTGGTACTTTCCTGGAACTTGCTCCTGTGGACCTGAAACTGAGCCGGATGGCTCCTTTCCCAACAATCTCCCACTTTGCCGCAGTCAGAGTGGGCTGAGTCCACATGCCTTCATGCAAAACTGCTGCTTCTCACGGGTCACTGGCTTGGTGCAGAAATCAGCGACCTGCTTCCTGGTTGAAGTAAACTCCAGCTTGATAGCACCCTCCTGCACCATGTGCCTGATGAAATGATATGTGATGTCAATGTGCTTGGTGCGTGCATGGTGCTCAGGATTCTTGGCGAGTGCGATTGCGCTCTGGTTGTCGACGCGCATAGGAACTGGAACTGCTGCACTCCCACTCATCTCTGCCATGAGACGTTGGAGCCAAACTGCTTCCTTGGCTCCAAAGCTGAGAGATACGTACTCAGCTTCTGTACTCGAGGTGGCCACGACCACCTGCCGCTTGCTGCACCAGCTGATGGCTCCACCATTCATGGGGAACACATGTCCAGAGATGGACTTGCAGTCCTTAGGGTTTGAAGCCCAATCTGCGTCTGTGTAGCCGATGATGCTGTTGTCATTGCCGTTGTAGGTGATGTCGATGTTGATGGTTCCAGCAAGGTAGCGGAAGATCCGCTTCACTGCCTTCTGGTGCTCCGGTCCGGGATTAGCCATGTGCTGGCTCACAGCGCTCACAGCCTGTGCGAGGTCCGGCCTGGTTGCCACCATCAGGTACATGAGACTGCCGACGGCGCTCTGGTACTTCTGCCGCTCAGCTGCATTTGCTTCTCCATTGAAGCTCACGAGGTACTGCCACGTCTCCAGCGGCGTGCCGATGGGTTTTGCCTCTGCCATGCCGAACCGCTGCAAAACATCCTTGATGGAGCGGCTCTGCTGCAGCGAGAGAGAGCGTGACTTGCGGTCACGCATGATCTGGATACCGAGGAAGTATGATGCCTCCCCGAGATCAGACATCTGGAAGCGCTCCTGCATGGCTTCCTTGAACTCCTGCAGTGCAGACATGCTGTTGGAAAGGAAGAGCATGTCATCGACATAGACAATGATGATGAGGATCTCATGCTCATGCTGCCAGCGATACACGCTGTAGTCACACTCGTTGCGCTCAAACCCCATGCACTGCAACGCCGCATCCAACTTCTGGTTCCAAGCACGTGACGCTTGCTTGAGGCTATACAGCGACTTTTGCAGCTTGCAGACCAGGTGCTCCTGGCCCTCCATGACGAATCCCTCCAGCTGCTCCATGTAGATCTCCTCCTCCAAGTCACAATTCAAGAATGCCGTCTTGACATCCATGTGGTGAACCTCGAAGTCCTCAGCTACTGCATAAGAGAGGAGCGTGCGCACAGAGGCAAAATTTGCAACGGGGGCAAAAGTTTCTGTGTAGTCGATGCCCTCCTGCTGCGAGTAGCCCTTGGCGACCAGCCTCGCCTTGTACTTTTCCAGGTTACCATCTGCTCCCCGCTTCTTCTTGAAGACCCACTTGCACTTGATCACTTTACGTCCAGGTGGATGCTCAGTCAGCTCCCACGTGCCGTTGTCCAGCTGCGACTGTATCTCTTGTTGCACGGCTTGCGCCCAATCTGCTGCATTCGGTGCAGCCATGGCCTCCTTGTATGACGTTGGCTCATCTGAATCTGCTGCAACTGCAACGTTCATCTGTTCTGGTTTCTGCAGCATCCAGAAATGGCCGCGCTCACCAGGCTTGTAACGCACCCTAAGAGGGTACCTCCGACCTGGAGCTGGAGCGTTAGCAGGCGGCTGACGCGGTGCGGCTGGCACAACTGCTTCTGCTGGTGGTGCTACATCTCCCTCCTCTGCTTCTGCCGATGAAGCTGCTGTATCTGCTGCATCAGACATGGGAGAGTAGAGTGATTCTCCCACTGTCACAGTAGAGGAAGGATCGGGAGAAACTGGGTCAGGAAGAATTTCTGCTCCCACTGTCTCGTCAGCTGCTGTTTCTGTTGCCTCTTCACACACAATGTTGGTGCCGATGACGTTGCTCTCATTGAAGACGACATCCCTGGAGATGATGACGTGGCCTGTATCCCTCTCGTAGAGGCGATACGCCTTGCTTGCCACGTCGTAGCCAATCATCAGCATCTGCGCACTCTTCGCGTCCCACTTTTGCCGCTTCTCCTTTGGCACGTGCATGTGCGCCAAGCTGCCAAA
>SZWC01000403.1:81974-122442 GCA_023375785.1 Penium margaritaceum
TCAGGTGAGGTGAGATCCTTGTGTGCTAGCCATGGACACATGGCGATTCTCCATGGGTTTGTGAGTTATGTGACCACTAGGAGTGTGCCATGAGAGCATTCTCTAGCTCTCTAGGTCGTGTGTGGGTGGTCAGCCTGATTGCTAGGATGATTTCCTCCCTTGTGTGAGATTATGGACTCTAGTGTGCGAGCCTTAGCCTCCATGGCTAAGTGGTGTGGCTTGTGAGAGCGTTGACTTGCCCAAGCTCTAGCTCTATTTGTACTCCATCATTTTGAGTGATTGAACAACCATTCTTCAACACATGTGATGCCCTTCGAGTCCCACATGCTCGCTGCTCCAAGGCTCCCTCTCTCCTCCAGATCCAACAAGCATGGAGCCATCGCCCATGGTCACCCGGATATTGGCGGTCGATGACCCCAAAAACTTCGAGAATTTATATCTCCTTATCCGACTGTTGGATCAACGTCAAACTTGGACCGTAGACATTCTCCCACCTGATCTTTTCAATGATGAAGTTGGATCGACGATCGGAGTAGGCATTTGTTTCCTCCCTCGAACTTGCTCCTGTGGACCTGAAACTGAGCCAGATGGCTCTTTTTCCAACAGAAATATCCAAAAGAGTCCTTGGTCTTAGGATTGCCTTGTCAGACTTTCCTGACTAGGATAAAGGTATCTCTCCTTACTGTTTAGGTAAGGTGAGATCCTTGTGTGCTAGCCATGGATACATGGCGATGCTCCATGGGATTGTGGGTTATGTGACCACTAGGAGTGTGCCATGAGAGCTTTTTCTAGCTCTCTATGTCGTGTGTGGGTGGTCAGTCTCATTGCTAGGCTGATTTCCTCCCTTGTGTGAGATTATGGACTCTAGTGTGTGAGCCTTAGCCTCCATGGCTAAGTGGTGTGGCTTGTGAGAGGGCTGACTTGCCCAAGCTCTAGCTCTATATGTACTCCGTCATTTTGAGTGATTCAATAACCATTCTCCAGCACAAGTGATGTCCTTCCAATCAAACATGCTCGCTGCTCCAAGGCTCCCTCTTTTCTCTAGATCCAACACATCGTACTCTGAGCCTACACGCTGGGAAAACCCTTTTGCCACAACTCGTGCCTTGTCCTTGTCGATAGTACCATCCTGGTTCAACTCTTTCCGGAGTACACATTCTCATCCCACCACATGCTGGTTTGGGAGCCTGTCGACAAGAGGCCATATTCCGTTCTCTTCAATGGATGCGAGTTTCTTATACACTACCTCCTTCCACTGGTAACATTTGGCATATTCATAGCCTCCGTTACGATCACAGGCTCTCCCTGAGCCAAGCATGACTAGCTGAGTGGGGTCCATTCTGCACTTTCAGCATCGTTCTTTGGCGAACGTGTCTTTTGCGTTTACTATGCTAAAGAATTGCTGGTGGTGCTTCAAGGCTTAGTTGCTTCTTTTGCTCCTCCGCTGCCAGTGATGCGTTGTTTAAGGGAGAGCCACCATGTTGACATGACATGCTCCTTGTCCATGGCTGATATTTGGACAGGTACAAAACGGACTAGGCATGCACTACTCCCTTGGAGTAAGTCCCCTAAGTCTAGTCCAGATAGACAAGGAGCATGCACTGCTCCTTTGGAGCAAGTCCCCTTGGTCTAATCTGGATAGTATAGTCAGAAAACACCACTTAGGACAATTCCTTGTAGCTTAGACGTTCCAGAGTAAGTCTTAGGGTCAAATCCTGTTGGAACAGCACGAGAGAAGGAGCCTTGGAGCAGCGAGCATCTGGGACTGGAAGGGCATCACTTGTGTTAAAGAATGGTTGTTGAATCATTGAAAATGATAGAGTGCATATAGAGCTAGAGCTTGGGCAAGTCAGCACTCTCACAAGCCACACCACTTAGCCATGGAGACTAAGGTTCAAACACAAGAGTCCATAATCTCTCAAAAGGGAGGAAATCAACCTAGCAATCAAGCTGACCACTCACACACGACCTAGAGAGCTAGAAAATGCTCTCATGGCACACTCCTAGTGGTCACATAACCCACAATCACATGGAGAATTGCCATGTGTCCATGGCTAGTACACAAGGATCTCACCTCAGCTAAAAATAAGGAGAGGTATCTTTTTCCTAGTCAGTAGACTCTGACAAGGCAACCCAAGAATCTAGGAACTTTTTGGATATTTCTCCCATCAGGTCTTGACCCTCGACCTCTTGCATTTTTCTTTTCTAAGGCTAACACATGGAGCCATTGCCTATTGTCACCCAGATATCGGCGGTCGATGATCCCAGAAACTTAGAAAATTCATATTACCCAATCCGACTGTTGGATCGGCCTCAAAGTTGGGCCATGGACATTTTGCTACCTGATCTTTTTAATGTAGAAATCCAATCAATGATCCGAGCAGGTGTTTGGTAGGTTCCTGGAACTCGCTCTTGTGGACCTAAAACTGAGCGGGATGGCTCCTTTCCCAACAATCTCCCACTTTGCCGCAGTCAGAGTGGGCTGAGTCCACATGCCTTCATGCAGAATTGCTACTTCTCACAGGTCACTAGCTTGGTACAGAAGGCAGCGACCTGCTTGCTGATTGGAGTTAACTCCAGCTTGATAGCACCCTCCTGCACCATGTGCCAGATGAATTGATATGCGATGTCAATGTGCTTGGTGCGTGCATGGTGCTAAGGAATCTTGGCGTGTGCAATTGGGCTCTGGTTCTTGAAGCGCATAGGAACTGGAACAACTGCAATCCCACTCATCTCCGCCATGAGACGCTGAAGCCAAACTGCCTCCTTGGCTCCAAAACAAAGAGAGACGTACTCAGCTTTAGTGCTTGAGGTGGCCACGACCACCTGCCGCTTGTTGCACCAGGTGATGGCCTAACCATTCATGAGGAACACATGTCCAGAGTTTGACTTGCGGTCCTTGGGGTTTGAAGCCGAATCTGTGTATGTGTAGCTGATAATGTTGTTGTCGTTACTATTGTACGTGATGCCAATGTTGATGGTTCCAGCAAGGTAGCGGAAGATCCGCTTTAGTGCCTTCTGGTACTCAGGTGCTGCATAAGAAGGAGCGTACGCAAGGAAGTAAACTTTGCAACAGGACTAAAGGTTTTCGTGTTGTCGATGCCTTCGTATTGCGAGTAACCCTTGGCGACCAGCCTTGCCTTGTATTTTCCAAGGTTGCCATCTACTCCCCTCTTCTTCTTGAACACCCACTTGCACTTGATTACCTTGCCTCTAGGTGCACGCTTAGTCAGCTCCTTCGTACCGTTATCGAGCTGCGACTATATCTACTGCTGCACAGCTTGCGCCCGATCTGCTCCATCTGGTGCAGCCATGGCCTCCTTGTAAGGTGTGAGCTCATCAAAGTCTGTTGCAACTTCGACGTTCATCTGGTCTCGTTTCTAAAGCATCCAGAAATGCCCGCGCTCAACAGGCTTGTAGCGCACCCTGAGAGGATACCTCCGACGAGGTACTAGAGCATTAGTAGGCGGTTGGCGCGGTGCTGCAGGCACAACTGCTCCTGCTGATGGTGGTGCATCTTCCTTTGCTTCTGTATATGAGGCCGCTGTATCTGCTGCATCAGACATGGGAGAATAGTTTGGTTCTCCCACTGTCACAATAGAGGAAGGGTCAAGAGAGACGAGGTCAGGGAGTCTGTGTGCTCCTATTGCTTCGTCAGCTACTGGTTCTGCTGCCTCTTCGTAGATGATGTTGGCGCCCATGATGTTACTTTTGTTGAAAACAACATCCGTGCAGATGATGATATGGCCAGAATCCCTCTCGTACAGTCGATATGCCTTGTTTGCCATGTCATAGCCAATCATCAGCATCTGCGCGCTCTTTGCCTCCCATTTTTGCCACTTCTCCTTGAGGACAGGCATGAGCATCAAGCTGCCAAACGCGCAAAGATGACCCACGCTCTGCTTCTTGCCGAACCACGCCTCGTACGTTGTCATCTTCTCCAGGGCCTTAGTTGGACTGCGGTTCTTGATGTACACCGCAATGCTCACTACTTCGGCCCAAAAGTCGTAGGTCAGCCGAGCCGCGTAAAACATGGAGCACATCGACTCAACCGTGGTGCGGTTGGCGCGTTTTGCTACGCCGTTCTGCTGCGGCGAGTATGGCGCCCTACGCTGTGCCTTGATGCTTGCTGGTGCGAGGTAGTCCTGAAACACCTTGCTCAGGTACTCTCCACCGCGGTCGCTGCGCAACGCCTTGATTTTCTTGCCAGTCTGGTTCTCCACCATGACCTTTAACTCCTTGAACCTGTCAAAGCATTGGTCCTTGGAGGAAAGGAAGTACACAGCAGTGTAACGGCTAAAATCATCAATGAAGGTGAGAAAATACCTAGAGCTTCCAAAGCTCTGGGTCTGCATCGGGCCACACAAGTCTGTGTGGACCAGCTCTAGCACCTCCTTTGCGTACTCCCTTGCTCCACAGAACGCCTCGTGATACTGCTTCCCCTCCAAACAGCCGATGCACAATTGCTAGTCAAAGTTAGAGATGGTGCGCAAGTCACGCACCATCTTCTATGTTCGAAGTTGCTACAAGGCACGCATGCCGATGTGGCCGTAGCGCGCATGCCGATGTGGCCGTAGCGCGCATGCCGGATTTCACCACCTGTGGCCTGCACCACTACTGCAAGACTCTGCTTGCGCGGGATCTTGGTCGCTCCCAACAGGCAGTACATGTCGCCTTCCTTCACCAACCTGGCCAATTCCTCTCCTGTTTCCTTGTCAAGGGTGTAGCCATAGTTGTCGTCAAAGACAATGCGTAGTTCTGTGTTGGTGAGAGAGGACACTGAGAGAAGGTTGAACGCAGCATCAGGCACATACAGCAAGCCATGGAACACTCCCACTTCAATGCCACACGGGGTCTCCAACCACATCTCCACAATCCCAATCCCCTCAGCATACATTACCCGATCATCACCCAAAGCAATCGGTTAGGGGGGAATGGAGAGTAATTGCGTAAACCACTCTTTGTGGTGCGTCAGACTCTTGGTACATCCAGAGTCCTTGTACCACACCAGATCCGCCTTCTCCTTCTGCGACATATCAGACTTCGCCATCAAGATGCGGTCATGGACCTCCTTGGTTACGTTCATGTTGTTCACGCTGGTCTGGTTCTGCTGCTGCTGTTGCTGCTACTGCTGCTGCTGCTATTGACGTTGCTATGACTACTGCTGATGTTACTTTGGAGAGTACTGTTGTTGCTCCTTCTGGTCGCTCTTGAACTTGAAGCACTCTTTCTTGTAGTGTCCCTCTTTCTGACAATAATGGCACTTACTTTTCTTCTTACCTCTCTCCTGCCTAGACTCTTGTTGCTGCTGGTTCCATGAGCACATGGCCATGAACGCTGCCTCACTCATGTTGATACTGCCATTGCACTTTACTGTATTTCGATGCAGTTCTACCTACACCAGGTACCACGTGCACATGAAGACCAAGTCAAGAGTCCACTGGTACTCCAACGTCTCTCGCACCGTGTCATAGCTCGTAAGGAGTCCTCTCAGCAAAAGGAGGATGAAGCACGTATCTTCCACAGGATTACCGCCCGGTTTCAGCTTCTTCGCCAGCTCCTTTGTCCTGTCCAAGTACGCCTCCATCCCCTCGCCACCCTCCATTTTCAATGCCATCATCTTCTCCTTTAAAAGCATGAGGAATGCAAGATCTTTGTTCTCATATTTCTTGCACAACGTGTCCCATCCCTCTTTTGCAGTAGCTTTCTTACTCACGTACTAAAGCTGTAGGTTGGAGATGGTGTTGACAAGCACCCTGTAAGCATGCCTGTCCATCTTCTTCCACTCCTCATATGTTGCCGCTGCAGTTGTAGATGAACTTGCATTTGCTACACCTTTCTGCGGCGTCTTCCACGCCACCACCTTTCCTGTGGTGATACCTTTTGCCTGTGGAGGCGGAACGCGCTCGTTGCCGCTCACCATCTCCCACAAGCCCCTCTGCTCCGAAAGGAGGCGCGTATGAATCTACCAAAATGTGAAGTTGGCGCATCCTTCGAGCCTCTCCAAGGGCTGGGCTACTCTTACCAAGCCTCATGCTGCCATTTTTAGCTTTGGCGATGCTGAGCACTGCCATTGAGTTGCGGCGCTACCCCTGTTTGTACTATTTCTAATGCCAGAAATACATATGACAAAGAAAGGACAGTAAAGGCCAACAGACTAGGAATTTGGAAAAACAAAGCCCACCACTAGAAAAGTCAGCTCAAAACCTTTTAGATTGATCCATAAAACAAGATTATCAATAGGGGATGTTCAGAGAAATACCCTTTTGAAAAGAGGGTATGCTGCTCCTCCTACTCTAGCTTACACCAGCCAGCTTGTAAACGCCGTTTCTCCCAAACGTACCAATGGACTGCAAATAGTTTTGCATCAATAAAAAGCGTGGGAAAAATACTTCAATTCGTATGTCCTATGTTTTAAATTTGACAAAGAAACAAGAGAGTTATGGTCGGCTTAATGTGAGAGGATTACTCAGAGAGAAGAGTGCAACCCTGGCCGACCTCATTTTGAGCATAGGTCTCAATCTGATTGTTTGATCTTCATGATCTTGGAGTCGTTGGAAAGCTTGTCTCCTGAACTTGAAGATCAGCTGGTGGATCCTGACATTTGGTGAAGGTTTAATCCCAACCCCTCACTCTCAAAGTGACGGCCTGTGCTGGCTGAAAGTGGCAGAACTTGGCTTTGATACCAAGTGTTGGAACTGGAGGAGAGAGGGAGCCTTGGAGCAGCGAGCATGAGGGACTGGAAGGGCATCACTTGTGCTGAAGAATGGTTATTGAATCATTTAAAATGATGGAGTACATATAGAGCTAGAGCTTGGGCAAGTCAGCCCTCTCACAAGCTACACCACTTGGCCATGGAGGCGAAGGTTCATACACAAGAGTCCATAATCTCACACAAGGGAGGAAATCAGCCAAGCAATCAGGCTGACCACTCACACACCACCTAGAGAGCTAGAAAATGCTCTCATGGCACACTGTTATTGGTCACGTAATCCACAATCCCATGGATTATTGCCATGTGTATATGGCTAGCACACAAGGATGTCACCTGACCTAAAAAGCAAGGAGAGGTACCTTTATCCTAGTCAGCACACTCTGACAAGGCAACCCAAGAATCTAGGACCTTTTTGGATATTTCTCCCATCAGGTCTTGACCCTGGACCTCTTGTCCTTTTCTCTTCTGAGGCTAAGGCATGGAGCCATCGCCTATGGTCACCCAGATATCGGCGGTCGATGACCGCAGAAACTTCCAAAATTCACAAATCCCAATCCAACCGTTGGATTGGCCTAAAACTTGGGCCGTGAATGTTTTGCTACCTGATCTTTCCAATGTTGAAGTTAGATCCACGATGGGAAAAGGAATTTGGTAGTTTCTTGAAACTTCTTCTTGTGGACTAGAAACTGAGCTAGATGGCTCCTTTCCCAACAAATCCTAGCTCGGTGACTAATCTTCTTTGTGACCAAAAGAGTGACAGAAAGATTCTAAGAAACATCTTCGAATATTTCAAGGTCCTTCGCGGTGGTTGGCGCCACTTTGCGGTCAGAAGGAGTACCATGTAGGCAGGGGAGATGACGCAATCTAGATTGCCCCCAAATTGGCTCATCCAAGGAGCCATTGTGTGCC
Source organism: Penium margaritaceum (assembly GCA_023375785.1). Lineage (NCBI taxonomy): Eukaryota > Viridiplantae > Streptophyta > Zygnematophyceae > Desmidiales > Peniaceae > Penium > Penium margaritaceum. The sequence goes on from SZWC01000403.1 coordinate 89,599, forward strand.
TAGGCTAGAGGTTGGGCCTAGGACTATAAGAACCTATCAGTCGCCTCTTATTGAGTACAGTTCTTACCTTTGAGACTCCTCACCGAAGTTTCAACCAGAGGCAGAAACTAAAGAAGTATTGGTTGGTCTAAGCCCGAGGAGATGGGGCTCCTTGCGCGAAAGTGACCACGTGCTTAGGACAGAGTGCAAGGAATGATTCGTATGAAGTCCTCAGTGTGGAACCTTGGCTCTGAGAATGACATCATCTCTTGGTTGCAATATCAGGAGCGGTCGGCGGGAACTATTGTTTTGGAACACATTTTCTAGACCGTCGCCTCAGGCAAGTTGACAAAGGATTATGGACCCACACTGATTACTTGTAAGGCACGTTTCTACGCACTCTCTTGCCCTCTTTGTCTTGCATCGTGCATCAGCTCCATGAGCTCGATCTCCTCCATCTGCTCTATCAGCTCCAACGGTGGGTGCTGGCACTTAGCAAGCAAGGACCAAGGATAACCTCTACCATTGGAGGTACGACCGTTAGACCCTAACAAGGATAGCCTCTGCCCTTGGAGGCGTGACCTTTGATTCGCAAGTGTGCGTTCTTCTCTGTTTGCAAGCAATCAATGGTTAAGGGGTAAGCGACAGATCTGCACCTTCTGAACCGGTAGCAGACAACAGCCTACATCTTTCTACATCGGCCTCAACGAAGCAGAGAAGCGGAGAAGCAGAGAAGTAATATGACGACACCTGCAATGCTCACTCTCAAGCACGTCAATGGTGAGATGTCAAAGTTCACAGGGTTTGGTTTTCCCTTGTAGAGATGGTAATTTGAAATTGTCATGAGGGTGCGTGGCTACTTGAAGATGTTCCTTTGAGAAGAGGCTGAATCTCCACAAACAGATCATGGATATGAAGCGTGGAGTGTCACAAATGACATGGCACTTGCGATTCTTGTGACATCAATGCATGAGTCACAACATGTCCACCTTCAAGGTATGAGACGGGAGCAAGTTCCAAGAAACTACCGAATGCCTGCTCCGATCATCAATCCAACTTATTCATTGAAAGGATAAGGTGGCAAAATATCTTGGGTCCAAGTTTGAGGCCGATCCAATGCTCGGACTGGGAGATATGAATTTTCAAAGTTTCTGGGGTCATCAACCGCCGATATCCGGGTGACCATGGGCGATGGCTCCATGCCTTAGCCTCAGAAAAAAGAAAAAAGGAAGAGGTCTCGGGTCAAGACCTGATGGGAGATGTATCCATAAAGGTCCTTGATTCTTGGGTTACCTTGTCAAAGTATACTGACTAGGAAAAATGAACCTCTCCTTACTTTTTAGGTGAGGTGAGATCCTTGTGTGCTAGCCATGGATACATGGCGATTCTCCATGGGATTGTGGGTTATGCGACCACTAAGAGTGTGCCATGTGAGCATTTCTTAGCTTTCTACATCGTGTGTGAGTGATCAGCCTGATTGCTAGGCTGATTTCCTCCCTTGTGTGAGACTATGGATTCTACTGTGTGAGCCTTAGCCTCCATGGCTAAGTGGTGTGGCTTGTGAGAGGGCTGACTTGCCCCAGCTCGAGCTCTATATGTTCTCAATCATTTGGAGTGATTCAACAACCATTCTTTAGCACAAGTCATGCCCTTCTAGTCCCACCTACTCGCTGCTCCAAGGCTCCAAGTTCTAACACTTTCAACCAGCACAGGCCATCACTTTTAAAGTGACAGGTTCGGATAAGAACTTCACCAAATTTCAAGATCAACCACAGGATCTTGAAGTGCAGCAGATAAGCTTTCCAACGAGTTTAAGATCCCAAAGATCCAACGCTCGGATGAAGAGTTATGCTCAAAACGAGGTCAGCCAGGGCTACATTCTTCTCTCTGGATGAGACTATCGCCTTATGATGACTATAACTCTCTCGTTTCTCTGTCAAATTTTAAGAGTAGCACATAAAAATTGAAGTATATTTTTTAAGCTTTCCATTGGTGTAAAAATATTTGCATTCCTTAAGTACATTTGGGAGAAACGCTGTTTACAAGCTGGCTGGTGTGAGCTGGAGTAGGAGCAGCAGCATACCCTCTTTTCAAAGGGGCATATCTCTAAAAACCCCCTGTTGATATCCTATTTTATGGGTCGATCTGAAAGGTTGTGAGCTGCATTTTTGAGTGGTGGGTTTCGTTTTTCCGAATTCCTAGTTTGCTGGCCTCTATAGTGCATTTTCTGTCAGACAGATTTCTGGCAGAAGTAGCAGTAGAAGTAGCGGTAGCGTCGCCACTGAAGGGTAGCGCTGAGCATGACAAAAGCTCAAAATGGCAGTAGCAAGCGTGGTAATAGCAGTCTAGTCCTTGGAGAGGCTGTAAGGACGCACCAACTTCACGTTTTGGAAGATCCATACCCGCCTTCTTTAGGAGTAGAGGGACTTGTGAGAGGTCGTGAGCGGCGATGAGCGCGCTCCGCTTCCACAGGCAAAAGGCATCATCGTTGCAGAGGTGGTGGCGAGAAAGACGTAGAAAGGTGTAGTAGATGCAAGTTCATCTACAATTGCAGCAGCGGCATATGAGGAGTGGAAGAAGAAGGACGGACAGGCCTACAGCCTGCTTGCCAACACCATCTCGAACCCGCATCTCTAGTACGTGAGTGACAAGGCTACCGCAAAAGAGGGGTGGGACACGTTGTGCAAGAAGTATGAGAACAAGGATCCTGCATTCCTCATGCTTTTGGAGGAGAAGATGATGGCATTGAAAATATAGGGTTGCGAAGGCATGGAGGCGTACTTGGATAGGGCAAGGGAGCTAGCGAAGCAGCTTCAAGCGGTCGCCAACCCTGTAGAAGACACACGTTTTGTCCTTCTCTTGCTGAGGAGACTCCTAACGAGCTATGACACGGTATGAGAGACGTTGAAGTGCCAGCCGACTCTCGACCTGGACTTCATGTGCACGCGGCTAGAGCAGGTAGAGCTGCGTCAAAATGCAGCAAAACGCAATGATGGTAGCAGCAGTAGTGAAGCAGCTTTCATGGCCATGGGCTCACGCAACCAGCAGCAGCAGAGGGGTAAGAAGAAAGGCAAGTGCCACTATTGCCAGAAAGAGAGGCACAACAAAAAAGAGTACTTCAAGTTAAAGAGGGACCACAAGGAGCACGAGAAGCAGCAGTAAAAGCAGTAGTCTCCATAGCAATAGAAGTAGTAGCCACAGCAATGTCAGCAGCAGCAAGAACAGGAGTAGAACCAGTCCCGCGTGTACCATTTTGGCAACATGAACATGGCCAAGGAGGTGGGCGACCGCCTCTTTATGGCAAATTCTTTCATGTCGCAGAAGGAAAAGGCACGAACATCATCTATGAAGAGGTAGTAGAACATGCAATAGACGAAGTAGTGGGAGTAGACACACCCTGACCCCATCTCTCCTGACCCTTCCTCTATTGTGAGACTAGGAAAACTACTCTATTCTCCCATGTCTGATGAAAGAGATACAGCAGCCTCATTGGCAGAAGCAGAGGAAGAAGATGCACCACCATGAGTAGGAGCAGTTGTGCCGGCAGTATCGCGCCAGCTGCCTACAAACGCTCTAGCACCAGGTCGGAGGTACCCTTTCAGGGTGCGCTACAAACCTGGTTAGCGCGGAAATTCCTCGATGCTCGAGAAACCAAACCAGATGAATGTCGCAGTTGCAGCAGACTCTGATCAGTCGACATCGTACAAGGAGGCCATGGGTGTACCAGATGCAACAGATAGGGCCCAAGCTGTCCAGCAGGAGATACAGTCGCAGCTTGAAAACTGTACGTGGGAGCTGACTGAGCGTCCACCTGGACGCAAGGTAATCAAGTGCAAGTGGGTGTTCAAGAAGAAGAGGAGAGAAGATGGCAACCTAGAAAAGTATAAGATGAGACTGGTCGCCATGGGCTACTCGCAGTAGGAAAGCATCAACTACACGGAAACCTTTGCTCATGTTCCAAAGCTTGCCTCTGTGCGCACGCTCCTTTCCTATGCAGCAGCAGAGGACTTTGAGGTCCACCATATGTACATCAAGATGACGTTCCTGAACGGTAACTTGGAGGAGGAGATTTACATGGAGTACCCAGAGGTGTTCGTCATGGATGGCCAGGAGCACCTGGTTTGCAAGCTCCAGAAGTCGATGTACGGCCTCAAACAAGCGTCGCGTGCTTGGAACCAGAAGTTGGATGCGGCGTTGCAGTGCATGGGGTTCAAGCGCAATGAGTGTGACTACAGCGTATATTGCCGGTAGCATGAGCATGAGGTCCTTATCATCATCGTGTATGTGCATGACATGCTCTTCCTCTCCAACATACAGGAGTGCTTTTAGATGTCGGATATCAAGGAGGCATCATACTTCCTTGGAATCTAGATCACGTGTGACCAAGTCATGGTCTCTCTCTATGTAGAAAAGCCGCTATATCAAGGACGTCCTGTAGCAGTTCGGCATGGTACAGGCTAAACCCATCAGCATGCCGCTAGAGACGCGGCAGTACCTCGTAAGTTTCAATGGAGAAGCGGGTGCAGCTCAGCCGGAGAAGTACAAGAGCGCCGTCGGTAGCCTCATGTACCTGATGGTTGCAACCAGGCCAAACCTCGTACAGGCGCAATGAGCAAGCACATAGCTCATCCCACACCTGAGTTTAGAAGGCAGTGAAGCGGATCTTTTACTATCTTGCTGGAACCATCAACATCGGCATCACCTACAACGGAAAGGATAACAACATCATCGGCTATACAGACGTAGATTGGGTTTCCAACCCTGAGGACTGCAAGTCCATCTTTGGACATGTGTTTCTCATGAATGGTGGGGCCATCAGCAAGTGCAGCAAGTGGCAGATGGTCTTTGCCACCTCAAGCTGACTATGTCTCTCTCAACTTTGGAGCGAAGAAAGCAGTATGGTATCAGCGCCTCATTGGGGAGATGTGTGGGAGTACAAGAGTTATAGTTCCTATGCGCGTTGACAACCAGAGCATAATTGCACTCGCAAAGAATCCTGAGCACTAGGCACGTACCAAGCACATTGACATTGCATATCATTTCATCAGGTACATGGTGCAAGAGGGTGCTATCAAGCTCGAGTTTACTCCAACTAGCAAGCAGATCCCTCATTTCTGTACCAAGACAATGACTCGTGAGAAGTAGCAATTCTCCATGAAGGCATGTAGACTCCGCCCACTCTGAATATGGCAAAGTGGGAGATTGTTCGGAAAGAGCCATCCGGCTCGGTTTCAGGTACACATAAGCAAGTTCCAGGAAACTACCAGATGTGTACTCCGATCGTCAATCCAACATCACCATTGAAAAGATCAGGAAACAGAATACCTACGCTTCAAGTTTCAGGCAGATCCAACGGTGGGATTAGGAGATATAAATTTTGACGTTTCCGGGGTCATCGAATGCCGATATCCGGGTGAGCATGGGAGATGGGTCCATGCCTTAGCCTGAGAAAAAAGAAAAGGGCAAGAGGTCCAGGGTCAAGACCTGGTGGGAGATTTATCCAAAAAGGTCCTTGATTCTTGGATTGCCTTATCGGAGTGTACTAACTAGGAAATGTTGTTCTTCTATGCCCCATGGCCATTGCTATGGGTTGACGGACAGCTTGGGCATGCACTGCTCCCTTGGAGTAAGTCCTCCAAACCTTGTTCGTGGTGCAAGTCCAAGCGAGACACCAGAAGTGTAGCGCAACGGATAGCATGTTGGACTTAGGGACAACAGGTCCTGCGATCGAGCCTTGATGTGTGCAGGAGGTTTTTTTGACCTTCTAGCACAGGGGAAGTTTCTTAGACATTTCTCCATGCATGAGGAGAGTGCGCCACTTGGCGGTCAGTGGATGCGCCAATTGGCGGACTGGTGAGNCCTACGGTGCAAGGGAGAGATTGTTGTTCTTCTATGCCCCATGGCCACTGCTATGGGTTGACGGACAGGTTGGGCATGCACTGCTCCCTTGGAGTAAGTCCCCCAAACCTTGTTCGTGGTGCAAGTCCAAGCGAGACACCAGAAGTGTAGCGCAACGGATAGCATGTTGGACTTAGGGACAACAGGTCCTGCGATCGAGCCTTGATGTGTGCAGGAGGTTTTTTTGACCTTCTAGCACAGGGGAAGTTTCTTAGACATTTCTCCATGCATGAGGAGAGTGCGCCACTTGGCGGTCAGTGGATGCGCCAATTGGCGGACTGGTGAGGTGGTGTGGAGTGACCACCCCAAAAGTCTCACTACCCACACACCTAAGAAGCCAGGCCTAGGACTATTTGTACCAGGCTCATTCCTCATTCTTATTACACAATCTGGCCTTAGATGCTCCTCACAGAGTTGTCCAACTAAGGAACAGTATAAAGAAGACACTGGTTGGTCTATGCCCTAGGAGTTAGTCTTTGACTAGCACCTCGCGCGAAAGTGACCAAGTGTTAAGTGGACACAGTAGCTAGCAAGTGATTGCCTAAGATCTGCTAAGTGTGGAACCGTGATCGTGAGGGTGATATCTTCTCCTAGCTGAAATGCTAGGAGCGGACGGCAGGTGCTATTGTGTCGGCCCTGTTTTCTAGTCCGTTTGCCTCAGGCCGGTTGACAAAGGGTTATAGGCCCACACTGACCAGTTGTAAGGTATGCTTAGCTCAACTCTGGTACGCTCTCTGCAGGTGCACACGCCGGCTGCATCAACTCCATCAGCTCCATCAGCTTCATCAGCTCCAACGGCTTGGTCTGCACTTAGCACACAGGGACTAAGGACAAGCTCTGCTCTTGGAAGCACGACCCTTGTGTCCCAACCGAGACAAGCTCTGCCCTTGGTGGCAAGACCCTGGGTGTGTTGGTGTAGATATATTCTCTGTCTACAGGTGAACATCGGCTGGAGGGGTAAGCAACAGATCTGCATCCTAAAACCGGTAGCAGACATCAGCTAACATCAGCCTACATCGGCCTCAACGCAACAGAGACGTGGGAAGCAGACAAGGGCAACAAAAATGGTTGACCCATCGGGAGGAATAGGGATTGCCGCAGGGCAGTCCTCAAGCTCAACAATGGCTACCACAAGACAGACCACTAGAGCAAATGTGAGTGCTGTCACTGCCCTAGGTCTTGGACCCCTGGGAGGAATCCCCATTTTCGAGGGGATTGACTACCCCCTTTGGAGATGGTAGTTTGAGCTGGCCATGAAAGTGCGCGGCTTCATCAAGCTACTGAAGGGAGAGGAGCAGGTTCCCGCGGAAGGCACATTTGAGCATGAGGCTTGGATGGATCGAAATGATATTGTCATGTTATTCCTCAGCAACGCGATAGCCAAGAAGTATGTTCCCATCATTACCGGGTACACGCTGGCTTCCGAAGCTTACGACAAGCTCAAGCGCGTGCACCAATCCACCTCCCTCGCGAACAGACTATTCATCCTACAACGGCTGATCAGCATGCGGGTCAATGAGGACGAATCAATCCCCGATTTCCTAGAGGAGTTTGATGGACTCCTTGGCGAGGTTCGCCAGATGAACTGGGACCTTGACGAGAACATGCAAGCCATGATCCTCCTCATGGCGCTACCGGAGAGCTGGAGTCCAATGATCACCGTCATGGGCGGCTGGAAGGAGGACGACCTGACGTACACGGCAGTGTCCGAGTACGTGTGGAACGAGGCCATGCGCCGCAGCAGAAGTGAGGCTAACTTCTCAGCCTATGCCGCACGCTACGTAGGCCGCGGGAGCAAAGGGTCAGCCTCTGGTCAGAAAGGCAACAGCGGAAGTGGTGGAGGCGGAGGCAACAATGGCGGCAAGGCTCCCAAGCAACAGGGTAACTGCCACAACTGCGGCAAGCCTGGGCACTAGGCAAGAGAGTGCAGGTTGCCAAAGAAGGAAGACGGCGGAAGCGGTGGGAACAAAGGCAACAAAAAGGGTGGCAAAGAAGCCACCAACATGATGGCACAGAGCACGCCTCTAGCAAAAGGAGCGGCGCTGCTCAGGCCAGGAGTTTTGAGCTCGACTCCGGCACCGATCATCACTCTAGCAACGACCAGGCTGGATTTGTCTCCATTGGCCCCACCGATCGGTGGTTCAAATGTGCAAACGGCAGCGTCGTCAACGCAAAGAGCGTGGGAGACAAGCTGGTGAGCATCAATCTTAATGGTGCAAAGAAGGATCTACGGCTACGTGACATGGTCTACATGCCCTCCTTTGCGGCAAACCTTCTGTCCGTGTCAAAGATAACGGACAACGACATGACAGTGGTGTTCACACAGAAGAAGGCGGTCATCGCCAGGAACGGGGACATCAAGGTCCTCTATGCCAACAAAGATCTCGTGGCATAAATTCCACGGGTTGACGGACTCTACGTATTGCAGACAACGGCAGCAAAGGCCTCGGAAGACGAGGGTCATGTGGGTGCAGCGGAGGCAGTGGTCTCGGCACCAACACAGTGGAGCACACCAACAAGAACTCAAAAAGCATCCTCTGCCGCAAAGGACGAAGACACTAATCTATGGCACAGACATTTAGGGCACGTTGCAAACAACACGCTCCAAGTCATTCAGCAACAACAGCTGGTCCGTGGCATGGATGATTGCAAGAAGGATGCGGTTGAGTGTGGCAGCCTGTGTGAACCTTGCCTCCAAGGCAAGACCAAGCGAACTCGCTTTGAGCGCAATGGTCGTCGCGCAGAATCAGCCCTTGATCTGATTCACACCGACGTATGCGGACCCTTTCGCACGGCATCAAACGGTGGTAGCAAGTATTTTATGACCTTCATAGACGACCAAAGCCGCAAGGTGTGGATCTTCTTCCTCAAAACAAAGGGAGAGGTCAGAGAAACGTTGCAGGAGTTTGTCGCCATGGTGGAGCGGCAGACCGGAAAGAGAGTCAAAGGGATGCGGAGCGACAACAGCGGAGAGTACGAGGCATGCAAGGACTGGTTGCAGCAACATGGGATCAACCACCAGCCCACAACGCCTTACACGCCACAGAGCAATGGTGATGTCGAACGGATGAATCAGACCATCCTCGGCATGGTGCGTAGCATGCTCTTCGATGCAAAGCTTCCACCGTGGTTCTGGGCAGAAGCGGCAAGAACTGCATGCTATCTCGTCAACCTCACTCCTGCGGCTGCTCTGGGGAGGCGCGGAAAGAAGAAGGGAAAGCAACAGATGACACCACAAGAAGTGTGGTCAGGGAAGAAGCTGGACGCATCACACCTGAAAGTATTCGGCTACACCGCATGGGCAAAGGTCCAGGCGGGTGAGGGTGCCGGCAAGCTGGATTCAAGAGCACGAAAGTGCGTTATGGTGGGCTATAAGACGGCCCACAAGACATATCGCTTGTGGGACTTGGCAGGAAGAAGACTCATCACCAGCCGGGATGTCACCTTTGACGAGAGGAAACCAGGCAAGGAAAAGATGCTTGATCCCACGGAAGCTCCAAAACAGGGAGAGTAGTTGGTGCTGCTAGAGTCAATAGATCAAGCTCCTGAAAACTGGCAAGTAGTGCCAGTGCGGCAGGCCGTGAAGAAGAGTGGTGTGCCAGGGGGAGCGGCTGCGAAGGCTGACGCAGCGACGAGCTCCGACACAGAGACGGAGACGTCCGAGGCCTCTGAGACCAGCTCGGAGGCCAGTGGCTCTTCAAAAGAGGAAAATTCAACTCCAGGGCAGCCAACACCACAGGAGCAACATCATGGCAAACATCCACCAGCAATGCAACGTCGTAGTACACGACAAAGAAAACAAACTACAAAGTACGACGCTGACACTGGAAGCTGGACTGGACTTAGCTGGTCTTGTTTGGCTCAGGGAGAGCCGCTCACTGTGGCTGAAGCGCTGGCAAGGTCCGATGCGGCCAAGTGGAAGGAGGCGGTGGACAGCGAGCTCGCGTCCATCGAAGAAAATGGCACATGGGTGCTGGTGGACAGACCCGCTTACGCTCACGTGGTGGGCTCAAAGTGGGTGCTCAGGTTGAAGCGGAAGCAAGATGATAGCATCGACAAGTACAAGGCAAGGGTCGTGGCAAAAGGGTTCTCATAGCGCGCAGGTTCTGAGTACGATGAGACCTTCGCACCGGTCGTCACGTTTGCCTCCATCACGTCCCTACTTGCTGTCGCTGTCGCCAAAGACCTTGAGATCCACCAGATGGATGTGAAGACAGCCTTCCTTTATGAGAAGCTCGACAAGGAGGTGCTAATGGAGGTACCGGAAGGTGTCAAAGCACCCGAGGGTAAGGTGTGCAAGCTGGTGAAGGCGTTGTACAGACTGAAACAGGCCCCACGGATCTGGTACAAGGAGATGGACAGCTTCATGGCTGAGATCTCCTTCGCACATTGCAAAAATGACCCTAGCGTCTATGTGCGGGAGGACGAACGTGGCTTGCTACTTGTGGCGTTGTACGTGGATGATCTTATCATGTGTTCTTCCTCGCAGGAGGCCCTCACGGACCTCAAGAAAAATGTGGCTAGCAGATTTAAGATGAAGGACATGGGACCTCTGGAGTACTACCTCAGGATTGCTGTTCACGGCAACCGCAAAGCAGGCACCATCGAGCTCAAACAGACCGAGTACATCATGGACATCTTGAAGTGCTACAACATGGAGGACTGCAAGCCCGTCAGCATCCCCATGCCCTCCGACTGCAAGCTCTCCTCCTCCATGTCACCAAGCAACGAGGCAGACCGGCGGGAGATGCAAAACATTCCATACCAGTCCAGCGTTGGAAGCCTCATGTATGTAATGGTGGGAACACGACCTGATATTGCTTTTGCAGTGGGTCAGGTGAGCAGGTTTGTGGCCAACCCTGGGCCAGAACATTGGCAAGTCGTGAAGCGGATTTTTCGCTACCTCAAAAAGACTCGGCACGTCGGACTCTGGTTTGGAGGTCTAGAAGGATCAGACTTGCTGCGGCTAACATGCTACACCGACGCGGATTGGGGAGGACGGATTGATGACAGGAAGTCCACCTCAGGGTTTGTTTGTCTCCTCAACAGTGGTGCGGTCTCGTGGGCAAGCAGGAAGCAGGACTGTGTCTCGCTTTCTACTGCTGAGGCGGAGTACATTGCACTCTGCGAAGTGTACAACGAAACACAGTGGCTTCGTAGTTTGCTTGATGAGATCAAGGCACCACAAGAGGAGGCAACGGTCATCCGCATCGACAATCAAAGTGCCATGGCTATGGCAGAGGACGACATGATCTCCCGGCATACAAAGCACATCGATATTCAGTACCACTACTCACGTGACCTTATTGCCAAGGATGTCGTGGAACTAGAGTACGTCGCAACCAAGAAAATGCTTGCAGACTTCTTGACAAAGCTGCTAGAAAGTGATTTGCATGTTGCAGGTGCTCGAGGAGTCGGCATGGTGGATGCAAGAGATGAGAATTAAAGACAAAAAAAACAAAAAACTGACATGCACAAACACAACCTAGAGCTACAGGTTCATGCCGAAGAAAACTACCACAGCTGGTAGCCTACGGTGCAAGGGAGAGATTGTTGTTCTTCTATGCCCCATGGCCACTGCTATGGGTTGACGGATAGGTTGGGCATGCACTGCTCCCTTGGAGTAAGTCCCCAAAACTTTGTTTGTGGTGCAAGTCCAAGCGAGACACCAGAAGTGTAGCACAACGGATAGCATGTTGGACTTAGGGACAATAGGTCCTGCGATCGAGCCTTGATGTGTGCAGGAGGTTTTTTTGACCTTCTAGCACAGGGGAAGTTTCTTAGACATATCTCCATGCATGAGGAGAGTGTGCCACTTGGCGGTCAGTGGATGCGCCAATTGGTGGACTGGTGAGGTGGTGTGGAGTGACCACCCAAAAAGTGTCACTACCCACACACCTTAGAAGCCAGGCCTAGGACTATATGTACCAGGCTCATTCCTCATTCTAATTACACAATCTGGCGTTAGATGCTCCTCACAGAGTTGTCCAAGTAAGGAACAGTATAAAGAAGACACTAGTTGGTCTATGCCCCAGGAGTTAGTCTTTGACTAGCACGTCGCGCGAAAGTGACCAAGTGTTAACTGGAGACAATTACTAGCAAGTGGTTGCCTAGGAACTGCTCAATGTGGAATCGTGATCCTGAGGGTGATATCTTCTCCTAGCTGAAATGCTAGGAGCGGATGACATATGCTATTGTGTCGGCCCTGTTTTCTAGTCCGTTTGCCTCAGGCCGGTTGACAGGAAAAAGGTACCTCTCCTTACTTTTTACGTGAGGTGAGATCCTTGTGTGCTAGCCATTGACACATGGCAATTATCCATGGGATTATGGGTTATGCGTCCACTAGGAGTGTGCCATGAGAGCATTTCTTAGCTATCTAGGTTGTGTGTGAGTGCTCAGCCTGATTGATAGGCTGATTTCCTCCCTTCTGTGAGATTATGGACTCTAGTGTGTGAGTCTTAGCCTGCATGGCTAAGTGGTGTGGCTTGGGAGAGGACTGACTTGCCCAAGCTCTAGCTGTATATGTACTCTATCATTTTGAGTGATTCAATAACCATTCTTCAGCAGAAGTGATTCCCTTCCAGTTCCACATGCTCGCTACTCCAAGGCTCCCTCTCTCCTCTAGTTCCAACAAATGTTCACATGGTTTGGTTTTCCCTTGTGGAGATGGCAATTTGAGATTGTCATGAGGGTGCGTAGATACTTGAACATGTTTCTTGGAGAAGAGATTGAATCTCCAAAACAGATCCTGAATATGAAGCATAGAGTTTCATTAATGACATGGCGCTTGCGAATCTTGTGATATCAGAGCATGAGTCCTTGACTATGGCTGATATCTTTACAGGTAGAGGACGGACTAGGCATGGACTGCTCCCTTGGACTAAGTCTCCTAAGTCTGCTCAAGACTAGGCATGCACTGCTCCCCTTGGTCTAATCTGGATACTATAGCTAGCATACACTACCTAGGACAACTCCTTGTGGCTAAGAGGTTCCAGAGTTAGTCTCTGGAGTGAGAGGTCACTAGGTCAAATCCCAGCCCAATGTCTAATTTTCTTTGTGACCAAAAGGGGGAGAGGAAGGTTCTAAAACACATCCTAGAAAATTCCAAGATCCTTCCTGGTGGCTGGCGCCACTTGGCGGTCACAAGGAGTACCATTTAAGCAGGGGGGATGACGTAATCTTGATTGCCCCCAAAGTCCCTCATCCAAGGAACCACTGCCCGCCTAGGCTAGAGGTTGGTTGTAGGACTCTAAGAACTTGTCTGTTGCCTATCATCGAGTACAGTTCTTACCTTTGAGACTCCTTAAAGAGAAGTCCACGAGAGGCAGACACTAAAGAAGCATTGGTTGGTCTAAGCCCCAGGAGTTTGCTCCTCGCGCGAAAGTGACCAGGATCTAAGGACACACTAAAAGGAAGTGATTTCTATAACAACTCAGTCTGGAAACTTGGCTTTGAGGGTGATATGATCTCTTGGTTGCAATACCAAGAGCGGTCGGCGGGAACCATTGTGTCAGATACCGTTTTCTACACTGTCGTCTCAGGGAAGTTGACACACCAGCCTTAGAGTTTGACTCAAAAGCCTTGTACGACTTAGACTCGGTGTTAGAGTCTGCCGCCCTATAAGCCTGCATAGCCACTCTCCCTGCAGCTCCATCTTTCACTTGCACCATCTGCCGGTTCTTAGGTACCTCATAACCTGACTCGACTTACACAACGCACTCTCCTGATTTTGGAGTATGGACAAGATCTAACGACTCTCCTCTCCCGAGCGACGTTTATCAAACTCAACATCTCGGCTCCTGATGAGCTTTATTGTCACTAGATCCCAAAGCCTGTATGCCTTGTATGCAGTTTTGTATCCGACCATTACTTTCTTACGAGGGCGTACATCCAGTTTGCTAGTTTGTCCTCTTGCTTGGACCTTTATCGAGGCACTACAACCAAAGACCCTCAAATGTGAGGGATCTGGTTTCTTCCCTGACTAAGCCTCTTGAGGCATCCTTAGCTGCTTCTCTTGCTCCCTCTTACCACGCCTTCCAAGCGCAGCTGCCAGAGTGAGATTCACAAGGTAGCAAGAAGTTCTTACAGCTTGAGCCTAGAAGGGAGGTGGGAGTTTGGCATCGAGAGCATGCTCTACGTCATGCTCAGGATAATCTGGTTCATCCGCTCCGCAATACCATTACTCTGGGGTATGTAAGACGTTATGGTCTAGTGGTTGATGCCGTGTTGGCTCAACCAGCTTTTCCATGCTTCGTACTCACCACTATTGTCTGTGCATGGTGCCTTGACCTTTTTGCTTGTCTGTGGCTCTACCATCGTGACAAACTCTTGTAGCTTGTTTTTGACCTCTCCCTTTTGTCTTGAGGAAGTAGATCCTGATCTTGCGACTGTGGTCATCAGTGAAGTCAAGAAATACTTGCTGCCGCCGTTTGAAGGGGTACAGAATGGTCCGCACACATCAGAGTGAATCAATTGCAAGATTGCTGTCGCACGTTGCCCATAACACTCAAAAGATGTTCTCTTTCCCTTGTCTTAGAGGCATTACTCACACAGCTTCTTGCACTTTTCCTCAACCTTGGCCTTGCATCCCTCCATCTTATGAACTATTTGGTACTGCGTAGCTTGTAGTGTGCTGTCGGCCTCATGGCCAAACCGCTTATGCCATTGCTCAGCATCCGTGTAAGTGGAGTTGGCCGCCATGGTGACGACCTAAGGTGCAACATCGGGCTTTGGAGACTTGGACTCTTTGACCGCCCCATATCTCTCATTTGTCCTTTCAAGGGGCTTGGTTTGTAGTACATAGAGCCCATCAGTTCTTGGGACTTGAGGGACAAGACTCTCCTTGGAATAAGAGATCTTGATAACCTTGTACTTGACAATCACGGCCTCTTCTTTGTTGGATTTAGAGGAGAGAGAGAGCCTTGGAGCGGCAAGCACGTAGGACTGGAAGGGCGTCACTTGTGCTCAAGAATGGTTGTTCAATCAGTCAAAATGATGGAGAACATATAGAGCTAGAGCTTGGGTAAGTCAGCCCTCTCACAAGCCACACCACATAGTCATGGAGGCTAAGGCTCACACACTAGAGTCCATAATCTTACTCAAAAGAGGAAATCAGAAGTGCTACTTCTGACGAGTCACTAGCTTAGTATAAAAATCAGCGACCTTCTTGCTGGTTGGAGTAAATTCCAGCTTGATTGCACCCTCCTCCACCATGTGCCTCATGAAGGAATATGCGATGTCAATGTGCTTGGTGCGTACATGGTGCTCAGGATTCTTTGTGAGTGCGATTGCGCTCTGGTTGTCGACGCGTACAGCAACTAGGAACTCCACTTCAACTCATCTACACCATGATACGCTGAAACCAAACTCATTCCTTGGCTCCAAAGCTGAGAGAGGCGTACTTAGCTTCCGTGCTTGAGGTGGCCACGACCACCTGCCGCTTGCTGTACCAACTGATGGCCCCACCATTCATGAGGAACACATGTCCAAAGATGGACTTGCGGTCTTTATGGTTTGAAGCCCAATCTGCGTCTGTATATCCGATGAAGTTGTTGTCGTCACCGTTGTAGGTGATAACGATGTTGATGGTTCCAGCAAGGTAGCAAAAGATCCGCTTCACAGCCTTCTGGATCTCAGGTTTGAGGTTCGTCACCATGTTTGAACGAGGCTTGTATCCAACTTCTCGTTCAAAGTACGCGATACTTGTTTAAGGCCAAACAGCAATTTCTATGGCTTGCAAACCAGGTGCTCCTGGCCATCCATGGCAAACCCCTCTATAGTGGATCTGAAAGTCCTCTGCTGCTAGATAAGAAAGGAGTGTACGCACACAGGCAAACTTGGCAACAGGGGCAAAGGTTTCTGTGTAATCGATGCTCTCGTGCTGCTAGTAGCCCTTGGCGACCAGCCTTGGCATGTACTTTTCCAGGTTGCCATCTGCTCCCCGCTTCTTCTGAAACACCCTATTGCACTAGAACACCTTACGTCCAGGTGGACGCTAAGTCAATTCCCACGTGCCGTTGTCCAACTGTGATTGCATGTCTTACCATACGGTTTGCATCCAATCTGCTGCATCAGGTACAACCATGGCCTCCGTGTATGACGCTCGCTCATCTCAATCTG
Organism: Penium margaritaceum; assembly: GCA_023375785.1. Lineage (NCBI taxonomy): Eukaryota > Viridiplantae > Streptophyta > Zygnematophyceae > Desmidiales > Peniaceae > Penium > Penium margaritaceum. The sequence continues at coordinate 105,595 of SZWC01000403.1, forward strand.
CTGCAAATGCGACTTCATCTTTTCTGGTTTCTGTAAGATCCAGAGATGGCCTCATTCACCAGGCTTGTAGCGCACCTGAAGAGGGTACCTGTGACCTAGTGCTACAGCCTTAGCATGCAGCTGGCACGGTGCTGCATCTCCTTCCTCTTCTTCTGCCACTGAGGTCGATGTATCTGCTGAATCAGACATTGGAGAGTTGACTGGTTTGCCCAATGTCAGAGTGAAGGAAGGATCAGGAGAGACAGGGTCAGGAAGGATATCTGCTATGACTGCCTCGTCAGCCACTGCTTCTGCTGCCTCTTCAGAGAGAATGTTGGTGCCTATGACGTTGCCCTTGTTGAAGATGACATCCATGGAGATGATGACGTGGCTTGTATCCCTCTCGTAGAGGCACTACGCCTTGCTTGCCACATTGTAGCCAATCATCAGCATCTATACGCTCTTCGCGTCCCACTTTTGTCGCTTCTCCTTTGGCACATGCATGTGCGCCAGGCTACCAAACGCGCAAAGATGACCCACACTCGGCTTCTTGCCAAACCATGCCTCATACGGCATCATATGATCCAAGGCCTTGGTTGGACTAAGATTCTTGATGTACATCGTAGTACTCACTGCTTCGACCCAAAAGTCGTAGGTGAGCCAAATTGCGTGTAGCATGGAGTGTGCCTACTCGATAGTGGTGTGGTTGGCGCGTTCTGCTATGCCGTTCTACTACGGCAAGTATGGCACAGTACGTTGCGCCTTGATGCCTACTCTGCGAAGTAGTCCTGGACCTCCTTGCTCTGGTACTCTCCACCATAATCGTTGCGTAGCACCTTGATCTTCTTGCCAGTCTGGTTCTGCACCATGGCCTTGAACTCCTTGAACCTGTCAAAGCACTGGTCCTTGGAGGAAATGAAGTACACAGCAGTGTAATGGCTGAAATCATCAATGAAGATGAGAAAATACCTAGTCTCCAAAGCTCGGGTCTGTGTGGACCAGCTCCAGTACCTCCTTCGTGTGCTCCCTTGCTCTCGAGAATGCATCGTGCTGCTGTTTCCCCTCCAAACAAACGATGCATAACTCCTGCTCAAAGTTTGAGATGATGGGTAAGTCACGCACCATCTACTTCGTTCTAAGTTCCTGCAAGGCGCGCATGCCGATGTCACCATAGCACGTATGCCAAATTTCGCCATCTGTCACATTAGGTACATACAAAACGCCATGGAACACTCCCACTTCAATGCCACGCGGAGTCTCCAACCACATCTCCACAATTCTAATTCCCTCAGCATACAACTCCCGATCATCCCCCAAAGCAATCGGACGGGGGAGAATCAAGAGCAGCTACGTAAACCACTCCTTGTGGTGCATTAGGCTCTTGGTACACCCGGACTCCTTGTACCTGTTGGGACACGAGCCATCCGGCTCACTTTTAGGTCCAAAGGAGCAAGTTCTAAGAAATTTGAAGACTTTACCATTGGAAAGACCAGGCTGCAAAATGTCTATGCTCCAAGTTTCGAGCCGATCCAACGGTCGGATAGGCAGATATGAATTTTTGAAGTTTCCGGGGTCATCGCCTGCCTAATAATGCTCCACCACCAGGTCGCATGTATCCTCTCATGGTGCGCTACAAGCCTGGTGAGCGCAAGCATTTCAGGATGCTCCAAAAACTAGACCAGATGAACGTCGCAGTTGCAAGAGACTCTGATCAGCCGACGTCGTATAAGGAGGCCATGGCTGCACATGATGCAGCAGATTGGACACAATCTGTGTAGCAGGAAGTATATTCACAACTCGAAAACAATTAGTCGGAGCTGAGTGAGGGTCCACCTGAATGTAAGGTGATCAAGTGCAAGTGGGTGTTGAAGAAGTGATGAGCAGATGGCAAGTTGGAAAAGTAGAACGCGAGGCTAGTTACCAAGGACTACTCGAAGCAAGAGGGTATTGATTGCACAGAAACCTTTACCCCTGTTGCCAAGATTGCCTGTGTGCAACGCTTCTTTCTTATGTAGCAGCAAAGGACTTTGAGGTCCACCACTTGGACGTGAAAACTATTAGGAAAGGAACCATCCGGCTCAGTTTCAGGTCCGTAGGTGCAAGTTCCATGAAAGTACAAGATGCCTGCTCCGATCGTCGATCCCATTTCATCATTGGAAAGATTAGGTGGCAAAATATCTACTGTCCAAATTTGAGGCCGAACCAACAGGCGGATTCGGAGATACGAATTTTCGAAGTATTCAGGGTCATGGACCACCGATATCCGGGTGACCATGGGCGATGGCTCCATGCCTTAGCCTGGGAAAAAAAAGCAAGAGATCCAGGGTCAAAACCTGATGGGAGAAATATCCAAAAAGGTCCTTGGTCTTAGGATTGCCTTGTCAGAGTGTGCTGACTAGGAAAAAAATACCTCTCCTTACTTTTTTGGTGAGGTGAGATCCTTGTGTCCTAGCCATGGACACATGGAGATTCTCCATGAAATTGTGGGTTATGTGACCACTAGGAGTGTGCCATGAAAACATTTTCTAGCTCTCTAGGTCGTGTGGGAGTGGTCAACCTGATTGCTAGGCTGATTTCCTCCCTTCTCTAAGATTATGGACTCTAGTGTGTGAGCATTAGCCTCCATGGCTGAGTGGTGTGGCTTGTGAGAGGGCTGACTTGCCCAAAGTCTAGCTCTATATGTACTCCATCATTTTGAGTGATTCAATAACCATTATTCAGCACAAGTAATGCCCTTCCAGTCCCACATGCTCGCTGCTCCAAGGCTCCCTCTCTCCTCTAGTTCCAACATTTGGTATCATAGCCATGCTTTGCCACTTTCAGCCAATACAGGTTGTCACTTTGAGTGTGACGGGTTGGGATAAAACCTTCACTTGATTTGACGATTGACCACAAGATCTTCAAGGTCAAGAGACAAGCTTTCCAATTAGTCCAAAATCACAAACATCCAACAGCCAGATAGAGAGTTATGCTCAAAACAAGGTCGGCCGAGGCTATACTCTTGTCTTTGAGTAAGACTGTCGCCTTGTGATGACCATAACTCTCTTGTTTCTTTGTCATATTTAAACAGTAGCACATATGAATTGAAGTATGTTTCCCGAGCTTTCCATTGGTACAAATATATTTGCATTCCATTGCTACGTTTGGTAGAAACATCGTTTACAAGCTGGCTTGTGTGAGCTGGAGTAGGAGCAGAAGCATACCCTATTTCCAAAAAGGGCATATCTCCAAAAATCACCTGTTGATTGTTGAAAAGGAGCCATCCGGCTCAGTTTCAGATGCACAAGAGCAAGTTCCAGGAAACTACCAGATGCGTGCTCAGATTGTCAGTCCAACTTCACCATTAGAAAGATCAGTTGAAAAAATTTCTTCGGTCCAAGTTTGAGGCCGATCGAACGGTCGGATTAGGAAATATGAGTTTTTTAAGTTTTCGAGGTCATCGACCGCCGATATCCAGGTGACTATGGGCGATGGCTCCATGCCTTAGCCTGAGAAAAGAAAAAGGCAAGAGGTCTAGGGTGAAGACCTGATGGGAGAAATATCCAAAAAGGTCCTTGATTCTTGGGTTGCCTTGTCAGAGTGTGTAAGCACACTCTGACAAGGCAACCCAAGAACCCAAAAGCAAGGAGAGGTACCTTTTTCCTAGTAAGCTAGGAAAAAGGTACCTCTCCTTGCTTTTTAGGTGAGGTGTGATCCTTGTGTGCTAGCCATGGACACATGGCGATTCTCCATAGGATTGAGGGTTATGTGACCACTAGGAGTGTGCCATGAGAGCATTTTCTGACTCTCTAGGTTGTGTGTGAGTGGTCAGCCTGATTCCTGGGCTGATTTCCTCCCTTGTGTGAGATTATGGTCTCTAGTGTGTGAGCCTTAGCCTCCATGGCTAAGAGGTGTGGCTTGTGAGAGGCCTGACTTGCCCAAGCTCTAGCTCTATATGTACTCCATCATTTTGAGTGATTCAACAACCAATCTTCAGCACAAGTGGTGCCCTTAAAGTCGCACATGCTCACTGCTCCAAGGCTCTCTTTCTCCTCCAGATCCAACACTTGGTATCAGAGCCAAGTTTTGCTTCTTTCAGCAAGCACAGACCATCACTTTGAGAATGACAGGTTGGGCTGAAATCTTCACTAGATGTGACAATCTACCACAAGATCTTTTTGTTCAAAAGAAAAGCTTTCCAACAAGCTCAAGATTGCAAAGATCCAACGGTCGGATATAGAGTTATGCTCAAAATCAGGTCGGCCAAGGCTACTCTCTTCTCTGTGAGTAAGACTGTCGCTTTGTGATGACCATAACTCTCTTGTTTCTCGGTGAAATTTGAAAAGTAGCACATAGGAATTGAAGTATTTTTCCTAAGCTTTCCATTAGTCTAAAAATATTTTGCATTCAGTACGTTTGGGAGAAACGTTGTTTACAAGTTGGCTCGTGTGAGTTGGAGTAGGAGTAGAAGCATACCCTGTTTTCAAAAGGGCATATCTCTGAAAATCCCCTTGATGACCCTTTTTTATGGGTCGATCTGAAAGGTTTTGAGCTGAATTTTCTAGTAGTGGGCTTAGTTTTTCAAAATTCCTAGTCTGCTGGCCTCTACATTCCATTTTCTACTTGACAGATTTCTGGCTGAAGCAGCAGAAGAAGTAGTGGTAGTAACGCCACTCAAGGGCAGCGGTGAGCATCAGCAAGGCTCAAAATGGCAGCAGCAGGCATGGTAACAGCAGCCCGGCTCTTGGAGAGGCTGGAAGGACGCACCAATTTCACTTTTTGGAAGGTCCATACCCGCCTCCTTTTTGAGGAGAGGGGCTTGTGGGAGGTGGTGAGCGGCAACGAGCGCGCTTCGCCGCCATAGGCAAAAGGCATCACCGGAATAGAGGTGGTGGCCGGGAAGATGCCACAGAAAGAAGCAGCAGATGCAAGTTCATCTACAACTGCAACAGCGCCATATGAGGAGATGAAGAAGCAGGACAGGCAGGCCTACAGCTACTTGTCAACACCATCTCCAGCCCGCATCTTCAGTTATGAGTCACAAGGCCATAGCAAAACAGGGGTGGAATACGTTGTGCAAGAAGTATGAGAGTAAGGATCTTGCATTTCTCATGCTATTCGAGGAAAAGATACTGGCGTTGAAAATGCAAGGTGGCAAAAGGATGGAGGCGTACTTGGATAAGGAAAAAGAGCTGGCAAAGCAGCTATATACGGCCGGTAACCCTGTGGAAGATACGTGATTTGTCCTCCTCTTGCTGAGGGGACTCCCAAGGAGCTATGACAGAGTGCGAGAGACGTTGGAGTGCCAGCCAACTCTCGACCTTGACTTCATGTGCATGTACCTGGTGCAGGTAGAACTGCGTCACAATGCAGCAAAGCGCAATGGCGGCAGCAGCAACAGTGAAGCAGCTTTCATGGTCATGGGCTCACACAACCAGTAGCAGCAGCAGTCTGGCCAGTAGAGAGGCAAGAAGAAGGGCAAGTGCCACTATTGCCAGAAACAGGGGCACTACAAGAAAGAGTGCTTCAAGTTCAAGAGGGACCAGAAGGAGCAGCAACAGCAGTATCAAAAGCAGCAATCTCCACAGCAACAGCAGCAGTAGTCACAACAACCTCAGCAGCAGTAGTAGTAGCAGATATAGACCGGCATGCGTCATTTTGGCAACATGAACGTCGCCAAGGAGGTGCATGACCGCCTCTTCATGGCAAAGTCTAACATGTCGCAAAAGGAAAAGGCGGATCTGGCATGGTACAAGGACTCGGCGTGTACCAAGAGTTGGACGAACCACAATGAGTGGTTTATGCAACTGCTCTCCATTCCCCCCCGTCCGATTGCTTTGGATGATGATCGGGTGGTGTATGCTGAGGGGATTGGGATTGTAGAGATGTGGTTGGAGACCCCACGTGGCATTGAACTAGGAGTGTTCCATGGCGTGCTGTATGTGCCTCATGCTGCCTTCAACCTTCTCTAAGTGTCCTCTCTCACCAACACAAGACGGCACGTCGTCTTTGACGATGACTATTGCTACATCCTTGACAAGGAAACAGGATCAGAGTTGGCCAGGTCGGTGAGAGAAGGCGATATATACTGCCTGCTGGGGGCGACCAAGATCCTGCGCGAGCAGAGCTTTGCAGCAGTGGTATAGGTCATAGATGGCAAAATCTGGCATGCGCGCTACGGCCAAATCGGCGTGCGCGCCTTAGAGCAACTTCAAATAAATCATTGGAAAGATTAGGTGGCAAAATGTCTACGGTCCAAATTTGAGGCTGATCCAACGGTAAGGTTGGGAGATATCAATTTTCGAAGTATTCACGGTCATCGACCACCGATATCCAGGTGACCATGGGCGATGGCTCCATGCCTTAGTCTGGGAAAAGAAAAAGGCAAGAGATCCAGGGTCAAGACCTGATGGGAGAAATATCCCAAAAGGTCCTAGATTCTTGGGTTCCCTTGTGGGAATGTGCTGACTAGGAAAAAATTACCTCTCCTTACTTTTTTGGTGAGGTGAGATCCTTGTGTGCTAGCCATGTACACATAAGGATTCTCCATGAAATTGTGGATTATGTGACCACTAGGAGTGTGTCATGAAAGCATTTTCTAGCTCTCTAGGTCGTGTGTGAGTGGTCAGCCTGATGGCTAGGCTGATTTCCTCCATTGAGTAAGATTATGGACTCTGGTGTGTGAGCCTTAGCCTCCATGGCTAAGTGGTGCGGCTTGTGAGAGGGCTGACTTTCCCAAGCTCTAGTTCTATATATACTCCATCATTTTGAGTGATTCAAGAACTTTTCATCAATACAAGTGATGCCCTTCCAGTCCCATATGCTCGCTGCCCAGAGGCTACCTCTCTCCTCAAGCTCTAACAAAGACGGCATTCCTGAACGGTGATCTGGACGACCAGATTTACATAGAGAAGCCGGAGCGATTCGTCATGGATGGCCAGGGTCACCTGGTTTGCAAGTTGCAGAAGTTGCTGTACGGCCTCAAGCAAGCGTCGCGTGCTTGGAACCAGAAGTTAGATGCGGCGTTCCAGTGCATGGGGTTCGAGCGCAGCGAGTGTGACCATATCGTCTATCGTTGGCAGCATGACCATGAGGTCCTTATCATCATCATGTATGTGGATGACATGCTCCTCCTTCACAACAGCATGTCTGCACTGGAGGAGTTCAAGGAGGCCATATTGGAGCGCTTCCAAATGTCTGATCTCGAGAAGGCGTCATACTTCCTCTGAATCGAGATCACGCATAACCGTAAATCACGCTCTCTCTCGCTGTACCAGAGCTGCTACATCAAGGATGTTTGGAAGCATTTCGGCATGACAGAGGTCAAACCTATCGGCACACTACTGGAGATGCAGCAGTTTCTTGTGAACTTCTATGGAGAAGCAAATGTACCTGAGCGGCACAAGTACTAGAGCGTCGTCGGCAGCCTCATGTACCTGATGCTTGCAACCAGGTCGGACCTTGCACAGGCTCTTAGCGCTTTGAGCCAGTACATGGCAAACCCCGGACCTAAGCACTAGAAGGCAGTGAAGCGGATCTTCCGCTACCTTGCTAGAACCATCAACATCGGCATCACCTACAACGGCAAGGATAACAACATCATCAGCTATACACATGCGGATTGGGCTTGAAACTGTGAGGATCGCAAGTCCATCTTTTGACATGTGTTCCTCATAAATGGTGGGATAATCAGCTCATGGAGCAAGCAACAGGTGGTCGTGGCCACCTCAAGCACGGAAGTTGAGTACGTCTCTCTTAGCTTTGGAGCCAAGGAAGTAGTTTGGCCTCAACGTCTCATCGCGGAGATGAGTGGGAGAACAGCAATTCTAGTTCCGATGCGCGTCGACAACTAGACGCAACCGTACTGGCCAAGAATCCTGAGTACCATGCACGCATCAAGCACATTGACATCGCATATCACTTCATTAGGCACATGGTGCAGGAGGGTGTTATCAAGCTAGAGTTTACTCCAACCAGCAAGTAGGTCGCTGATTTCTGCACCAAGCCAATTACCCTTGAGAAGCAGCAATTATGCATGAAGGCATGTTGACTCAGCCCACTCTGACAGTGCTGAAGTGGGAGATTATTGGGAAAGGTACCATCCAGCTTAGTTTCAGGTCCAGGAAACTATAAGATGCATGCTTAGATCGTCAATCCAACGTCTACATTGGAAAGATCAGGTGTTAAAATGTCTACAATCCAAGATTCAGGCCAATCCAATTGTAGGATTGGGAGATATGAGTATTTGAAGTTTCCGGGGTCATCGACCGCCGATATCTGGGTGACGATGGGCGATGACTCCATGCCTTAGCCTTTGATAAGAAAAAGGCAAGAGGTTTAGGGTCAAAACATCATGGAAGAAATATCCAAAATGGTCTTAGATTCTTGCGATGCCTTGTCAAAGTGTGTTGACTAGGAAAAAGGTACCTCTCCTTATTTTTTAGGTGAGGTGAGATCCTTGTGTTCTAGCCATGGATACATGGCAATTCTCCATGGGATTGTGGGTTATGTTACCACTAGGAGTGTGCCATGAGAGTATTTTCTAGCTCTCTAGGTCATCTATGAGTGGTCAGCCTGATTGCTAGGCCGATTTCCTCCCTTCTGTGAGATTATGGACTGTAGTGAGTGAGCCTTAGCCTCCATGACTAAGTGGTGTAGCTTGTGAGAGAGCTGACTTACCCAAGCTCTAACTGTATATATACTCCATCATTTTGAGTGATTCAACAACCATTCTTTAGCACAAGTGATGCCTTTCGAGTCCCACATGCTTGCTGCTCCAAGGATCCCTCTCTCCTCCAGTTCCAATAGTACTATGCCACATGCGCCTTCTCCTTTTGCGACAGGTCAGACTTCGCCTTAAAGAGACGGTCGTGCACCTTCTTGGCCACATTCATGTTGCCAAAATGGCGCACGTTGATGTGTTCTGCTACTCCTACTTGGGTTGCTGACTTTCTTGTGACTGCTATTGCTCATGCTGTGATGATTGCTACTTTTGCTACAGTTGCATTTTTTGATCCTTCTTTAACTGGAAGCACTCTTTCTTCTACTGACCCTCTTTCTTGGAATAATGGCACTTGTCCTTCTTCTTGCGTCTCTGCTGCCCAAACTGTTGCTGCTGTTTGTTGTCTGAGCCCATGGCCATGAAAGTTGCTTCACTGCTGCTGCCGCTGCCATTACGCTTTGCGACATTGCGACACAGTTCTACCTGCAACAGGTGTGTGCAGATGAAGTCCAGGTCGAGAGTTGGCCGACACTCCAACGTCTCTCGCACTGTGTCATAACTCGTTGGGAGTCCCCTTAGAAAGAGGAGGACAAAGGGCGTGTCTTCCACAGGGTTGCCGGCCGCTTTCAGCTGCTTTACCAGCTCTTTTGGCCTATCCAAGTAAACCTCCATCCTTTACATCCTGCATTTTCAATGCCATCATCTTCTCCTCCAAAAGCATTAGGAATGCACGGTCCTTGCTCTCATACTTCTTACAGAATGTATCCCACCCCTCTTTTGCAATAGCCTTGTCACTCACGTACTGAAGATGCGGGCTCGAGATGGTGTTGACAAGCAGCCTGTAGGCCTGCCTGTCCTTCTTCTTCCACTCCTCATATGTCGCTCCTGCAGTTATAGATGAGCTGACGTCATACAAGGAGGCCATGGCTGTACCAGATGCAGCAGATTGGGTGCAAGTTGTGCAGCAGCAGATGCAGTCGCAGCTCGAGAACGGTACATGCGAGCTGACTGAGCGTCCACCCAGATGCAAGGTAATCAAGTGCAAGTGGGTGTTCAAGAAGAAGCGGGAAGAAGATGGCAAATTCATATCTCCCAATCCAAGGCTGGTTGCCAAGGTTTACTCGCAGCAGGAAGGCATCGCTTACACGGAAACCTTTGCTCCTGTTGCAAAATTTGCCTCTGCGCATACGCTCCTTTCCTATACAGCAGCAAGGAACTTTGAGGTCCACCACATGGACGTCAAGACGGCGATCCTGAACTGTGGTTTAGGGTGCTTGTACAATGGCTCCTGCTGATGGTATTGTATCTTCTTCCTGTGCTTCTGTCGATGAGACTGTTTTGTCTGCTATATCAGACATGGGAGAATAGAGTAGCTCTCCCACCGTCACGGAAGAGGAAAGGTTGGGAGAGACGGGATGAAAGAGTATGTCTTCTCCAACTCTTTCGTCAGCTGTTGGTTCTGCTGTCTCTTCGTATATGATGTTGGTACCGATGACGTTACTTTCATTGAAAACGACTTCCCTAGAGATGATGACGTGGCTAGTATCCCTCTCGTACAAGCAATACGCCTTGCTTGCCACATCATAGCCGATCATTAGTATCTGTGCGCTCTTCGCGTCCCATTTGTGCCCCTTCTCCTTGGGGTCATGCATATGCGCCAAGCTACCAATCTGTTGCGGCGAGCTGGACGCGTTGCGCTATGCCTTGATGCCTGTTGCTGCGAGATAGGCATGGAACTCCTTGCTCAGGTACTCTCCACCACGGTCGCTAAGCAACGCCTTGATCTTCTTGCCAGTGTGGTTCTCCACCATTGCCTTGAACTCCTTGAACCTGTCAAAACACTGGTCCTTGGAGGAAGGGAAGTCAACAGTAGTGTAACGACTGAAATGATCAATGAAGGTGAGAAGATATCAACAGCGTCCAAAGCTCTAGGTCTACACCCGACCACGTAAATTAATGTAGACCAGCTCCAGCACCTCCTTCGCACGCTCCCCTGCTCGAGAGAACGCCTCGTGATACTGCTTCCCCTCCAAAGAGTGGATGCATAACTGCTGCTCAAACTTAGAGATGATGGGCAAGTCACCGACCATCTGCTTTGTTTGCAGTTGCTGCAAGGCGCGTATGCCGATGTGGCCATAGCACACATGCCAGATTTTGCCATCGAGAAATGGCCAAATCTGGCATGTCGTGTTGGAAAGGGAGCCATCCGGCTCAATTTCAGGTCCACAGGAGCAAGCTCCAGGAAAGTACCAAATTCCCGCTCCGATTGCCAATCCGACTTCACCATTGGAAAGATCATGTGGCAAAATGTCTACGGTGCAAGTTTGAGGCCGATCCAACGGTCGGATTTGGAGATATGAATTTTTAAAGTTTCAGGGGTCATGGACCGTCGATGTGTGGGTGGGCATGGGTGATGGCTCCATGCCTTAGCCTGAGAAAAGAAAAAGGCAAGAGGTCCAGGGTCAAGACCTGATGGGAGAAATATCCAAAAAGGTCCTTGGTCTTAGGATTGCCTTGTCAGAGTGTGCTGACTAGGATAAAGGTACCTCTCCTTACTTTTTAGGTGAGGTGAGATCCTTGTGTGCTAGCCATGGACACATGGCGATTCTCCATGGGTTTGTGGGTTATGTGACCACTAGGAGTGTGCCATGAGAGCATTCTCTAGCTCTCTAGGTCGTGTGTGAGTGGTCAGCCTGATTGCTAGGCTGATTTCCTCCCTTGTGTGAGATTATGGATTCTAGTGTGTGAGCCTTAGCCTCCATGGCTAAGTGGTGTGGCTTGTGAGAGGGCTGACTTGCCCAAGCTCTAGCTCTATATGTACTCCATCATTTTGAGTGATTGAACAACCATTCTTCAGCACAAGTGATGCCCTTCCAATCACACATGCTCGCTGCTCCAAGGCTCCCTCTCTCCTCCATTTCCAACATTTGGTATCAGAGCCAAGTTCTGCCACTTTTAGCCAGCACAGGCCGTCACTTTGAGAGTGACGGGTTGGGATAAAAAGTTCACCAAATTTGACGATCAACCACTGGATCTTCAAGTTTAGAAGACAAGCTTTCCAACGAGCCCAAGATCACAAAGATCCAGCGGTCGGATTGAGAGTTATGCTCAAAACGAGGTCGGCCAGGGCTACACTCTTCTCTATGAGTAAGACTGTCGCCTTGTGATGACCATAACTCTCTTGTTTCTTTGTCAAATTTAAAACGTGGCACATGAGAATTGTAGTATTTTTCCTGAGCTTTCCATTGGTGCACAAATATTTGCATTCCATCAATTCGTTTGGGAGAAACGCTGTTTACAAGCTGGCTCGCCTGAGTTGGAGTAGGAGCAGAAGCATACCGTGTTTTCAAGAGGGCATATCTTTTGCAATCCCCTGTTGATGACCCTGTTTTATGGGTCTATCTGAAAGGTTTTGAGCTGAATTTTCCAGTGGTGGGCTCCGGTTTTTACAATTCCCAGTCTGCTGGCATCTACAGTCCATTTTCTGTCAGACAGATTTCTGGCAGAAGCAGCAGCGGAAGCAGGGGTAGCGCCGCCATCCAAGGGCAGCGCTCAGCATCACCAAGGCTCAAAATGGCAGCAACTGGCGTTGTGACAGCAGCCCAGCCTTTGGAGAGGCTGGAGGGACGCGCCAACTTCACGTTTTGGAAGATCCGTACCCGCCTCCTTTTGGAGGAGAGGGGCTTGTGGGAGGTGGTGAGCGGCGACGAGCCGGCTACAGTTCCACAGGCAAAAGGCATCACCGCAGCGCAGGTGGTGGCGGGGAAGACGCCGCAAAAGGGTGCAGGTGATGCGGGTTCTTGTGCAGCTGTACCTACGACGTATGAGGAGTGGAAGAAGAAGGACAGGCAGGCCTATAGGTTGCTTGTCAACACCATCTCTAACCCGCATCTTCAGTATGTGAGTGACAAGGCTACTGCAAAGGAGGGGTGGGACACATTGTGCAAGAAGTATGAGAGCAAGGATCCTGCATTCCTCATGCTTTTGGAGGAAAAGATGATGGCGCTGAAAATGCAGGGTGGTGAAGGGATGGAGGCGTATCTGGACAGGGCCAAGGAGCTGGCGAAGCAGTTGAGAGCGGCCGGCAACCCTGTGGAAGAGACGCGCTTCATCCTCCTCTTGCTGAGGGGACTCCCAACCAGCTACGACACGGTGCGAGAGACGCTGGAGTGCCAGCCAATTTTGGACCTCGACTTCATCTGCACACACCTAGTGCAGGTGGAATTGCGTCGCAATGCAGCAAAGCACAATGGCGGCAGCAACAGTGAAGCAGCTTTCATGGCGATGGGCTCACGCAACCAGCAGCAGTAGTAGTCCGGGCAGTAGAGAGGCAAGAAGAAGGGCAAGTGCCATTATTGCCAGAAAGAGGGGCACTACAAGAAAGAGTGCTTCAAGTTCAAGAGGGACCAGAAGGAGCAGCAGCAGCAGCAGCAAAAGCATCAATCTCCACAGCAACAGCAGCAGCAGTCACAGCAACGTCAGCAGCACCAGCAGCAGCAGCAAAACCAGATTGGCATGCGCCATTTTGGCAACATGAACGTGGCCAAGGAGGTGCGCGACGCCTCTTCATGGCGAAGTCTGACATGTCGCAGAAGGAGAAGGCGGACCTGGCGTGGTACAAAGACTCTGGGTGTACCAAGAGTCTGACGCACCACAAGGAGTGGTTTACGCAGTTGCTGTCCATCCCTCCCCGTCCTATCGCTTTGGGTGATGATCGGGTGGTGTATGCTGAAAGGATTGGGATTGTGGAGATGTGGTTGGAGACCCCGCGTGGTATTGAAGTGGGAGTGTTCCATGGCGTGCTATACGTACCTGATGCTGCGTTCAACCTTCTCTCAGTGTCCTCTCTCACAAACACAGGACTGCGCGTCGTTTTTGACGATGATTACGGCTACATCCTCGACAAGGAAACAGGAGAGGAGTTGGCCAAGTCGGTGAAGGAGGGCGACATGTACCGCCTGCTGGGGGCGACCAAGATCCCGCGTGAGCAGAGTCTTGCAGCAGTGGTGCAGGCGACAGATGGCGAGATCTGGCATGCACGCTACGGCCACATCGGCATGCGCGCCTTACAGCAGCTTCAAGCAAAGCAGATGGTGCGTGACCTACCTACCATCTCTAACTTTGAGCAGCAGTTATGCATTGGCTGTTTGGAGGGGAAGCAGCACCGCGAGGCGTTCTCTAGAGCAGGGGAGCGTGCAAAAGGGGTGTTGGATCTGGTCCACACGGACTTGTGCGGACCGATGCAGACCCAGAGCTTTGGAGGCTCTAGGTATTTTCTCACCTTCATTGATGATTTCAGCCGTTACACTGCTGTGTACTTCCTTTCCTCCAAGGACCAGTGCTTTGACAGGTTCAAGGAGTTCAAGGCCATGATGGAGAACCAGACCGGCAAGAAGATCAAGGCGCTGCGCAGCGATCGCGGTGGAGAATACCTAAGCAAGGAGTTCCAGGACTACCTCGCAGCAGCTAGCATCAAGGTGCAGCGTACCGCGCCGTACTCGCCGCAGCAGAACGGCGTAGCAGAACGCGCCAACCGTACCATTGTGGAGTCGGCGCGCTCCATGCTGCACGCGGCTCGGCTGACCTACGACTTCTGGGCTGAAGCTGTGAGCAATGCGGTCTACACCAAGAACCGTAGTCCAACTAAGGCGCTGGAGCAGTTGACGCCGTACGGGGCGTGGTTCGGCAAGAAGCCGAGCGTGGGTCATCTTCGCGCGTTTGGCAGCTTGGCGCACATGCACGTGCCAAAGGAGAAGCGGCAAAAGTGGGACGCGAAGAGTGCGCACAATGCTGATGATTGGCTACGACGTGGCAAGCAAGGCGTATCGCCTTTACGAGAGGGATACAGGCCACGTCATCATCTCCAGGGATGTCGTCTTCAATGAGAGCAACGTCATCGGCACCAACATTGTGTGTGAAGAGGCAACAGAAACAGCAGCTGACGAGACAGTGGGAGCAGAAATTCTTCCTGACCCAGTTTCTCCCGATCCTTCCTCTACTGTGACAGTGGGAGAATCACTCTACTCTCCCATGTCTGATGCAGCAGATACAGCAGCTTCATCAGCAGAAGCAGAGGAGGGAGATGTAGCACCACCAGCAGAAGCAGTTGTGCCAGCCGCACCGCGTTAGCCGCCTGCTAACGCTCCAGCTCCAGGTCGGAGGTACCCTCTTAGGGTGCGTTGCAAGCCTGGTGAGCCCGGCCATTTCTGGATGCTGCAGAAACCAGAACAGATGAACGTTGCAGTTGCAGCAGATTCAGATGAGCCAACGTCATACAAGGAGGCCATGGTTGCACTGTGTTGGAAATGGAGGAGAGAGGGAGCCCTGGAGCAGCGAGCATGTGTGATTGGAAGGGCATCACTTGTGCTGAAGAATGGTTCTTCAATCACTCAAAATGATGGAGTACATATAGAGCTAGAGCTTGGGCAAGTCAGCCCTCTCACAAGCCACACCACTTAGCCATGGAGGCTAAGGGTCACACACTAGAGTCCACAATCTCACACAAGGGAGGAAATCAGCCTAACAATCAGGCTGACCAGTCACACACGCCCTAGAGAGCTAGAGAATGCTCTCATGGCACACTCCTAGTGGTCACATCACCCACAAACCCATGGAGAATCACCATGTGTCCATGGCTAGCACACAAGGATCTCACCTCACCTAAAAAGTAAGGAGAGGTACCTTTATCCAAGTCAGCACACTCTGACAAGGCAATCCTAAGACCAAGGACCTTTTTGGATATATTCTCCCATCAGGTCTTGACCCTGGACCTCTTGCCTTTTTCTTTTCTCAGGCTAAGGCATGGAGCCATCACCCATGGCCACCCAGACATCGACGGTCCATGACCCCCGAAACTTCGAAAATTCATATCTCCCAATCCGACAGTTGGATCGGCCTGAAACTTGGACCGTAGATAATTTACCACCTGATCTTTCCAATGGTGAAGACGGATTGACAATCGGAGTAGGCATCTGGAAGTTTCCTGGAACTTGCTCCTATGGACCTGAAATTGAGCCGGATGGCTCCTTTCCCTACAATCTCCCACTTTGCCGCAGTCAGAGTGGGCTGAGTCCACATGCCTTCATGCAGAACTGCTGCTTCTCACGGGTCACTGGCTTGGTGCAGAAATCAGGGACCTACTTGCTCGTTGGAGTAAACTCCAGCTTGATAGCACCCTCCTGCACCATGTGCCTGATGAAGTGATAGGCGATGTCAATGTGCTTGGTGCGAGCATGGTGCTCGTGATTCTTGGCAAGTGCAATAGCGCTCTGGTTGTCGACGCGCATAGGAACAGGAACTGTTACACTCGCACTCATCTCCGCCATGAGACGCTGAAGCCAAACTGCTTCCTTGGCTCCAAAGCTGAGAGAGACGTACTCAGCTTCTGTGCTTGAGGTGGCCACGAGCACCTGCCGCTTGCTGCACCAGCTGATGGCACCTCCATTCATGAGAAACACATGTCCAGAGATGGATTTGCGAGTCTGAGGGTTTGAAGCCCAATCTGCGTCTGTGTAGCCGATGATGCTGTTGTCGTTGCCGTTGTAGGTGATGCCGATGTTGGCGGTTCCAGCAAGGTAGCGGAAGATCCGCTTCACTACCTTCTGGTGCTCAGGGCCGGGGTTAGGCATGTGTTGGCTCACAACGCTCACAGCCTGTACGAGGTCCGGCCTAGTTGCCACCATCAGGTACATGAGACTGCCGACGGCGCTCTGGTACTTCTGCCGCTCTACTGCATCTGCTTTTCCATTGAAGCTCACAAGGTACTGCCGCGTCTCTAGCGGCGTGCCGATGGGTTTGGCCTCTGCCATGCCGAACCGCTGTAGGACGTCCTTGATGTAGCAACTCTGCTGCAGCGAGAGAGAGCGTGATTTGCGGTCACGCGTGATCTGGATACCGAGGAAGTATGACGCCTCCCCGAGATCAAACATCTGGAAGCGCTCCTGCATGGCCTCCTTGAACTCCTGTAGTGCAGACATGCTGTTGGAAAGGAGGAGCATGTCATCCACATAGACAATGATGATGAGGATCTCATGCTGATGCTGCCAGCGATACACGCTGTAGTCACACTCGCTGCGCTCAAACCCCATGCACTGCAGCGCCGCATCCAACTTCTGGTTCCAAGCACGCGACGCTTGCTTGAGGCCGTACAGCGACTTCTGCAGCTTGCA
>SZWC01000403.1:153252-163886 GCA_023375785.1 Penium margaritaceum
GTAGATTACGTCATCCCCCTGCCTACATGGCACTCCTTGTGACCGCCAAGTGGTGCCAGCCACCCTGAAGGACCTTGGAATGTTCTAAGATGTCTCTTATAACCTTCCTGTCCCCCTTTTGGTCATAAAGAAAATTACTCACTAGGCTGGGATTTGACCCAGTGACCTCTTGCTCCAGAGACTAACTCTAGAACGTCTAAGCCCCAAGGAGTTGTCCTAGGTAGTATTTCCTGGCTATACTATTCAGATTAGACCAAGGGGACTTGCTCCAAAGGAGCAGTGCATGCCTTGTCTATGTGGACCAGACTTAGAGGACTTACTCCAAGGGAGCAGTGCATGCGTAGTCCGTCCTGTACCTGCCAAGAATCAACCATGGATAAGGAGCATATAAGGTCAACACAAACATGCTATTGGAAAGAAGGAGCATGTCATCCACATAGAGGATGATGATCAGGATCTCATGCTCATGCTGCCAGTGATAGACGCTGTAGTCACACTTACTGTGCTCGAACCATATGCACTGCAATGCCGCATCCAACTTCTAGTTCTAATCACGCGACGCTTGCTTGAGGTTGTACACCGACTTCTACATCTTGTAAACCAAGTACGACTGTATCTCTTGCTGTACAGCTTGCGTCTAATCTGCAACATCTGGTCTAGCCATGGCCTCTTTGTATAGTGTTTTCTCATCTGAATCTGCTACAACTGAGACGTTCATTTGTTGTGGTTTCTATAGCACCTAGAAATGGCCGCGTTCACCACGCTTGTAGCGCACCCTAAGAGGGTACTTGCAACCTGGTGCTAGAGCGTTAGCAGGTGCCTGGCGCGGTGCTCCTGGTGTAATTACTGCCACTGGTTGTGTTCCATCTCCTTCCTTTTCTTCCGCCAATGAGGTAACTATATCTGCTACATCACACATGGTATACTATATTGGTTCTCCCACTGTCATAGTGGAGGAAGAATCAGGAGAGACTTGGTCAGGAAGGATATCTCCTCACACTACCTCATCAACTGCTGCTTCTACTGCCTCCTGAAAGACAATGTTGGTGCCGATGACGTTACTCTCCTTGAAGAGGATATCCCTGAAGATGATGACGTGGCCTGTATCCCTCTCGTAGAGGCCATACGCTTTCCTTGCCAGATCGTAGCCAATCATAAGCATTTGCGCGCTCTTCGCTTCCCACTTGTGCTGCTTCTCCTTCGCCACGTGCATGTGCGCCAAGCTGCCAAATGCGCAAGCTGACTCATGCTCGGCTTCTTGCCGAACCATGCCTGGTACGACGTTATCTACTCCAGGGCCTTAGTTGGACTGCGGTTCTTGATATACACCGCAATGCTCACTACTTTCACCCAAAAGTCGTAGGTGAGTTGAGCCGCGTGTAGCATGGAGTACGCCGACACAATGATGGTGCGCTTGGCGCATTTTGCTACGCCGTTTTGCTCCGCCGTGTATGGCGCGGTGCGCTGTGCCTTGATGCCTGCTGCTACGAGGTAGTCTTGGAACTCCTTGCACAGGTACTCTCCACGGCGGTCGCTGCGCAGCGCCTTAATTCTCTTGCCATTCTGGTTCTCCACCATGGCCTTGAACTCCTTGAACCTGTCAAAGTACTGGTCCTTGGAGTATATGAAATACACAGCAGTGTAATGGCTCAAATGATCAATGAAGGTGGGAAAATACCTAGAGTCTCCAAAACTCTGGGTCTGCATCGGGCCACACAAGTCAATGTGGACCAGCTCCAACACCTCCTTCGCGGGCTCCCTTGCTCCCGAGGACGCCTCGTGATGGTGCTTCCCCTCCAAACAGCCAATACATAACTGCTGCTCAAAGTTAGAGATGATGGGCAAGTCACGCACCATCTGCTTCGTTTGAAGTTGCTTCAAGGTGCGCATGCCGATCTGACCATAGAGCACATGCCAGATTTTGCTATGTCGCCTGTACGACTGCTGCAAGACTCTGCTCACACAGGATCTTGGTTGCCCCCAACAGGCGATACATGTTGCCTTTCTTCACCGACCTGGCCAACTCCTCTACTGTTTCCTTGTCAAGGATATCGCCATAGTCGTCGTCAAAGACGACTCGCCGTCTTGTGTTGGTGAGAAAGGACACTGGGAGAAGATTGAACGTAGCATTAGGTACGTATAGCATGCCATGGAACACTTGTCAACCTGCCTCAGGCAACGGTTCAGAAAACAGGTTCCGACACAATGGTTCCTGCTGACCGCTCTTGGTATTGCAACCAAGAGATGATATCACCCTCAAAGCCAAGGTTCCAAGCTGAGCAATTCCTAGGAATCAGTTCTTTGCACTGTGTCCTTAGTACCTGGTCACTTTCGTACGAAGAGCAAACTCCAAGGGCTTAGATCAACTAATGCTTCTTTAGTGTCTTCCTTTGGTGGACAACTCTGTGAGGAGTCTCAAAGGTAAGAACTATACTCAACGACAGGCAAGCTACATGTTCTTATAGTCCTAGAGCCAGGCTCTACCCTATGTGCGTAGTGGCTTCTTAGATGAGCCACTTTGGGAGCAATCTGGATTGCGTCATCCCCCCTGCATACATGGCGCTCCCTGTGACCGCCAAGTGGGACCAGCCATCTTGAAGGACCTTGGAATGTTCTAAGATGTCTCTTAGAACCATCTTGTCCCCTTTCTGGTCACAAAGAAAATTAGTCATTGGGCTGGGATTTGACCTAGTGACTTCCAGCTCTAGAGACGAACTTTGGAACATCTAAGCCTCAAGGAGTTGTCCTAGGTAGTGCTTGCTGGCTATACTATCTACATCAGACCAAGGGGACTTGCTCCAAAGGAGTAGTGCATGCCTTGTCTATCTTGACCAGACATAGGGGACTTACTCCAACAGAATAGTGCATGCGTAGTCCGTCTTGTGCCTGTCCTAACATCAGCCATGGAGAATGAGCATATCACGTCAAGAACACTCCCACTTTAAATGCCACGCGGGGTCTCCAACCATATCTCTACAATCCCAACCTCCTCAGCATACTGCACCCGATCATCACCCAAAGCCATCGAACGGGGGAGAATGGAGAGCAGCTGTGTAAACCACTCTTTGTAGTGCATCAGGCTCTTCGTACACCCGGAGACCTTGTACCAGGCCAGATTTGCCTTCTCCTTGTGCGACATTGCACACATCGCCATAAAAAGGCGGTCACGCATCTCCTTGGCCACGTTCATGTTGCCAAAATGGCACACGCCGGTGTGGTTCTGCTGTTGCTGCTGCTGCTGCTGCTGACATTGCTGTGAACGTTGCTGCTATTACTATGGAGATTGTTGCTTTTGTTACTAATACTGTTGCTCTTTCTGGTCCCTCTTGAACTTGAAGAACTATTTCTTGTAGTGCTTGTCTTCATCTTGCCTCTCTGCTACCCGGAGTGCTACTACAGTTGGTTACGTGAACCCATGGCCACGAAAGTTGCTTCACTGCTATTGCTACCGCCATTACGCTTTGCAACATTTTGAAGCAGTTCTACCTGCACCAGGTGTGTGTAGATGAAGTTGAGGTTGAGAGTCCGCTGGCACTCCATCATCTCTAGCACTGTGTTATAGCTCGTTGGGAGTCCCCTTAGCAAGAGGACAAAGCGCGTGTCTTGTAGAGGGTTACCAGCTTCTTTCAGCTCCTTTGCGAGCTCCTTTGCCTCGTCCAAGTACGCCTCCATCCCTTCGCCACCCTGCATTTTCAACGCCATCATCTTCTCCTCCAAAAGCATGAGGAATGCAGGATCCTTGCTCTCATACTTTTGCACAACGTATCTCAGCGCTCTTTTGTACAAACCTTGTCACTCACGTACTGAAGATGTTGGTTAGAGATGGTGTTGACAAGTAGCCTATTGGCGTTCCTATCCTTCTTCTTCCACTCCTCATATGGCGCTGTTGCAGTTCTAGATGAACTTGCATCTGCTCCACCTTTCTGTGGCGTCTTCCCCGGCTCCACCTCTGCTGCATTAATGCCTTTTGCCTGTGGAGGCGAAACGCACTCATCACCGCTCACCACCTTCCACGAGCCCCTAACCTCCAAAATAAAGCGGGTACAGATCTTCCAAAACGTGAAGTTCGCGCGTCCTTCCAGCCTCTCTAAGGGCTCGGCTCCTGTTACGATGCCTGCTGCTACCATTTTTAGCTTTGGTGATGCTCAGCGCTGCCCTTGAGTGGCGGCGCTGCCCTTGAGTGGCGGTGCTGCCCTTGAATGGCGGTGCTACTGTTGCTTAGCTACTGCTTTTGCCAGACATTTGTCTGACAGAAAATGGACTATACAGTCCTCTAGACTAAGAATTTTCAAAAACAAGACCAACCGCTGGAAACTTCAGCTCTTAAGCTTTCCGATCAACCCTTAGAACAGGGTCATCAATAGGGGATTTCTAGAGATATGCCCTTTTCAAAATAGGGTATGCTACTGCTCCTACTCCAGCTCATACCAGCCAGCTTGTAAATGGTGTTTCTCCCAAACATACCAATGGAATACAAATACTTTTACACCAATGCAAAATGTATGAAAAATACTTTAGTTTATATGTGGTATTTTTTAATTTTGACAAAGAAACAAGACAGTTATGGTCATCACAAGATGACAGTCTTACTCAAAGAGAAGAGTGTAGACCTGGCTGACCTCATTATGTTCAACCTTCTCTTAGTGTCCTCTCTCACCACCATAAGACTGCGTGTCGTCTTTGACGATGACTATGACTACATCCTCGACAAGGAAACAGGAGAGGATTTGGCTTGGTCGGTGAAAGAAGGCGATATGTACCGCGTGCAGGGGGCGACCACGATCCCGCGCGAGCAGAGTCTTCCAGCACTGGTGCAGGCCACAGATGGCAAAATCTGTAATGCGGACTACGGTCACATCGGCATACGCGCCTTGCAACAACTTCAAATAAAGCAGATGGTGCGTGACTTATCCACCATCTCTAACTTTGAGCTAGAGTTGTGCATCGCCTGTTTTGAAGGGAAGCAGTATCGCGAGGCGTTCTCTGGAGTAGGAGAGCACGCAAAGGAGGTGCTGGAGCTGATCAGCACAGACTTGTGAGGCCCGATCCAGATCCAGAACTTTGGAGGCTCTAGGTATTTTCTCACCTTCATTGATGATTTCAGCCGTTACACTCTTGTGTACTTCTTTTCCTACAAAGACCAGTGCTTTGACATGTTCAAGGAGTTCAAGGCCATGGTGGAGAACCAGACTGGCAAGAAAATAAAGGCGCTGCACAACGACCACGGTGGAGAGTACCTAAGCAAGGAGTTCCAGGACTACCTCGTAGTAGCAGGCATCAAGGCGCAGCGCACCGCGCCATACTTCCCGCAGCAGAATGACGTAGCAGAACGCACCAACCGTACCATCATTGAGTCAGCGCGCTCCATGCTGCACACGGCTCGGCTCACCTACGACTTTTGGGCACAAGCAGTAAGCACTGCAGTGTACATCAAGAACCGTAGTCCAACCAAGGCCTTGGAGCAGATGGCGTGATTCGTCAAGAAGCCGGGCGTGGATCATCTTCGCGCATTTGGTAGCTTGGCGCACATGCACGTGCCAAAAGAGAAGCGGCAAAAGTTGGACGCGAAGAGCGCGGAGATGCTGATGATTGGCTACAACGTGGCAAACAAGGCATATCGCCTCTACGAGAGGGATACAGGCCATGTCATCATCTCCAAGGATGTTGTTTTTAACGAGAGAAACGTCATCGGCACCAACATTGTTTGTGAAGAGGCAGCATAAGTAGCAGCTGACGAAGAAGTAGGAGCACATATTCTTCTTGACCCAGTCTCTCCTCATCCTTCCTCCAGTATGACAGTGGGAGAACGAATGTACTCTCCCATGTCTGATACAGCACATTACTGCGAGGGATAGATTCGTGGACCTGAGATGCCCCAGGTGCTCTGTGGGCTTCCTTGTTGATGGGACGGCGTGGTGCTGCTTGGGTGCCCGGTGCGCTTCCTCATCCTTCCTCCACTATGACAGTGGGAGAACCAATCTACTATCCCATGTCTGATACAGCAGATATAGCGCCCTAATCAGCAGAAGCACGGGAAGAAGATGTACCACCATCAACTGGAGAAGTTGTGCCGGCAGTACCGCGTTAGCCGCCTGCCAACGCTCTAGTACCAGGTCGCAGGTACCCTCTCAAGGTACGCTACAAGCCTGGTGAGCTCGGGCATTTGTGGATGCTCGAAAATCAGACCAGATGAACATCATTTGTGCTGAAGAATGGTTGTTCAATCACTAAAAATGATAGAGGACATATAGAGCTAGAGCTTGGGCAAGTCAGCCCTCTCACAGGCCACACCACTTAGCCATGGAGGCTAAGGCTCACACAATAGAGTCCATAATCTCACACAAGGGAGGAAATCAGCCTAGCAATCAGGCTCACCACTCACACACAACCTAGAGAGCTAGAGAATGCTCTCATGGCACACTCCTAGTGGTCGCATAACCCACAAACCCATGGAGAATCGCCATGTGTCCATGGCTATTACACAAGGATCTCACCTCACCTAAAAAGTAAGGAGAGGTACCTTTATCCTAGTCAGTACACTCTGACAAGGCAATCTTAAGACCAAGGACCTTTTTGGATATTTCTCCCATCAGCTCTTCACCCTGGACCTCTTGCCTTTTTCTTTTCTCAGGCCAAGGCATGGAGCCATCGCCCACGGTCACCCGGATATCGACGGTCGATGACCCTGAAACTACTAAAATTCGTATCTCCCAATCCGACCGTTGGATCGGCCTGAAACTTGGACCGTAGACATTTTGCCACCTGATCTTTCCAATGAAGAAGTCAAATTGACAATCGCAGTAGGCATCTGGTACATTCCTGGAACTTGCTCCCGTGGACCTGAAACTGAGCCAGATGGCTCCTTTCCCAACAGAAGCAGGGGTAGCGCCGCCTTTCAAGGGCAGCACTGAGCATCACCAAGGCTCAAAATGGCAGCAGAACGCGTGGTAACAGTAGCCCAGCCCTTGGAGAGGCTGGAAGGACGCGCCAACTTCACGTTTTGGAAGATCGGTACCCGCCTCCTTTTGGAGGAGAGGGGCTTGTGGGAGGTGGTGAGAGTTGGTGAGTGGCAACGAGCGCGCTCCGTCTCCACAGGCAAAAGGCATCACCGTAGGAGATTGGTAGCAGGGAAGACGTCGCACAAGGTGCACTAGATGCAAGTTCATCTACATGTGCTGCTACGGCATATGAGGAGTGGAAGAAGGACTGGCAGGCCTACAGGCTGCTTGTCAACAGCATCTCCAACCCGCATCTTCAGTACGTGAGTTACAAGGCTATTGCAAAAGAGGGGTGGGACACGTTGTGGAAGAAGTATGAGAGCAAGGATCTTGCATTCCTCATGCTTTTGGAGGAGAAGATGATGGCATTGAAAATGCAGGGTAGTGAAGGGATGGAGGCGTATCTGGACAGGACAAAGGAGCTGGCGAAGCAGTTGAGAGCGGCCGGCAACCCTGTGGAAGAGACGCGCTTCATCCTCCTCTTGCTGAGGGGACTCCCAACCAGCTACGACACAGTGCAAGAGACGTTGGAGTGCCAGCCCACTCTCGACCTCGACTTCATCTGCACGCACTTGGTGCAGGTGGAACTGCGTCGCAATGCAGCAAAGCACAATGGCGGTAGCAGTAGTAGTGAAGCAGCTTTCATGGCCATGGGCTCACACAACCAGCAGCAGTAGCAGTCCGGGTAGCAGAGAGGCAAGAAGAAGGGCAAGTGCCACTATTTTTAGAAAGAGGGGCACTATAAGAAAGAGTGCTTCAAGTTCAAGAGGGACAAGAAGGAGCAGCAGCAACAGTAGCAAAAGCAGCAATCTCCACAGCAACAGCAGCAGCAGTTATAGCAATGCTTGCAGCAGCCACAGCAATGCCAGCAGCAGCAGCAGCAGAAGAACCAGACTAGCGTGCGCCATTTTGGCAACATGAACGTTGCCAAGGAGGTTCGCAACCGCCTCTTCATGGCGAAGTCTGATATTTCGCAGAAGGATAAGGCGGGTGTGGCGTGGTACAAGGACTCGGGCTGTACCAAGAGTCTGACGCACCACAAGGAGTGGTTCACGTAGCTGCTCTCCATTCCCCCCCGTCCGATTGCTTTGGGTGATGATCGGGTGGTGTATGCTGAGGGGATTGGGATTGTGGAGATGTGGTTGGAGACCCCACGTGGCATTGAACTGGGAGTGTTCCATGGCGTGCTATATGTACCTGATGCTACATTCAACCTCCTCTCAGTCTCCTCTCTTACAAACACAGGACTGCGCGTTGTCTTCGATGATGACTATGGCTACATCCTCAACAAGGATACAGGAGAGGATTTGGCCAGATCGGTGAAGGAGGGCGACATGTACCGCCTGCTAGGGGCGACTAAGATCCCCCGTGAGCAGAGTCTTGCAGCAGTGGTGCAGGCGACAGATGGCGAGATCTGGCGTGCGCGCTACGGCCACATCGGCATGCGCGCCTTGCAGCAGCTTCAAGCAAAGCAGATGGTGCGTGACCTGCCTATCATCTCTAACTTTGAGCAGCAGTTATGCATCGGCTGTTTGGAGGGGAAGTTGCATCGCGAGGCATTCTCTGGAGCAGGGGAGCGTGCGAAGGAGGTATTGGAGCTGGTCTACACGGACTTGTGCAGACCGATGCAGACCCAGAGCTTTGGAGGCTCTAGGTATTTCCTGACCTTCATTGATGATTTCAGCAGTTATTCTGCTGTGTACTTCCTTCCTTCCAAGGACCAGTGCTTTGACAGGTCAAGGAGTTCAAGGCCATGGTGGAGATGTTGGGAAAGGAGCAATCTGGCTCAGTTTCAGGTCCATAGGAGCAAGTTCCAGGCAAGTACGAGATGCCTGCTCCAATTGCCAATCCGACTTCACCATTGTAAAGATCAGGTGTCAAAATGTCTACGGTCCAAGTTTGAGGCCGATCCAACGGTCGGATTGGGAGATATGAATTTTCGAAGTTTCGGGGGTCATGGACCGTCGATGTCTGGGTGGCCATGGGTGATGGCTCCATGCCTTAGCCTGAGAAAAGAAAAAGGCAAGAGGTCCAGGGTCAAGACCTGATGTGAAAAATATCCAAAAAGGTCCTTGGTCTTAGGATTGCCTTGTCAGTGCATGGGGTTTGAGCGCAGCGAGTGTGACTACAGCGTGTATCGCTTGCAGCATGAGCATGAGATCCTCATCATCATTGTCTATGTGGATGACATGCTCCTACTTTCCAACAGCATGTCTGCACTGCAGGAGTTCAAGGAAGTCATGCAAGAGCGCTTCCAGATGTCTGATAGCGGGAAGGCATCATACTTCCTTGGTATCCAGATCACGCAAGACCGCAATTCACGCTATCTCTCGCTGCAGCAGAGCCGCTACATTAAGGGCGTTTTGCAGCGGTTTGGCATGGCAGAGGCAAAACCCATCGGTACGCCGCTCGACACGCGGCAGTACCTCGTGAGCTTCAATGGAGAAGCAAATGCAGCCAAGCGGCAGAAGTACCAGAGCGCCGTCGGTAGTCTCATGTACCTGATGGTGTCAACCAGGCCGGACCTCGCACAGGCTGTGAGCGTTGTGAGCCAGCACATGGCTAATCTCGTACCGGAGTACCAGAAGGCAATGAAGCGGATCTTCCGCTACCTTGCTGGAATCATCAACGTCGGCATCACCTACAACGGCAACGACAACATCATCATCGGCTACACAGATGCAGATTGGGCTTCAAATCCTGAGAGCCGCAAGTCCATCTCTGGACATGTATTTCTCATGAATGGAGGTGCCATCAGTTGGTGCAGCAAGCGGCAGGTCGTCGTGGCGACCTCGAGCACAGAACCTGAGTACGTCTCTCTCAGCTCTGGAGCCAAGGAAGCAGTTTGGCCTCAGCGTCTCATGGCAGAGATGAGTGGGAGTGCAGTAGTTCCAGTTCCAGTGCGCGTCGACAACCAGAGCGCAATCGCACTCGCCAAGAATCCTTAGCACCATGCACGCATCAAGCATATTGACATCGCATATCATTTCATCAGGCACATGGTGCAGGAGGGCGCTATCAAGCTGGAGTTTACTCCAACGAGGAAGCAGGTTGCTGATTTCTGCACCAAGCCAATGACCCGTGAGAAACAGCAGCTCTGCATGAAGTGTTGGAAATGGAGGAGAGAGGGAGCCTTGGAGCAGCGAGCATGTGTGATTGGAAGGGCATCACTTGTGCTGAAGAATGGTTGTTCAATCACTCAAAATGATGGAGTACATATAGAGCTAGAGCTTGGGCAAGTCAACCCTCTCACAAGCCACACCACTTAGCCATGGAGGCTAAGGCTCACACACTAGAATCCATAATCTCACACAAGGGAGGAAATCAGCCTAGGAATCAGGCTGACCACTCACACACGACCTAGAGAGCTAGAGAATGCTCTCATGGCACACTCCTAGTGGTCACATAACCCACAAACCCATGGAGAATCGCCATGTGTCCATGGCTAGCACACAAGGATCTCACCTCACCTAAAAAGTAAGGAGAGGTACCTTTATCCTAGTCAGCACACTCTGACAAGGCAATCCTAAGACCAAGGACCTTTTTGGATATTTCTCCCATCAGGTCTTGACCCTGGACCTCTTGCCTTTTTCTTTTCTCAGGCTAAGGCATGGAGCCATCACCCATGCCCACCCA
>SZWC01000403.1:204123-222344 GCA_023375785.1 Penium margaritaceum
TTCATCTGAAACCGCCCATGCAGCTTCTCCTTGAGGGCCTCGAGGGCCTTCATGGAGGTTGAGGCCAGAATCAGGTCATCCACGTACAGCGCTACCAGCAACAGCCCCTGGTCATCTACACACACATACACGCTGGGGTCCTTGTGGTAGTGCGAGAAGCCTATGCCAACCATGAAGCTGTCCATCTCCTTGTACCAGATCCTTGGGGCCTGTTTCAGCCCGTAGAGCGCTTTGATGCGTAAGACCCACTTCACGCCCACCACGTGTGCGTTTGGTGGTCTGTCCACCAGCTCCCACGTTCCGTTCTCTTTGATGGAGGCGAGCTCGCTCTCCATCGCCTCCTTCCACTTAGCGGCGTCCGGCTGCGAGAGAGCCTCGGCGATGGTAGCCGGCTCTCCCTGCGCAAGGCACGACCAGCTCAGCCCAGTCCACTCGGCCTTCCCTCCGTCGTACTACTTCGCATGCTTTGCTTGGCGCTCACTACGCCATAGTGGTGCTTGTGCTGGCTGCTTGTGCTGCTGCTGCTGTTGTGCTTCCCCAGGAGGGGTCGCCGGGAGGGAAGAGCCACTAGCCTCCAAGGAGGCCTCGGATGTCTCTGACGCAGTGTCGGATGTCAACTCCGCTTCAGCCTGAGCGGACGCTATCCCTGAATTGGCAGCCTCGCTGTCTACGGCCACTGGCATCCCACGCCAGTTCGGCGGGGGGTGTATCACCCGCCTCTAGCAGTACGATCCACTCTCCCTGTTTTGGAGAGTTCTCTGGGTCCAGCAGTTCTTCCTTGCCGTGTGACTCTTCCTGGAAGGTCACATCTGTGGAGGTGATGACTCTCCCTGCTGCCTGGTCCCACAGCATGTACGCCTTGTGCGTGGCCTCGTAGCCGATCATCACGCACTTGCGCGCACGTGCATCCATCTTCCCCGCCCCTTGCCCGTCTGGACTTTGGCCCAAGCCGTGCAGCCGAATGCCTTTAGGTGAGAGGCATCCGGCGTCTTTCTCGACCACGCCTCCTGCGGCGTCATGCGTTCTGCACTTTGCTCCTTTTTTTTCCCCTTCCTACGTAATGCTGCAGCAGGCATGAGGTTGATGAGGTAGCATGCAGTGCGCGCTGCTTCCGCCCAGAAGCGAGGAGGGAGCTTTGAGTCGAACAACATGGTTCGCGTCATGGCCAGAATGGTCTGGTTCATGCGCTCGGCCACGCCGTTGCTTTGCGGTGTGTAGGGGGTAGTAGATTGGTAGACAATGCCGTGTGCCCGAAGCCATGGCTTGCACCTCTCATACTCTCCGCCGTTGTTGCTCCGCAGGGCCTTGACCTTCCGCCCGGTTTGTCGCTCCACCATGGCGACAAACTCTTGCAGGCGCTCCAGCACCTCTCCCTTGGTTTTGAGGAAGTACACCCACACCTTCCGAGAGTAATCATCGATGAAGGTGAGGAGGTACTTGGAGCCGCCGTTGGACGTGGTGCGCATGGGGCCACACACGTCGCTGTGGACGAGGTCGAGTATGCCCTCTGCTCTACGACCGTTTTTGGAGAAGCGTTTTCGCTCTGTCTTGCCTTGCAGGCAAGCCTCACACCTAGCGTTGCATCCACCCTTGAGCTCACACCCCTCCAGCCCGCGTACAAGCTTCTGCTCCTGCATGACCTGCAGGGTGCTGTCGGCCACGTGCCGAAGGCGTCTGTGCCACAACTTCGCAGTTGCTGCTCCCACGTCTTTAGCCGCCACAGCAGGCGGCATGGATGGTGTCTTGGCGTTCGGCGATGGTGCAGCTTCCGCTCCTGCCTCTGCCGCCCCAGCGTGCCCTTCCGCGCTCTTCGTTTGCAGAACGTAGAGCCCATCTGTTCGTGGCACCTTGGCGACAAGGTCTGACGCAACGTAGGTAATCGTCACGTCCTCGTTCTTGAGGATAACGGCTTCCTTCTGTGTGAACACCACTGTCATTGCGTGATCCGTAATCCGTGAGACAGAGAGGAGGTTCGCGGCAAAAGTTGGCATGTAGACGACGTTCTACAGCCGCAATTCCTTGTCGGCTCCGTTGAGCCGCGTGTGCACGACCTTCTCTCCCTCACCAGCCGCGTACTCGATGCCGCCGTTGGCGCACCGGAACTTGGCCGTGGACGGTGTGAGGGACGAGAAGCCACATGCCTCGCGAGAGGTGTGGTAGTCCGTGCCACTGTCGAGCCCGAAGGCTCCCGGCCGCAGCAGCGCAGAGCCCTTGGGAGGGGCTTTGCTCTCGGCCATCATGCTCGTGGATGTCGAGTCCACCTTCTTACTCACGTTGCTGCTCCC
Source organism: Penium margaritaceum (assembly GCA_023375785.1). Lineage (NCBI taxonomy): Eukaryota > Viridiplantae > Streptophyta > Zygnematophyceae > Desmidiales > Peniaceae > Penium > Penium margaritaceum. The sequence goes on from SZWC01000403.1 coordinate 206,409, forward strand.
ACCACCGCCTCCTTCCTTCTTTGGTGCACGACACTCCCGCGCCCAATGCCCGGCCTTGTCACAATTGTGGCACTTACCCTTCTTCTCGCCGCTCTTCCCGCCGCCACTGCCTGTGCTGTTGCCATGAGAGGAGGTACCTCCCGAGCCACTCGCGTATGCGGCGTTGTTGATGACGCCGTTGTTGCGCCGCATGGCCTCGTTCTGGACAAACTCGGAAACACGAGGGTACGTGAACTCCGACTCCTCCCAACCACCCAAGGTGGTGATCATGGGGCTCCAGCTTGGCGGCAAGGCCATGAGGAGAATCATGGCCTGCATCTGTTGGTCGAGCTGCCAGGACATGGCGCGGGCCTCTTGAAGCAGTCCTTCGAACTGCTGGAGGAAGTCCGAGATGGACTCCCCCTCGCCCACCCGCAGCCCTATGAGGCGCTGCAGAATGAAGAGTCGATTGGCGAGGGAAGTTGACTGGTACACATTCATTAGCTTGGTGTAAGCCTCAACTACCGTCGTGCACCCCTCGATGTGGGATATTAGGGAGGGGCTTATAGACGTGACGAGGAGTGCGAGAGCGATGTCATTCCGCTCTTGCCACCCTGCGTATTCCGTGCTTGCCTCGTCCTCCGGTGCTACCTCCGTCCCTTTCAGCATGTTGAGGTACCCGCACACGCGCATCACCATCTCAAACTGCCATTTCCACGTGCCGAAGGCTTTGCCATCGAAGCATGCGATAGCGTTGGCCGCACCCAACTCGGCGGGCCGTGAGGTGACTGGAACGATCTCTTGACCCCCCGGCATGATTGCGGTGTGGTCAAGGATGCTCACCTAGTCTCTGCTGTTCTGCTTCGTTAAGGCTGATGTAGGCTGATGAGGCTGATGACTGCTACAGATTTTCAAGGTGCAGTCCGTTGCATACCCCTCCAGCCGATGGTTTCTTAGCTATTGTGGAGGAAGTTCTCCCACAGACACGGGGTCATACCCACAAGGGCAGAGCGTAACCCGCTTAGGACTCGAGGGTCATACCAACAATGGCAAAGCGTATCCTCGTTCCTTGTCCGTGGAGGGCAAAAGTGGACCACGGGTCCAATCCGCGTCTGGTCTCTCACAATGCGTACCTTGGTCCAAGTGGACCGACGATGAAGCAGATGGAGCAGTGGTGTCTTGTCTGCTGCGGAGGTACTTGTCACGTGAACTGAACGGTGGTACAAAGAACCAAGTTTCCCGATCAGTGTGGGCCCATAACCCTTTGTCACTCCGCACTTGGCCACGGTCTAGAGTAAACGGCGCCGACAGGCAAACCGCCGACCGCCCTTGGTATTTCAACCAAGGTAGAGATCACCCACGGAGTGGTCTTTCCACACTGAAAGGTTCACTTAGCTTGTCCCAACCGTGGCGGAAGAGTGTTCCAAACTCTCACCCAACTGGCAATGCTACACACAAAAGTGTGCACTTGCACTTTTTCTTTACACTCTTTCTTGGTGGCCAACAAGGGATTAGTTTTCTCCCAAGTCTCAAGAGTAAGAGATGATGATACAATCACATGCAAATGACAAGCCTTATATAGTCTCTGGTCAGTGCTCCCAGTGGCTCCTTGGAGGGACCTCCCCCCAAGGCTACCCTAGACATTGTCATCAGCTCTGATGACATGGCACCCTCTGTGACCGCCAGGTGGCGCTTGATCCACCTTGGACCTTAGAGGCTTCTAGGAAGCTTCCTTGGCCCTTTTTAGTCACAAAGAAAATTTGGTCCTCGGAGGATTCGACCCGGACCTTTCGCTTGCGAGACGACGCCTTCACCCACTAGACTGTAGGAAGTTATCTTAAGGAGCATGCACCAGGTACACTACCAAGAGTAGACCAAGGAGACTTACTCCACAAGGATGAGTAGTGCATGCCTTATCTCTCTCAGCCTCTCTTGCATGTCGCTGGGGGATTTGCGCTACAAGCGCAGTGCATACCCAGTCTAAATCTTCCGCTGATTGTACCAGGGGCATACATAGAACATAACAATCCCAACATGGGGAGGGGCATGCCTTGGTCCAGGAGACCATCCACATTCATTCCTTCATGGTCCATGTGCCTTTGGAGCCCATTGGAGACGAACTGGGATCAGTGGTGGTGGATTATCCCGCCACCTATGGCGGGTACCAGATTCTACACGCCCAACACCCGGTTTTCGGGCTAGGCTATCTTTCTGAATACTCACTCAAATCCAGCAATTCAAAGCTCGATCCTGCATGGAAAGATCCAAGGAATCCAAATCTAAAGTCAGATCAGGTGTTCGACCACTCCTCAGTGGTCTAACTAGGGAGTACGATCAACGGTACTCATGGAAAGGAGCACACCATGTCAACTGTCGTGGCAACGGTGGTCGATTCGCGCTTCCGCTTTCGCTTCTTTGAGCGCGTGCACAAGGTAACGGCCATGACATGGTTGTGGTGGTGGTGATTGTGGTGGTGGTGATGGTGGTTGTGGTGGAGATGGTGGTGGTGGAGATGATGGTGGTGGTGGAGATGGTGGTGGTGGTGTCGGTGGTGGTATCGGTGCTGCGGGTTGTGGAGGTGTGTCTGTTTGTGGTGTTGGAATCCGGGTCTGCTTTTGTTGATGGTGGTTAACGTTCTTTCATCTCTCTGACCTGCAGCTTCTCAGAATCAAATCTACGGTGGAACAAGAGGTCAAGGTGCTGGACTTCTTCAACCCGTACTTTATAGGAGTGTAGGAGAGAAGGCTGGCAGAAGCAATGGCAGCAGAGGCTGCTTGTTGGAAAAAGGAGCCATTTGGCTCTGTTTCAGGTCCACAGGAGCAAGTTCCAAGAAAGTACCAGGTGCCTACTCAGATCGTCGATCCGACTTCATCACTGGAAAGATCAGGTGGCAAAATGTCTACGGTCCAAGTTTGAGGCCGATCCAACGGTCGGATTGGGACATATAGATTTTCAAAGTTTCGGGGGTCAGGGACCGTCGATGTCTGGGTGGGCATGGGTGATGGCTCCATACCTTAGCCTGAGAAAAGAAAAAGGCAAGAGGTCCAGGGTCAAGACCTGATGGGAGAAATATCCAAAAAGGTCCTTGGTTTTAGGATTGCCTTGTCAGAGTGTGCTGACTTGGATAAAGGTACCTCTCCTTACTTTTTAGGTGAGGTGAGATCCTTGTGTGCTAGCCATGGACACATGGCGATTCTCCATGGGTTTGTGGATTATATGACCACTAGGAGTGTGCCATGAGAGTATTCTCTAGCTCTCTAGGTCGTGTGTGAGTGGTTAGCCTGATTGCTAGGCTGATTTCCTCCCTTGTATGAGATTATGGACTCTAGTGTGTGAGCCTTAGCCTCCATGGCTAAGTGGTGTCGCTTGTGAGAGGGCTGACTTGTCCAAGCTCTAGCTCTATATGTACTCCATCATTTTGAGTGATTGAACAACCATTCTTAAGCACAAGTGATGCCCTTCCAGTCCCATATGCTCGCTGCTCCAAGGCTCCCTCTCTCCTCCAGATCCAATACTAATGCTGCCGCCGAGGCGGCCGAGACAGTGGTAGTAGCTTAAGAAGATGACGACATGGCAGAGGCACTCTCCACCAACGCGCTTGCAAGCACACAACCCTTTGCGGCAACAAGGAGCCAGCTGACAGGTCCTGCAACAGCCGCAAAGAAGGGACGTGGAAAATAGAAGTAACAAAGCATGCTGGAAGCTGCTATAGCCGACCCGATGGACGACCTCTACGAGGAGCCGGAAGCAGAGGAGCAGTTGGTGGTGCCGGACACCATAGAAGAGGAGGTGGAGCTATTCAAGAAGACTGCAAGGGGGGGGGGCAGGTAGTGCAACGTTCGGGCATGGTACAAAGCAAACGCTCCCCACTTTTGCACTGGCTGCACTTGACGTGCTTACTGTCCCGGCAACAAGCATGCCATCTGAAAGGATGTTCTCCCTTGGCGGCAGAGAAGTCACGGACTTCCGTCACTCTCTGTCGCAGATTATATTTTAGGACTTGTTGTGTCTGAAGACATGGATAAATGATAAAGCAGCCAGGCACTTCCTTGTGGCACCAAACGGATTAGTGGCTCAGGAGCTCCTGGAGATTGAGGAACAAGAGAAAGCAGCACGTAGGGCAGCAAGGAGAGCAGCAAAGGCAGCACAGCATGTCCATGATGTAGTTGCAAATGAGGATGGTGAGGAGGATGAGGTGCACAAGCACACAGAGGCATAAGAGAGCTCAGATGAGTCGTCCTCTAATGGGGATGATGAGGAGGCCGTGTCCTTTGAGGATGGAGATGGAGGGTAGGGGGATGAAGACTTGGATGATGATGTTCTGGAGCTCAGTTAGGTGTGATGTTCAGAGTTCATTTTCTTTCTAGTTAACAATCACTTTCAAAGTACATCTTTCCAAATGCTCTATCGTCCAAGTCTGTATTGCAATTACAATTCCATGTTCCCCTGTGTTGTCCATTGTAGCAATGTTGTTACTATGGAACGGAAGAGTGGAGTTAAGAACTCTGAACACGGGCATAGTACAACATGTTTCAATTTGCTTTTCTGTTCCAAATGCTTGTGCCTCAACATATCCACCTCTAAGGTATCACACATGTATCAAAGGCTTATGAGAAGCTTGCACATGTACACCAATCAACACTCTTGCAAATTGCCTCTTCATCCTTCAAAAGCTGATTTCAATGAGGGTGAGCGAGGGAGAGTCGATTCGGGACATCATATTGCAGTTTGAAGGGTTGCTTCAGCAAGTGACCCAAATGAACTTGGAAATCAACACCAACATGCTGGCCATAATCCTCTTGATGGTGCTACCTGAAAGCTAGGGTCCTTTAATCACCGTCTATGGCAGTTGAAAGAATGAGGATTTGACGTATGAGGTAGTGTCTGACTACGTGCGCAACGAGGCCATGCGTCTCAGCGGTAGTGAGGCTAGCATTCTAGCCCATGCTGCACACGAGGGCAAAGGAAAGAGTAAGAAGGAGTTGACAAACATGATGGCTGAGAGCATGCCGACAACCAAGAGAGCGGTAATGCTTGGAACGTGTAGCCTACGAGCCTGACCCTAGCACCAACCACCACTCTTCAAGGGAGAAGGACGGGTTCATCTCCATTGGGGATATTGAACATTGCTCTAGGTGTACCAACGGCAGCCTTGTCCATGCGCAAGACGAGAGAGATGTGTTGACGAGCATCAACTTGAACAGTGCTGAAAAGAACTTGAAGCTAGAGAACGTATTCTACATGCTGTCTTTTGCAGGAAACCCCTTGTTGGTGTCCAAAATTATGGACCATGACATGAGGGTCGTCTTCATGGAGGATGAGGCCTTGATTGTCAAGAACAAGGACATCAAGATCTCCTATCCCAAGGAGAGTCTTGTCGCACAATTCCCAAGAGTTGATGGACCCTACTTGCTGCAGACAAAAACCCTTGAGAGTACAAATGAGGGATATGCGGCGGTTGAAGTGCCTAACTCTCCAACGCCTGATGTTGCACCACAGGCCGTCACTATGGCGGCCAACTCCACCGACACATGCTCCGCTGTGGCACACACGTTTTGGCTATGTGGCCGAGAGCTCACTACAAGCAATGCAATAACACAAAGTGGTTCATCGGATGGAGGGATGCAAGGCCAAGGATGAGGGAAAGTGGTAGAAGCTATGTGAGCCATGCCTCTAATGTAAGGTAAAGAGAAAGCCCTTTGGCCGTAATGGACAACGTGCGGCTGCAATCTTTGACCTGATTCATTGTGATATGTGTAGACCATTCTGCCCTCCCACAAACAAAGGCAGCAAGTACTTACTGAATTTCATTGATGATCACAATGGGAAGACGTGGATCTAACTCCTCAAGACAAAGGGAAAGGTCAAGGAGAAGCTTTAAGATATTATCGCCATGGTAGAGGAGCAGACAAGCAATAAGGTTACAAGCAATGTGTACAGACAACGATGGTGAGTACAAGGTGTGCAAAGGTTTGTTGAGCCAATACGCCATCAATCACCAAACCAGCACGCCTTACACCCTCCAGAGTAATGGCGTTGGCAAGCGGATGAACCAGACTATCGTGGGCATGATACAAAGCATGCTCTTTGATGCCAAACTCCCACATTGCTTATGGGCTGAATCTGCAAGAACTGCTTGCTACCTTGTGAATCTCACTCCGGCAGCCGCGCTTGGAAGGCGTGGTAAGAAACAAGAAGAGAATTAGCTCACGATACCACAAGAGGCTTGGTTAGGGAAGAAGCGAAATGCCTCACACTTGAGGGTCTTTGAATGTACCGTGAACTTGCCTGAGTCGACAGTCTAGAAAACGGATTCCGACATAATGGTTCCTACCAAACGCTCTTGGTATTACAACTAAGATATGATATTACCCTCAGAGCTAAGGTTCCACACTCAGCACTTCAAAGGAATCACTTCCTTGCACTGTGTTCTTAGCACCGGGTCATTTTTGCGCGAGGAGCTAACCCCTAGGGCTTAGACCAACCAATGCTTCTTTGGTGTGTGCGTGTGGAGGACAACTCTTTCAAGAGTATTAAAGGTAAGAATTGTACTTAGTGACAGGCAACTGACAGGTTCTTATAGTCCTAGAGCCAGTCTCTAGCCTAGGCACACAGTGGCTCCTTTGGATGAGCCACTTTGGGGGCAATCTAGATTGCGTCATCCCCCTGCCTACATGGCGCCCCCTGTGACCGCCAAGTGGTGCCAGCCACCAGGAAGGACCTTGGAATGTTCTAAAATATCTCTTAGAACGTTCCTGTCCCCCTTTTAGTCACAAAGAAAATTAGTCACTCTGCTAGGATTTGACCCAGTGACCTCTCTCTAGAAACTAACTCTGGAATGTCTAAGCCACAAGGAGATATCTTATGTAGTGTTTGCTGGCTATAATTTCTAGTTTAGACCAAAGGGACCAACTCCAAAGGAGGACTGCATGCCTTGTATATCTGGACCAGATTTAGGGGACTTACTCCAAAGGAGCAGTGCATGCCTAGTCCCTCCTCTACCTGTCCACATGGCAGCCATGGACAAGGAGCATACCAGGTCAACATATACTGCTTGGGCAAAGGTCCGAGCAAGAAAAGGAAGTGGCAAGCTGGATGCATATGCTCATAAGTGTATAATGGCCGGATACGACACTACACACAAGGTTTACAGGCTGTGGGTCCAAGCAGCTGGAAAGCTCATAAGGAGCTCAGATGTCGAGTTTGAAGAAGGGACGTTCGGCAAGGGAGAGTTCCTGGATCCTGTGCATGCTCTAAAATTAGGAGAGTCGGTTGTATTACTTGAGTCAGGTGATCAGGCAGATGAGAACTGGTAGATGGTGCCATTGAAAGATGGTGCCAAAAGGAGAGTGGCTGTACAGGCTGACATAGGAACGGACTCTGAAACTGAGTCTGAGTTGTCCGAGGCCTCTGAGTCCAACCCTGAGGCAAGTGGTTTTTTCTCAAACAAGCGATCACTGGCAGCACAAGAGGAACAGAAGAAACTAAGCCTTTGAGCACAACCAGCAACACTCCGATGTAGTATGTGTAAAAAAAAAACCTCACCCAAGTGTAATGTGAAGAGTGCCGAATGGAACGGTATGAGCTGGTCATGCTTGGCTCAGCCTGTGACCGTAAAGGAGGATATGAACATGCCAGATACAGCCAAGTAGAAGGAGGCAGTGGATAGCGATCTTGCATCCATTCAAGAGTTTTTGCTGAATCATACCCAAACCAGCACGTCGTTGGGTCAAAGTCGGCACTCTGGAAAACGTTGAAACAGGATGATACTATCGACAAGTATAGGGAAAAAGTTTTGGCAAAGGGGTTTTGCGAGCATGCAGGTTCCTAGTATGAGGAGACCTTTGCGCCTTTCATCACCTTTGCATCCATCACATCCATATTTGGCATCACTACTGTAAAAGATCTGGAGGTCCACTAGATGGACGTCAAGACATCTTTCCTCTACGGGAAGCTAGACAACGAAGTACTGATATAAGTGCTTGATGGAGTGAAAGCTCCAGAGGGCAAGGTTTGCAAACTAGTCAAAGCACATAATGGGCTGAAACAGGCCCCAAGGATGTGCTACAAGGAAATGGACGGGTTTGGCCGAGCTCACCTTCACGGACTCCCCGAATGACCCTAGTGTCTATGTGAGGAAGGAAGAGCAAGACTCAATGCTGGTTGCGTTGTATGTGGATGCCCTTATAATCTGCTTGTGGTCAATCGAGTTGTTGAATAAGATGAAGGTAGATCTTAGCAACAGGTTCAAGATAAAGGACATGGGTCCGCTTGAGTTCTACCTCGGGATAGCCGTCCACCGCAATGGAGCAGTAGGCACAATCAAGCTGAATCAGACCAAATACATCATAGAGGTCCTCAAGCGCTACAACATGGAGGACTGCAATCCCATCAGCACACCCATGACAACAAACATCAAGCTTTCCTCCTCCATGAGCCCCAATACGGAAGCAAAATGGCGTGAGATAGAGAACATTCCCAACTAGTCTGCTGTTGGCAATTTTATGTATGCCATTGTAGGAACACCCCTTGATGTTTTCTATGTTGTGGGACAAGTCAGTAGGTTTGTTGCCAAGCGAGGGCCACATAACTAGGGAGCAGTGAAGCGCATCATGCGCTATTCACAGAAGACATGCCACATGGGAATCCAGTCTGAATACCAAGAGGTATTTGACCTGTTGTGGCTGATGTATTACATCTCTGCCGAATATGGAGGAAGAATCAATGACTGAAAGTCCACCTCAGGCTTTGTGTGCCTCTTGAAGGGTGGTACTGACTCTTGGACAAGCAGAAAGCAAGACGATGTCTCCCTCTCTACTGTTGAGAAAGAGTACATAGCTATGTCAAAAGCATGCATGGAGAAATAGTGGCTACATAGTTTGCTTGCCGAGACTAAAGTGCCACAAACGGAAGCAACAGGTCCGCATCGACAGTAAGATTTCCATGAAAATGGCACGGGATGATGTCATATCCCGACAGACGAACCACATCGACATCAGGTACCACTACTCATACGACCTCATCGCAAACGAGATCGTGGATCTGGAATACGTGGAGACCAAGAAGATGCTTGCACATTGTATAACAAATGCGCTTGACAAAAAATTGCACTATACAAGTACTCAAGGCATTGGTATGCTCAACGCAGCCGACAAAGATTGCTAGATAGAGAAGATATCTCACAACTAATGGACAAAGGTGCAATAGAGAGTTTGTTGACCTGATATGCTTCTTGTTCATAGCTTACATTTGGACACGCACAGGACGCACTACGCATGTACTACTCCCTTGGAGTAAATTTTCTAAGTCTGGTCTAGATAGACAAGGCATGCACTACTCCTTTGGAGCAAATCCCCTTGGTCTAAACTAGATGGTATAGCCAGCAAACACTACCTAGGACAACTCCTTCTGGCTTATATGTTCTAGAGTTAGTCTCTGGAGCGAGAGGTCACTTGGTCAAATCCTAGCCCAGTGACTAACTTTGTTTGTGACCAAAAGGGGGAGAAGGAGGTTCTAAGAGACATCTTAGAACATTCCAAGATCTCTGGAAGTTTTAAGCCACAAGGAGTTATCTTAGATAGTGTTTTCTGGCTATACTATTCTGTTTAGACCAAGGATACTTACTCCAAAGGAGTAGTGCATGCATTGTCTATCAGGACTAGATTTAGGTAATTTACTACAAGGGAGCAATGCATGCCTAGTCTGTCTTGTGCCTATCCAAATGTGAGGTATGGACGAGGGGCATATGAGTTCAATAAACTCTCCCTTGAACCTGTGTTCAACAAACTCTCCCTTGAACCTGTGTCCATTTCGTAGTGCACTGTCTTGGCCTCAGTATTTGTCGGTCACGTTGACCATACCGATTCCTTGAGTACCTGCGGAATGCAATTCGTTGTCAAGCGCCTTGGTCATGCAATCTACAAGTATCTTCTTGGTCTCCACATATTTCATTTTCACAATTTCCTTTGCAACCTTGTCGTGTGAGTAGTGGTACCCGATGTCAATATTCTTGACCAACCGGGAGATGACGTCATCCTATGCCATTTTCATGGGACTCTTATTGTCAATGCAGACCTTCCTTCCTTCCGTCTGTGGCACTTTCATCTCAACAAGGAAACTGCATAGTCACTGTATCTCTTTACATGCTTTTGATAGAGTGATGGTTTTAGCTTGTGTACTAGAGAGGGAGATATAGCCTTGCTTTCTGCTTGTCCAAGACACTCCATCACCATTCAAGAGGTAGACGAGGCCCGAGGTGGACTTTGTGTCACAATTCTTCCTCTTCAATTGGCGTCCATGTAGCACACGAGCCTCACAGGGTCAAATCCCTCTTGGACTCCAAACATGAGTCTGATGTGTCATGTCTTCTGTAGACAACGCATGTTGTGCTTTACAACTTGCCAATGCTGTGGCCCTCCAATGGTCATGAACGTGCTCACTTATCTGACAGCATAGCAAACATTAGAGCGTTTTCTTATCATGGCATACATGAGAGAGGCCACAGTAGTCTGGTACGAAATTTTCTCCATCTCATGCTCTTTGACTTTTGTGCTAGGGTCATGGAGGAAGAAAGCTTGATGTTCGTTGTCATGGGTGTGCCGATGGGCTTGCGCCCTCCATGTTGTAGTGCTTGAGGACCTCCATGATATACTCAATCTGGTTGGTATTGATGGTACATGTTCCTTGATTGCGGTGGATGATGATCCTGAGGTAGAAATTGAGAGGACACATGCCTTTCATCTTGAACGAGTTGCTGAGATCTGTCTTTAGTTTGCTCAAAAACTCAATTGAGAACAAGCACATGATCAGGTCATCCCCGTACAATGCAACTAGACTAAGCCTTGCTCATTCTCCAGCACATTCTGGATCATTGTGGCAGTACGTGAAGGTGAACCCGGCCATGAAGCCGTCTATCTCCTTGTACTACGTCCTTTGGGCCTATTTCAGCCCATAGAGTACTTTCACTAGTTTCCAAACCTTTCCCTCAGGAACTTTCACCTCCATAGGTATTTCTATCAGCACTTCTTTATCAAGTTTCTCAAAGAGAAAAGCTGCCTTGATGTCCATGTGGTGGACATCCAGATGTTTTGCAGCAACGATGTCCAACATGGATCTAATGGAGGCAAAAGTGATGACAAGCGTAAACGTTTTCTATACCTATACGTTGGGAAAATACCTTTGCGACAACTCTTACCTTGTACTTGTCAATAATACCATCCTGCTTGAACATTTTGCAGGGCACCTAATTTGACCCCACAACATGGACGTTTGGAGGCCTATCCACCAGAATCCATGTCCCATTCTCTCCAATGGATTGCGAGTATACAGTCTAGTGCCCTCTTCCATGTGGCCTTGTCTCGTATGTTCATAGCTTCGGCTAAAAACACAGGCTTTCCCTGAGCCAAGCATGACGAGTTGTGTCCGGTCCATTCTGCACTCTTACCATCGAACTTCGACAAAGGTTTCTTTTAGTGTGTACTCCGCCTTAGAGTTGATGGTGGTACTTCAAGGCTTAGTTTTTTGTGTTGCTGTTGTGTTGCCTGTGATCCATTGTTTAAGGAAGAGCGATACGCCTCATAAAACGTAGACTCAATGTTCGAGTCCGGTGTTGTGTTATTCTATACAACCTCTGACTTTTGTACTCGAGCCTTGTCACAATTGACCATTGCACACTTGTGAGCACGTGTATCCAGCTTGCCACTTCCTTCTCTAGCTTGAAGTTTTGTCCAAGCAGTACAACTAAAGATCCTCAAGTGTAAGGAATAATTTCCCTTTCCTCACCAAGCCTCTTGTAGCTTCATCAGCTGCTTTCCTTGGTACTTCTTGCCACACATTCCAAGCGCGGTGGCCAAAGTGAGATTCACAAGGAAACAAGCAGTTCTTCCAGTTTCAACCCAGAAGCAAGGTGGGATTCTGGCATCAAAAAGCATGCTTTGTGTCATGTGGAGGAGAGTCAGGTTCATTTGCTAGGCAATGCCATTAGTGTGGGGACTCCAAGGCGTGGTGGTATGGTGGTTGAAGCCGTGTTGGCTCAACTAGCTTATGCATGCCTTGTACTCACTACCGTTGTTCGTGCATAGTTCATTGACCTTCTTCCTTGTCTGTCACTCTACCATGGTGAAAACTTCTTTCAATTTCTCCCTAACCTCTTCCTTTATCTTGAGGAAGTAGATCTTCATTTGGAGATACTAGTCATCAATGAATCAAGGCATGCTTGATGTCACCGTTTGAGGGAGTGCGAAATGGTCTATACACATCTGAGTGAATTAGGTCCAACATTGCGTGTATGTTACCTATTATGGTCAGAGGGTTTTCTCACACTTCAAGCTATACAGCAGCACGAAGTGGTTCATGGGATAGAGGGATACAAGGTCAAAGATGAGGAAAAGTGTAAGAAGTTGTGTGAGTCATGACTCAAAAGCAAAGCAAAGAGAAATCCTTCTGATTGTAATGGGCAATGTACAGCAATAATCTTGGACATGATTAACTCTTGTATATGTAGACCATTCCGCACTAATCCAAACGGCAGAAGCAAGTTTTTCTTGACCTTCATCGATGACCACAGTCGTAAAATGTAGATCTACTTCCTTGAGACAAAGGGACAAGTGAAGGAGAGGCTCCATGAGTTCGTTGCCATGTTAGAGCAGTAGTTAAGCAAGAAGGTCAAGGCACTGCACACAGACAACGGTGGTGAGTACAAGGCGTGCAAAGGCTGGTTTAGCCAATACGGTATCGACCACCAGACCCTTGCGCCTTACTTTCTCGAGACAAATTGCATTGGCCAGCATATGAACAAGAGTATCCTCTACATGACACAAACCAAGCTCTTCAATGCCAGACTCCTACCTTGCTTCTGGGCTGAAGCTGCAAGAACTGCTTGTTACCTTCTGAATCTCAGTACGGCAACCACGCCTGGAAAGCATGATAGGAAGCAGTAAAAGAAGTAGCTCATGACACCACAAGAGGCTTTGTGAGAGAAGAAGCGAAATGCCTCAAACTTGAGGGTCTTTGGTTGTACTACCTGGGCAAAGGTCCAAGCAGGAAAAGGTAGTGGCAAGCTGGATGTACACACTCGCAAGTGTGTAATGGTCGGATACGATATACACATAAGGCATACAGGCTATGGGACCAAGCAGTTGGAAAGCTCATAAGGAGCCAAGATGACGAGTTTGATGTATACACGCTCGGCAAAAGAGAGTCGCTTGATCCTATCCATGCTCCGAAATCAGGAGAGTGGGTTGTGTTGCTTGAGATATGTGATCAAGCACCTGAGAACTCGTAGATGGTGCCACTCAAGGATGGTCTTGTAAGACCATCCTTCAGTGGCACTCGCTGTTGAAGTTGATGGATCAGATGGAGTAGACGCGGCCGATGGAGCTGCTACGTTCTGCAAGACAGAGAGGGCGAGAGAGTGCGCAGATGTGTGCGTTTCAACAAGTCAGTGTAGGCCCTTAACCCTTTGTCAACCTCCTTGCGAGGATGGTCTAGAAAATGGGTTCTGACACAATGGTTCTTCCTGATTGCTCTTGGTATTGCAAGCAAGAGGTAATATCATCCTCAGCGCCAGGGTTCCACACTGAGTAGTTCATATGAATCACTTCCTTGCATTGTGTCCTTAGCACCTGGTCATTTTCATGCGAGGAGCAAACCCCTGGGGCTTAGACCAACAAATGCTTCTTTGGTGTCTGCCTCTAGTGGAAAACTCCGTTAGGAGTCTCAAAGGCAAGAATTGTATCCAATGACAGGCAACTGACAAGTTTTTATAATCCTAGAGCTAGCCTCTAGCATAGGCGTGCAGTAGCTCGTTGGATGAGCCACTTTGGGGACAACCTGATTGCATCATCCCCCTTGCCTACATGGCGCTCCTTGTGACCGCCAAGTGGTGCCAGCCACTAGGATGGACTTTGGAATAATCTAAGATGTCTATTAGAACCTTCAGGTCGCCCTTTCGGCCACAAAGAAAAATAGTCACTGGGCTGGGATTTGACCTAGTGACCTCTCGTTTCAAAGACTAACTCTGGAACGTCTAAGCCACAAGGAGTTGTCCAACTAGTATTTGCTAGATATACTATCCAGTTTAGACCAAGGGGAGTTGCTCCAAAGGAGCAATGCATGCCTTCTCTGTCTGGACTAGACTTAGGGAATATACTCCAAGGGAGCAGTGCATGCCTAGTCCGTCTTGTGCCTATCCAAAAGTCAGCAATGGACAAGGAGTATATTAGGTCAAGAGGTTCCTGCCAGAGTCAAGCCCATAGGCTCCACGTTGGAGTAGTGCCATGAGGTGGACCATGGCCTGCATATTGGTGTTGATTTCGTTGTTCATTTGGGTCACTTGCTACAGCACTTGTTCAAACTGCAATAGGATGTCTGGAATCGACTCTCCCTCATTGAACCTCATCCAAATTAGCTTTTCAAGGATGAAGAGTCAATTTGCAAGAGCCGTTGACTGGTGTACATGTGCAAGCTACTCATTAGAGTTTGTTTCATGTGTGATACCTTGGAGGTAGACATACTATGACTCATGCAATGTTTTCACAAGAATCGCAAGCGCCATGTCATTTTTGACACTCCACGCTTCACATCCAGCATCTTTTTTGACGGTCTAGAAAGTGGGTTCCAACACTATGGTTCCCGCCGACCGCTCTTAGTATTGCAACCAAGACGTGAAATCACCCTTAAAGCCCGGGTTCCACACGCAGCAGTTCATAGGAATCACTTCCTTGCACTGTGTCCTTACCACCTTGTCACTTTCGTGCGAGGAGCAAGCTCTTGGAGCTTAGACCAACCAATGCTTCTTTAGTGTCTGCCTCTAGTGGACACCTCTATTAGGAGTCTCAAAGGTAAGAATTGTACACAATGACAAGCAACTGACAGGTTCTTATAATCCTAGAGCTAGCCTCTAGCCTAGGCGCGTAGTGGTTCCTTTGGATGAGCCACTTTGGGGGCAATCTAGATTGCATCATCCCCCATTCGAAAACAGATCCGATATATGAAGCGTGCAGTGTCAAAAATGTGAGAATTAGCACTTCTCCGGGATCAAAGGTGTCTCAGGAGAGACAACAAATCAAGCAACTGTGACTGAAATGTACTGTGTTGTACACACTGCAACTGTACGCTGCAAAGAATCACTTTCTGTTACACACTGACGATTCAAGAGGTTACACAGAAGTCAGAAGTACACGGCTCATCTCTTGAACTTTCCAACGATATGCTATACTTCTAAAATGGTATAGTACAGATGAAGTAATCTACAAATGAAACTACTACCTATTTATACTAGTCTAGTGGCTAGGAAATACAAAGAGCAAGCAAAATGCACAAGCTTGGTCTGTCTGGTCCACTTTTGTCTTCCTTGAGCGTCCCGGACGCCGGTCGGTGATCCCAGGCACCGAGCGACCAAGGTTGGCGGATGTTGGAAAGGGAGCCATCCGGCTCAATTTCAGGTCCACAGGAGCAAGTTCCAGGAAAGTACCAGATGCCTGCTCCGATCGCCAATCCAACTTCATCATTGGAAAGATCATGTGGCAAAATGTCTACGGTCCAAGTTTGAGGCCGATCCAACGGTCGGACTGGGAGATATGAATTTTCAAAGTTTCGGGGGTCATGGACTGTCGATGTCTGGGTGGGCATGGGTGATGGCTCCATGCCTTAGCCTGAGAAAAGAAAAAGGCAAGAGGTCCAGGGTCAAGACCTGATGGGAGAAATATCCAAAAAGGTCCTTGGTCTTAGGATTGCCTTGTCAGAGTGTGCTGACTAGGATAAAGGTACCTCTCCTTACTTTTTAGGTGAGGTGAGATCCTTGTGTGCTAGCCATGGACACATGGCGATTCTCCATGGGTTTGTGGGTTATGTGACCACTAGGAGTGTGCCATGAGAGCATTCTCTAGCTCTCTAGGTCGTGTGTGAGTGGTCAGCCTGATTGCTAGGCTGATTTCCTCCCTTGTGTGAGATTATGGA
>SZWC01000403.1:226088-295570 GCA_023375785.1 Penium margaritaceum
AACAGCATGTCTGCACTGCAGGAGTTCAAGGAAGCCATGCAGGAGCGCTTCCAGATGTCTGATCTCGGGGAGGCATCATACTTCCTCGGTATCCAGATCGTGCGTGACCGCAAGTCACGCTCTCTCTCGCTGCAGCAGAGCCGCTACATCAAGGATGTTTTGCAGCGGTTCGGCATGGCAGATGCAAAACCCATCGGCACGCCGCTGGAGACGCGGCAGTACCTCGTGAGCTTCAATGGAGAAGCAAATGCAGCTGAGCGACAGAAGTACCAGAGCGCCGTCGGCAGTCTCATGTACCTGATGGTGGCAACCAGGCCGGACCTCGCACAGGCTGTGAGCGCTGTGAGCCAGCACATGGCTAATCCCGGACCGGAGCACCAGAAGGCAGTGAAGCGGATCTTCCGCTACCTTGCTGGAACCATCAACATTGGCATCACCTACAACGGCAATGACAACAGCATCATCGGCTACACAGACGCAGATTGGGCTTCAAACCCTGAGGACCGCAAGTCCATCTCTGGACATGTGTTCCTCATGAATGGTGGAGCCATCAGCTGGTGCAGCAAGCGGCAGGTGGTCGTGGCCACCTCGAGTACAGAAGCTGAGTACGTATCTCTCAGCTTTGGAGCCAAGGAAGCAGTTTGGCTCCAACGTCTCATGGCAGAGATGAGTGGGAGTGCAGCAGTTCCAGTTCCTGTGCGCGTCGACAACCAGAGCGCAATCGCACTCGCCAAGAATCCTGAGCACCATGCACGCACCAAGCACATTGACATCGCATATCACTTCATCAGGCACATGGTGCAGGAGGGTGCTATCAAGCTGGAGTTTACTCCGAGCAAGCAGGTTGCTGATTTCTGCACCAAGCTAGTGACCCGTGAGAAGCAGCAGTTCTGCATGAAGGCATGTGGACTCAGCCCACTCTGACTGCGGCAAAGTGGAAGATTGTTGGAAAGGGAGCCATCCGGCTCAATTTCAGGTCCACAGGAGCAAGTTCCAGGAAAGTACCAGATGCCTGCTCCGATCGCCAATCCGACTTCACCATTGGAAAGATCATGTGGCAAAATGTCTACGGTCCAAGTTTGAGGCCGATCCAACGGTCGGATTGGGAGATATGAATTTTCGAAGTTTCGGGGGTCATGGACCGTCGATGTCTGGGTGGGCATGGGTGATGGCTCCATGCCTTAGCCTGAGAAAAGAAAAAGGCAAGAGGTCCNTAGCCATGGACACATGGCGATTCTCCATGGGTTTGTGGGTTATGTGACCACTAGGAGTGTGCCATGAGAGCATTCTCTAGCTCTCTAGGTCGTGTGTGAGTGGTCAGCCTGATTGCTAGGCTGATTTCCTCCCTTGTGTGAGATTATGGATTCTAGTGTGTGAGCCTTAGCCTCCATGGCTAAGTGGTGTGGCTTGTGAGAGGGCTGACTTGCCCAAGCTCTAGCTCTATATGTACTCCATCTTTTTGAGTGATTGAACAACCATTCTTCAGCACAAGTGATTCCCTTCCAATCACACATACTCGCTGCTCCAAGGCTCCCTCTCTCCGCCATTTCCAACAGCGGATGCCCAGCGTCCTCGGTGCGATCCACGGACGAGATCGTCCTGATTTGCGGCAGGTCCTCTGCTCCCGTCGATCTTCTCGCTCGTCGGGTGAAGAGGGGCTCGTGCTTGCACTCTATATCCCGCGACAGCTGCGATCGCTCCATCGTCTGCGCGATGCTCTCCGATCCATCGATCCATTGTTTATAAAGATCCCGCAGCTCCGTTCTCTCGATCTGATGTCTCGATCAAAGCCCGTCCATCTACTCCGATCTTCGGTCCGTGTTTCTGCTGCTCCACCACTCGCCACGTCAGCACCTATCGTATCGGGAGGAGCTCACGCTCGTACTCTCGTACTTGCAGTCGGTCCTCACCGAGGCCATAACCTGTACTTCCGCAATTCACGCCAGAACTTAAGGTGGCCGTCCGCATTCTTCTGGTAGATCAATAGGAGGCTTCAGCAGGCCCTCGTACCAGATTAGACTCCCGGGCGACGGTAACAGACCCCTCTATTGGTAGAGCAGAGTCCAGTAGGGTAGAGTCCGGTAGAGTAGGCGGAGGGGTGGGGGAGAGAGTGGCGACCTCTCCCCCAGTCCTCTTGCCTTTTTATCCCAAGTGACCATGTCGAGCACAAAAGTAGGCCACTTGTGAGACAGTGACATAATCTATGTCATTTTTCTCCTTTTGTCCATATCTCCAGATCGAACCAGCCAAATTGGCTGAAATTTGGCCAGTGGACGGCTGACGAGGAGATCTGTCCATTAGTCCCACCTGATCAGGAATCAGCCTTGTAGTGACGAAGATCCTGATTTTCCATCATTCCCCCCCCCTTGAATGCCAAGCCCGAGAAGGGGTGGCATTCAAGCAGAAAAGCAGGCGGCAAAGAAAAGAAGGCGAGGCAGGGGCACGCACGTCCAAAAAACGCTCATCGACGGTGGAGATGAGACTTCCCCCCTTGGGCGGCCCAAGCCGATGCCGAACAAAACAACAGAACAGGAAGCACCCGGTGGACTTGATGTACCCATTTTGGGCCTGTGCCTCGGCAGAGCCGTACGGCAGACTGAGGGATGCCAGCGGGGAGCCTCCTGCCTGGACACATGGGGGATCAAGTCCGACACATGGTCGGGCCCCGTGGTGAGCCGACATC
Source organism: Penium margaritaceum (assembly GCA_023375785.1). Classification (NCBI taxonomy): domain Eukaryota; kingdom Viridiplantae; phylum Streptophyta; class Zygnematophyceae; order Desmidiales; family Peniaceae; genus Penium; species Penium margaritaceum. Next base: position 228,772 of record SZWC01000403.1, read on the forward strand.
CGCAGCCCACCATGGGTTTTTGACTGTAGAAGGCAAATGGCGAGGTAAAGAATGGAACAGAAATGCGAAAAGAGAACGTGCGGCCCCAGGGAGGAGGAGAAGAGAAGCAGAGCGTGGACAAAACTCGAAAAGGAAGTCTGAGGCGGATACCCGGAGTGTGGCACGTAGCGGGGAGCGAGCCGCACCCTCGATATTGTCGGGATGCGAGGAGCGAGCCGCGAGACAGCCCGGAGTACGAAGAGGACACAGGAAAGAGAGGCAGAAGCTGTTGCGAAAGAGCGGAGAGAGGTATAGGCACCACGCACGGCCACCGGGTCCAATGCCTCATATGGGGGAAACCCGAGAGTCCATGCGGGGAGCGCGAGAGAGGGCAGAGCAAAGAGGAGAGGGGCGTGGCGGCCAACCGCAACCCGCGTCCGTGCCAACGCCTCATGTGGGGGGCACGGAAGCGGGAGGGGAGAGCGGCATTGCCGTCGGTCATCTTCGTCCATCCCAACGCCTCATGCGGGGGGGACGGAAGAAGAGGCCCCAGAGGATGCAGGAGCAGAGAGAGAGAGAGCAAGCCGAGGTGAGAACTGAGCAGAGCATGACGGTCAGCAGAAAGAGGCTTGGTGAAGATGTCAGCGGGTTGTTGCTTGGTAGGAACGTAGAGCATGCGAACCTCACCGTCAGCAACGGCGTCAAGGACGTAGTGATACTGCCGGCGAACGTGTTTGGTGCGATCATGGAGGACGGGATCCTCGGAGAGGGCAACAGCACCTTCATTATCGCAGTGGATGGTGGTAGGTGCAAGTTGGTCGAAGCCGAGTTCAGAAAGAAACATGCGAAGCCAGACAGCTTCACGGGTGGCTTCACTCTCAGCGATGTAGTCGGCTTCGGTGGAGGACAGAGCCACCACGGATTGCTTCTTTGAGCGCCAACTGACGGGGACTCCATTGAGAAGAAAGACATAGCCAGACGTCGATCACCTGGTAGCGTGATCACCGGAGAGGTCCGCATCGTAGAAGCCATGAAGAATGTTGTCAACAGTGGAAGAGTACTAAATTCTAAGGTCGGCGGTAGAGCGCAAGTAGCGAACGCTTTGTTTGGCCGCAACGATGCGAGCGGTAGTAGTGTTCTAGCAGCCTTGGCTGAGGATGCCGACAGCATAGGATAGATCAAGATGTGTGGCAACAGAGGTATACATCAGGGAGCCCACCATGCTGGGAAAAACTTTGGCGTTGGCGGGAGCGAGAAGATCCGCCGGAGCGGGGAATTTGGTGAGACCATGCTGGAGAGCCAAGGGTGTAGCCATAGGGTTGGCGTCACCAAGTTGAAACTTATCAGTGACACGTGCATACGTGGCTTGATTGAGAACGATGTGACTGTCCTACTGTTGGTGCACTTGAATGCTGAGATAATATTTCAAGGTACCCATGTCGCTCATCTCAAAGCGCCGAGACAGCTGATCCTTGAAAGCAGAGATGGTGTCCCGCGTGGGACCAAACAGGATGAGGTCATCGACATAGAGAATAATGTCGATGGTGTTGGCTCTGGAGCGATAGTAGATCGAGTGGTCAGAATGGAGACGGGTCAGACTTTGCCCAAGGAAGAACTCATGGATCTTGAGATTCCATTGGCATGGGGCCTGTTTGAGCCCGTAAAGAGAGTGCTTGAGATGACAGACGAGATGAGCCTTGTTAGGTTCCACGAAGCCTCGGATTGTGTCATGTAGATGGTCTCATTCAGATCCCCGTTGAGAAAGGCGCATTTGACATCCATCTGATGCAAAATCCAACGGTTAGCAGTAGCAAGAGACAGAATGACACGGATGGAGGAATACTTGGCCACTGGGACGAAGGTGTCACTGTAGTTGACGCCGAGAACCTGACTGTAACCACGGGCTACGAGACGAGCTTTGTATCGTTCAGGCTCGCCAGCACTATTGAGTTTTTTACGAAACACCCACTTGCAAGTAACGACACGTTGGTCCGGCGGCTGTGGGACAAGCTCCCATGTACCTTGTTTTTGAAGCTGATCAAATTCCTCTTGATTGGCTTGGCGCCAAAGAGCCGCATCAGGTCGATGCATGGCATCCTTGTAGCTGATGGGGTCGATGACTTGAGTGACCAGAGCACTGTCATCTTCATCATCAGACGTGTGGAGCATGGCGAGTTGAAAATACGTTGGGGTAGTGCGGTTGCGGGTGGAGTGACGTAGACCAAGGATGGCAGCAGACAGCAACAGAGCATCCGGTGCTGATGATGGAAGGGATTCACCAGTAGTGTGTTCATGAGGATGCACTGGAGGAAGCACATCAGTATGTTCATCGGTGACAGGGTCAACGTTGAACTTCTGAATGGGCTCAAGAGCCGTGTCCACAGGTATGGTGACGATGGGTGAAGTTTGGAGGATCCTTGTGTTGAGGAAGGTGGTTTCATCAAAGATGGGTTGTCGTGCACGGGCCACGGTTTGCGTAGCAGGATCCCAAACTCTGTAGATATCGTTGTTGTCTTCATATCCAAGAAGGATACTGGCCTTAGACCGCGGCTCCAACTTGGAGCAAAGTTCTGGGCGTAGCCAGACATGAGCGGTGCAGCCGAAGATGCGAGTGTGTTGCAGATGGGGTTTCGCACCGGTCCATGCTTCATATGGTATATGAGTAGCACTGGGAAGTTTGATTGTGGATAGTCGGTTGGTAATGTAGGCTGCAGTGGAGAGAGCCTTCCCCCAAAAGATGGATGGTAGTGCAGCTGTGTAGCATTATCCGAGCGCGTTCCAGAAGAGTCGGATTCATGCGCTCAGCTTTCCCATTTTGTTGAGGCATGTAGGGAACAGTCCGTTGGTGTTGAATACCTTTCTGTTGGAAGAAAGAGTGGAGTGAGTGACAAATGAACTCACCGCCATTGTCAGTTCGGATTTTCTTCACGGTGAGGTTGGTTTCATTTTCAATCTGCCGCATCTAGATCTTGAAGATATCGGCGGCTTTGTTTTTGTAGCGGAGAAACGTGACCCAAACGAAATGGCTGTAGTCATCGATGATAACCAGGAAGTAGTGCTTGTTTGACAGGGAACCTTCCTTGATGTAGCAGAGGTCCATGCGAAGCAGTTCCAGCTTTTGTGTTGTCGTTGTAGTTGGATGAGCCTTGAATGGTTTTTTATGTTGTTTGCCTGTCAAACAGCCGCTGCATGGTGTTGTGTCGGAAGGCTTTGTGAATCCGGATGGGAGATCATGAACCCATTGTTGTTGTGCCATGTTGTGTAGGATGGCGTAGTTGATGTGGGCCAGCCGTTGATGCCATAAGTCAGCTGTGGAAGTAGCTGAGGTGGGATGACGGTTGTCAAAAACAGCTGCCATAAATGCGACTTCTGGTTCATTTGTCAGCCTAGCTGATGGCACCTCCTCCGAGTCGAGAATTGTCAGGTGACCAGTGCGAGTAGCAACGGCTGCTAGATTCCCTTTGGTGTCAAGAATCTTGCAGTTCTTGTCCAGATCAAAAATCACTCGGAAGCCGTTGTCGTTGCTGCGTCCTACGGATAGGAGATTAGCCGCATGTTTGGGGAAAAATAAAACCTGGCTGAAGGTGCGCGTCACCTGTTGCCCTTGAAGGGTAATAAATACTCGCACTGTACCTTTACCGTAGGCCGGGATGAGTCGTCCATCACCCATACGAATTCCGCGAGGTTGTGCATACTGGGTGTAGGTGGTGAACCATTCCTTGCGACAAGTCATATGCTTGGTACATCCTGAGTCAATAATACAGGCAAGGACTCCGGCAGCGAGTAGGTAGGCACTGTCAACGGAGCACATTGCCAGTTCTTCCATAATGGGTTTTTTGTGATTGATTGAGGAGTCAGAACTTGCCTCGCTTGAGTCTGAAGGATGTTGTTCGAAGTCGGTGGCATCGGCTGAGAAAACATTTAGCTGGGGAATGAGGTCACTGTCTAGGTTTTGCTTCATGTCGACGGAATTGTAACCTGTAAAACCTGAGATGAGATGGGAAAAGTCAGCCAACAGTGTTGGAGAGGCTGAGAGAAAGGCTGATGGTGTCTCATCACTGAGGAGAGCATGCGAAGTGTTGTGCGTTGGCGCATTGAATTGCGGTCGTTGCTCTGGACGAGTCGGACAGTCAAATTGGATGTGCCCCTTTTTGTTGCATCGCCAACAGATGCGATCTCCTGGGTGAACATAAGGACTGGGAGCCTATTGAGGATATCCAGGTCGAGGTTCATACGTGTCTTGAGTGCCTTGGTTGGTGCTGGGACGAATGTTCCCATAGGTCTCGTATTTCTTTGTTCGTCGATCTGGACGTCCTTGATATTTGGCGTAAAGTTCCACTTCGCCACCGTTTTCTTTGATGTAGGCATCTTTGTCAAGCATGAGAGCATGTATTGCCTTCTCAATGGTCAGCACATGTGGCTTGGCGGCTGCTGCCGCTGCGGCCGCTGCTGGTCCTGTTGTTGCTTGTACTGCTGCTGCTGCGGGAACAGCGCTCCCAATGGCGTCTAGAGCACTCTTGACAACAAACCCGATGAGTACAATTCTTTCATCATCTTCCTGTCGATCGTTGTTGAAGGTTTGTAGTCGCTTCACTGTGTGTTGAAAATGTGTAGGAAGACTCTGAAACAAGATCTGAACAAGCACTCTTTCAGAGATAACTTCACCCAAGGCTGTGATGCGACTGGAGAGATCTTTGAGATGAACGATATGATCCTGAAGCCGAGTGTGTTCCTTCATTTTTTTAGTGTGAAACTCTTTGACTAGATGACCCAGCTCATCGTCGCTGATCTTGTGATAACGTCGCTTGAGAGCTTGCCATGCAGTTCTCGTACAGAGGTCCACATTGCCGTTGCGAATGAGAAATTTGAGCCACTCTTCAAGTTGCATAGCCAGGATTGCAAAAGCTTGGTAGCACCGCCTTTTATGACTGATTTTCTCCTCGGCAGAGGCATTAGCGTCCACAACGTTTGTAGGTGGGTCGGTGACCACCCCCATAGTCCTTTGTTCATGAATACCATTTTCATGTTGAACGCAAAAGATTGATAGGCATCGCCATTGAAGATTGGTATCTTGAAATGATCATGATGGCCGCTTCCTGTGAGTAACGCCATGGCGACGATTGCTCCTGGTGAACGCACCTCCTGCTCTGATACCAAATGTGAGAATTAACACTTCTCCAGGATCGCAGGTGTCTTAGGAGATACAACAAATCAAACAACTGTGACTAAAATGCACTGTGTTGCACACACTACAACTGTACGCTGCAAAGAATCACTTTCTGATACATACTGACGATTCAAGAGGTTACACAGAAGTCAGAAGTACACGGCTCGTCTCTTGAACTTTCCAATGATATGCTTTACTTGCAAAATGGTGTAGTATAGACAAAGCAATCTACAAATGAAACTACTACCTATTTAGACTAGTCTAGTGGCTAGGAAATACAAAGAGCAAGCAAAATGCATGAGCTTGGTCTGTGCGGTCCGCTTGTGTCTTCCTTGAGCGTCCCGGACGCCGATCGGTGTTCCCACATACCGAGCGACCGAGGTTGGCAGATGCTCAGCGCTCTCGGTGCGATCCACGGACGAGATCGTCCTCATCTGCGGCAGGTCCTCTGCTCTCGTCGATCTTCTTGCTCGTCGGGTGAAGAGGAGCTCGTGCTCGCACTCTCGATCCTGTGACGGCTGCGATCGCTCCATCGTCTGCGCAATGCTCTCCGATCCATCGATCCATTGTTTAGAAAGATCCCGCAGCTCCGTTCTCTTGATCCGATATCTCGATCAAAGCCCGTCGATCTGCTCCGATCTTCGGTCCGTGTTTCCGCTGCTCCACCGCTTGCCACGTTAGCACCTATCGTATCGGGAGGAGCTCACGCTCGCACTCTCCTACTTACACTCGGTCCTCACCGAGGCCATAACCTGTACTTTTGCAAGTCACACCAGAACTTAACGTGGCCGTCCGCATTCTTCTGGTAGATCAATAGGAGGCTTCGGCAGGCCCTCGTACCGGGCTAGACTCCCGGGCGACGGTAACTGACCCCGCCATCGGTAGAGCAGAGTCTAGTAGGGTAGAGTCCCGTAGAGTAGGCGGAGTGGTGGGGGAGAGAGTGGCGACCTCTCCCCCAGTCCTCTTGCCTTTTTATCCCAAGTGCTCATGCCGAGCACAAAAGTAGGCCACTTGTGAGACAGTGACATAATCTATGTCATTTTTCTCCTTTTGCCCATATCTCTAGATCGAACCATCCAAATTGGCTGAAATTCGGACAGTGGACGGCTGACAAGAAGATCTGTCCATTGGTCCCACCTGATCAGGAATCGGCCGTGTAGTGACAAAGATCCTGATTTTCCAACAAAAAATGACATGGCGCTTGCGGTTTTTGTGATAACAGTGCATGAGTGACAGCATGTCCACCTCCAAGGTATCACACATGCATCAAAGGCCTATGAGGCGCTTGCACGTGTAGACCAGTCAACGGCTCTTGTAAATTGCCTTTTTATCTTACAAAAGCTGATTTTGAAGAGGGTGAACAAGGTAGAGTCGATTCCGGACTTCGTGTTGCAGTTTGAAAACCTGCTACAACAAGTGATCTAAATGAACTGGGAAATCGACACCAACATGCAGGCCATGATCCTCCTCATGGCGCTACCTGAAAGCTAGGGTCCTCTAATCATCGTCTTTGCCGGTTGGAACGTGGAGGATTCAACGTATGAGGAAGTGTCTTTGTACGTGTACAACCAGGCCATGCATCGCACCAGCTGTGAGGCTAACTTTTCAGCTTATGATGCATAGTACGGTGGTCATGGCAACAACTCCTCTCCTGGTCCGAGCAGTAGCAAAAGCGGTGGCGGTGGAGGAAAAGGCAATGGTGGCGGTGGAAAGGGTTCAAAGCGTAATAGAAAGCACCATAACCGTTGCAAGCCAAGCCATTGGGCATAGGAAAGTAGGGCTCCGAAGAATGAAGACAGAGATCATTGGGGTAGATGTTTGGGCAAAGGAAAGGGCAAGAAGGAGTTGAGAAACATGATAGCTGAGAGAGTGCCGGCAACCAAGGGAGCGACATTACTCAAGCGTGGAGCCTACGGACCACCTCGACTCTTGCACGAACCACCACTCTTCAAGGGAGAGGAATGGGTTCATCTCCATTGGGGAAATTCAACATCACTTCATGTGTGCGAATAATAGCCTAATCTATGCACAAGGCGAGGGAGATAAGTTGATTAGCATGAACATGAATGATGCTGAAAAGGAATTGAAGCAAAAGAACGTCGTTTACATGCCGTCTTTTGCGGCAAACCTCTTCTGAGTGTCCAAAGTCACGGGCCACGACATGATGGTCGTCTTCATAGAGGAGGAGATCATGATTGTCAAGAACACGAAAATCCAAATCTATCCGAAGGAGAGTATTGTCGCACAAGTGCCAAGAGTTGATGGGTTGTATGTGTTGCAGATCAAACCCCTTGAGAGTACAAATGAGGGATATGCGGCGGTTGAAGAGCCCAAGTCTCCAAAGCCTGATGTTGCACCACAAGTAGTCAGCATGGCGGCGATATCCACTGACACAAATGGTGACCTGTGCCACAAGCGATTTGGCCATGTGGCCGAGAGCACATTGCAAGCTATGAATGAGCACAAATTGGGTCATGGGATGGAGGGATGTTATGCCAAGGATGAGGGAAAATGAAAGAAGCTTTGTGAGTGATGCCTCCAAGGCAAGGCAAAGAGAAAGCCCTTTGAGTGTAATGGGCAACGTGCGGCAATAATCTTGGACCTGCTTCACTCTAATGTGCGAGGAACACTGCACCCCTTCAAACGGCGAGAGCAGGTATTTCTTGACCTTCATTGATGAGCAGAGTCACAAGAAGTGGATCTACTTCCTCAACACAAAGGGAGAGGTGAAGAAGAAGGTCCAAGAGTTTGTCCTGATGGTAGAGTGGAAGACAAGAAAGAAAGTCAAGGCACTATGCATAGATAACGGTGGTCCGTACGAGGCGTGCAAAGGCTGGTTGAGCCAACACACCATCAACCACCAATCTACCACGCCTTATACCCCCGAGAGTAATGGCGTTGCGGAGCGGATGAACCAGACTATTATCGGCATGACACGAAGCATGCTCTTTGACGCCAAATTCCGACCTCACTTCTGGGCTGAAGCTACAAGAATTGCTTGCTACCTTGTGCATCTCACTCCGGCAGCCGCGCTTGGAAGGCGTGGTTAGAAGCAGCAACAGAATTAGCTCAGGATGCCACAAGAGGCTTGGTAAGGGAAGAAAATACTTGAGGATATTTGGCTGTACTACCTGGGCAAAGGTCTAAATAGGAGAAGTAGGTGGCTGTTGGCATGGTGTGCTCCTTGCCATGAGTGCCATTGATCGTACTCCCTGGTTCGACCACTGAGGAGTGGTCAAACACCTGCTATGAATTTAGATTTGGATTTCTCAGACTTTTCCATGCATGATCAAGCTTTGAATCCCTCAATTTGAGTGAGTACACAGAAAGTTAGCCTAGCCTATAAATCTTGTGTTGGCCAGGTGGAATCTGGCTCCCGCCGTGGGTGGTGGGATGTTCCACCACCAGGGATCTGAGTTCATTCCTAATGGCCTCCAAATGCACATGGGGCATGAATGAGGTCACCATAAGGACCTCCTTGACCAGGATGAACTTCTTCTTGACCTTTGGGCGAAGAAAGGTGCTTCTACGGGTCATCATCAAAGCGCCTCCCGTTACCTAGAGTGCAAGGCCGGATGGATGGCGCCACCAAGGGTTTCTTTGACAGCCATAATAGGGGCTCTACTGCTCCGTTTTGGGCGTGCTTGGATGCGTTGGAAAACTTAGATCACGTGCTATACGGATGTGATGTATTATTACTATGCTGAATAAAAAAAATAGTCTTGATATAGATCTACTGAATGCGACGTGTTCATCCCTCTCACATCCATGATCCTTGTGCTCCATTCTCATTACCATTGGTGTACATTGGCTGCCTAAACACTGGTAGTGTGCTTATGTGAGAGCTGGGTATCCTTGAGAGTGCCTCCACACCCACTAGAGCCAACAAAGGGTTTTGGGCTCACGTGCCTAGACGGACCCTAGTTCTTCAAGTTTCACGCTACCGCTGCGTGCCATGGCAACGATCGAGCAAGAGAGCATCGGCGCTGTCTCCGAGTTTGATGAGAACGACTTCCCTTTGAAGAGATGTCAGTTCGAGGTACACCTTGATGACAAAGGCCTGCTTGAGCTGGTCAACGGTGAAGAGACCGCTCCTCTTGACACCGCGACGCCGGAAAAAGTGGACCAGTACAAAAGGCGTAACAAGAAGGCGCTTGCATTGTTGGTGTTAGCGCTAGCTTCTCCGCAGCGCACACTGATTCAAGGATGCACAAAGGCCGCGGAGGCTTGGAAGAAACTCTGCACCATCTACGAGTCTACCAACCTTGGTAAGCAGGTCTTTGTCTTTAAGAGGTTCGTCACCCTCCGAGCCAACGAAGGCGACGACATCATGGAGATCCTGTAGCAGATTGAGTCCCTTGCTACCAAGTGCGTAGCCATTGGATGCAATGTCGACCCTAAACCACAAACCATGATCCTCTTCCTAGCTTTATTGGTCAGTTGGAGTCCCATGATCACCGTCGTAGGTGGCTGGTCCGCCGATGAGCTGAAATACTCCAAGGTGGCTGAGTACGTCCGCAATCAATGGATACGGCGTAGTGGCACAGAGAGCGGGGCAATGTCAAGTTCTGCCTATGCCGTCTGCCCTCAAGGTGGAAGGGGAGGCAAGAAGGGGAAGGGTGCCAAGCAGCGCACCAAGAGAGTTGACAACAAAGGGAAGTGCTACAATTGTGGAGAACAGGGCCACTATGCACGCAACTCCCCCAATAGGAAATCGGACCAGCCGTGGAAGGCTGGAAAGAAGGACGATCTCGCAATGATGGCGAAGGAGTCTGCCGACTTGACAGATGAGGGAGTCTTCGTGATTGACTCCGGATCAGTGGCCAACGGCAAAATAGAGATGGTTGCCAGTGAAGGCAATGTCCGCATCGAGATGGATGTGGACGGGGAGGCTGTCACGAGCACAATTCATGACCTGCTCCACATGCCCAACTTTGGGGCAAATCTGCTATCAGTGTGCCGCTTCACCGAGAAGGGGCTCGAGGTGCTTTTCAATAAGGAGGCCATCATCCGCAAGGAGGGGAACGGCCAGGTGATTGCATGTGGAAAGCGAGAGGACGACTTGTACTTTCTCTGTGCGAAAATCCTAGGCGGGGTCCGACGTTGCCCACCTTGCCAAGAAGGACGATGGAGACTTGGACCTGTGGTACCGCCCCCTATGCCACATCGCTCCCTCAACTCTGAGGGACATGGCAAAGAAGGAAGTAGTGCGAGGTCTTGGGGTCAAGAGCCTTAACGCAGCCAAGAATGTTGTGTGTGAGCTGTGCGTGGTCAGCAAGGTGACACGGCAGCCGTTTGATGGAAAAGGGATGCCTGCATCGGCAAAGTTGGAGGTGACACACACAAATGTGTGTGGACCGTTTGAGCCCTCCGTTGTTAGGGCGCGGTATTTTGTCACCTTCATCGACGACCACACCTGGCAGCTCTACCTCTATATCATCAAGAGGAAGAGCGATGTCTTGTCCTGCATGCAGGAATTTATGGCGGTTGTGGAGCGGCAAACAGGGTTGAAGGTAAAGGTGTTCCGGAGCGACAACAATGGCGAGTACGAGGGCTGCTCTGCATGGATGAAAAGCAAGGGGGTCACGTGGCAAAAAACTAAGCCACACTCCTTGCAACAAAACGGAGTCGACGAGAGGGAAAACCGCATCATCCTCAACATGGTCCAGTCCATGTTGAGTGATGCTGGTCTCGCGCAGCGGTACTAGGGCGAGGCAGTACGGACAATGGCGTACATCATGAACCTGATGCCAACAAAGCCGCTAAAGGACGTAGAGTCCAAGGTGTGGAAAGACCATAAGAAGTGTGGAGCGAGAGGAAGCCAACTTTGGCATACCTCTGCACGTTTGGTTGTGTTGTAAATGCTATTGTGCAGGTACGGGAGGGGCAGGGCAAGCTGGACCCGCAGACTTGCCGGTGCATCTTCCTCGGGCACAAGAGCGGGAGCAAGGCGTACCAGCTGTTCGACCTGCAGAGTAAGCAAGTCGTGAGGAGTCACGACGTCATGTTTGATACGGACAGTAGTTGGACAAACAAGGACGTGGGTCTCTCCAAGCGGGGGGAGTCGCTGCCACTCCCTAAAGGGGAGACACCGAAGGACGCAAAAGAGGATGATGTCCCATCAGCTCCAGCCGGTGAGAACCATTCCGGCGATGTTGGAGCAGCTGATTTGCATTCAGCCGAGTCGGACGAAGAGTAAGAAGCACCGGCAGTAGTGGAGCTGAACGAGGAGGCGGGGAGTGAGCCCACATCTCCATGGTCCCCGAGAGAAGGAGAGCAGACCAGCGGTGCGAGTGGCATTATGAGAGGGCAGCAGCAGCAGCAGCAATGGTAGCAGTAGTAGTAGTAGCCTCAATAATGGCAGCCCCGGAGAAGCAGAAGCGCAAGGAGGATGGCAAAATGGTACGATGTCGCGTAGGGCACTTGGACTAGGTTTTCTCGAGCATTCTTTTTGCAAGAGGAGCCCGAGACCGTCAAGGAGGCATTGTAGTAGAAGGATGGGGTTGAGTGGGAGGGAGGCAAAAATCTAAGCTCGCCTCCTAGAAGAGCAGTGAACTTGGCAGGTGATTGATAGGCCGGTGGGCGCGAAAATAATCGGCTCGATGTATCTTCAAAAAGAAGCTCATGAAAGAGGGGAAGGTGGAGCGGTACAAGGCATAGCTGGTTGCAAAGGGATACGCCCCGCGGAAAAGTTGAACATTACAATGAAACCTTTGCACCGGTGGCGAAGTTTGCCTCCATCCGCTCCACACTCTCAGTGGCGGCGGCGCGGGACTACGAAGTCCATCAAATAGATGTAAAAACCGCATTCCTCAACGGCATTATGGACAAGGAGGTCTACATGGAGGTGCCGAAGAGGGTGGACGCAGCACCAGGGAAGGTGTATCGGCTTTGCAAGGTGCTCTACGGGCTGAAACAAGCGCCACTCATGTGGTACTTAAAAATGGACGGCTTCATGGCCCAGCTTGGCTTCAAGTGCTACGAGGTAGATCACAATGTGTACGTGCAAAAGCAACTGGGGTTGCACCAGATCATGGTCCTCTACGTGGATGACCCCATCCTCGTATCATCGGACATGGAGGAGTTGGTGAACCTGAAGCGGCAGTTGGGCAGTCGGTTCAAAATGACTGACATGAGCAAGATCAAGTACTACCTCGGTGTTGCCATGAAAAGGGACCGCAAAGCACGTACGGTGGAGATGGAGCAGGCAAAGTACATGCAAGAGGTGCTCCGCCGCTACAACTTGTAGGAGTGCAATCCCATCGGCTCACCAATGACCACCACATGTGAGCTAAGCTCGAACATGGGGCCAAGCACGGATGAGGAGAAGGAGGAGATGGCAGGTGTGCCATACCTGTCCGTAGTGGGGAGCATCATGTATGCCATGGTGGAAAACCGGCCCGACCTGGGATCCGCGGAGTGCCAAATGAGCCGCTATGTTGTTGAGCCTGGGCCGCTGCATTGGCAAGCGGTGAAGTGGATCCTCTGCTATCTCAAGGCTACAAAACAGTCGTGACCCGTGTTTGGAAGAGGAGCGCGTGACGACTCCCTTGAGTTGGTCGGCTACTCGGATGCCGACTCAGCTGGTGATGTGGATGACAGAAAATCAACGTTGGGATACGTGTTTGTGCTTGGTGGTGGAGCAGTTTCATGGGCAAGCAAGAAGCAAGACTGCGTGGTGCTATCCAGCACCGAAGCAGAGTACATCGCACTCACGGAAGCAGGAAAGGAGGTAGTGTGGTTGCATCGGCTGCTAAAGGAGATCGACGTGCCGTGAAGGAAGCTGACGATGCTCAACGTTAACAACATGAGTACCATCAGCCTGATCCAGAACCAGGTGTTGCACTGGAGAACAAAGCACATCAAGATCGGGAATCACTATGCGCGAGACCTGGTGGCGGAGGGAGATGTGGCTATTGTACATTGTGGCACTCAGCGCATACTTGCCGACGCCATGACCAAGGCACAGCCCAAGGATAGGCACAAAACCCACTGCATGGAGCTTGGTCTGCGCTGTGAGGTTTAAAAATGCTATAGGTTCCAAGAACAGGGCATCAAGGCTGCGGTGCAAGGAGGAGATTGTTGGCATGGTGTACCCATTGCCATAAGCGTCGTTGATTGTACTCCCCTGTTTGAGTACTGAGGAGTAGTGAAACACATTATCTGACTTTAGATTTGGATTCCTCGGATTTTTCCATGCAGGATCGAGCTTTGAATTGCTCAATTTGAGTGAGTACACAGAAAGTTAGCCTTGTCCAAAAATCAGATGTTGGGCAAGTGGAATCAGGTACCTGCCATGGGTGGCGGGATGTTCCACCGCCAGGGATCCGAGTTCGTTCCTAATGGCCTCCAAATGCACTTGGGGCATCAATGAGGTCACCATTAGGACCTCCTTGACTGGGATGTGCTTCTCCTTATCTTCTAAGCGAGGAAAGGCGCTTTGATGGGTCATCGTCGAAGTGCCTCTTGTTGCCCAGAGTATAAGGCCAGGTGGACGGCTCCACCAAGGGTTACTTTGACGGCTGTAGCAAGGGTTCTACTATTCCGTTTTGGGCATGCTTGGATACGTTTGCAAGCTTAGATCATGGGCTATAAGGATCTGATGTAATATTACTATGCTAAGTAACAAAGACGTGTTTCGATTCAGATATACTGAATGTGACGTGTTCTGCTCACTCACATCTGTGATCCTTGTACTCCACACTCTTCACCATTGGTGTCCATTGGCTGCCCAAACACTAGTAGTGTACTTCACTGAGGGCTAGGCATCCTTGAGGGTGCCTCCACACCTACTAGATCCAACAGTAGTGAGCTGGATGCACGCGCTTGCAAGTGTGTAATGGTTGGATACTACAGTATACACAAGGCATACGGGCTGTGGGACCAAGTGGCTCAAAAGCTCATCATGAGCCGAGATGTCAAGTTTGATGAAAGGACAATTCGTAAGCGAAAGTAGTTGGACCCTCTCCATACTCCCAAATCAGGGAAATGGGTTGTGTTCCGCTAGTCAGGTGATTAGGCACCTAAGAACTGGTAGATGGTGCCAAGGAAGGATGGTGCTGTAGGGAGAGAGGCTGTGTAGGCTCATGCAACAATGCGTATGACAGTGGCCAACGGCAAAACGGAGATGGCTGCCGGTGAAGGCAACGTCCGCATCAAGATGGATGTGGACGGGGAGGCTGTCACGAACACAATTAATGACGTGCTTGAGATGTCCAACTTTGGGGCAAATCTACTGTCAGTAAGCCACTTCACCGACAAGGGGCTCGAGGCGCTTTTCAATAAGGAGGCCATCATCCGCAAGGAGGGGAATGGCCAAGTGATTGCACGCGGAAAGCGAGAGGACGACTTGTACTTTCTCTGTGCAAAAATCCTAGGCGGCCTAGGATTTTTGCCGGGCGGGGCCCGACATTGTCCACCTTGCCAAGAAGGACGATGGAGACTTGGACCTGTGGTACCGCTGCCTATGTCACATCGCTCCCTCAACTGTGAGGGACATGGCAAAGAAGGAAGTAGTGTGAGGTCTTGGGGTCAAGAGCCTTGACGCAACCGAGAATGTCGTGTGTGAGCCGTGCGTGGTCGGCAAGGCGACACGGCAGCCGTTTGATGGAAAAGGGATGCCTACATCAGCAAAGTTGGAGGTGGTGCTCATGGATGTGTGCAGACCGTTTGAGCCCTCCATTGGTGGGGCGCGCTACTTCTTCACCTTCATCGACGACCATACCTGGCAGCTCTACCTCTACATCATCAAGAGAAGGAGCGATGTCTTGTCCTACATGCAGGAATTTGTGGCGGTTGTGGAGCGGCAAACAGGGTTGAAGGTAAAGGTGTTCTAGAGTGGGAGCAGTGGCCAGTACGAGGGCTCCTGTGCATGGATGAAGAGCAAGGGGATCACATGGCAGAAAACTAGGTCACACTCTCTGCAACAAAATGGGGTCGACGAGAGGGCAAACCGTACCATCCTCAACATGGTCCGGTCCATGTTGAGTGATGCTAGTCTCGCGCAACGGTACTAGGGCGAGGCAGCACGAACAACGGCGTACATCATGAACCTCACGCTGACAAAGCCGCAAAAGGATACAGAGTCCAAGGTGTGGAAAGACCACAAGAAGTGTGGAGCAGGAGGAAGCCAACTATGGCACACCTCTCCACGTTTGGTTGTGTTGCACATGCTATTGTGCAGTCACGAGAGGGGCAGGGCAACCTGGACCCGCGGACTTGCCAGTGCATCTTCGTTGGGTACAAGAGCAGGAACAAGGCGTAACGGCTCTTCGACCCGCAAAGGCAGCAAGTCGTGAGGAGTCACGACGTCACGTTTGACGAGGATAGTCGTTGGACGAACAAGGACGTGGCTCTCTCAAAGTAGGGGGAGTGGA
The DNA here is from genome assembly GCA_023375785.1 of Penium margaritaceum. Taxonomy (NCBI): domain Eukaryota; kingdom Viridiplantae; phylum Streptophyta; class Zygnematophyceae; order Desmidiales; family Peniaceae; genus Penium; species Penium margaritaceum. Next base: position 244,294 of record SZWC01000403.1, read on the forward strand.
CTCCTTAAAGGGGAGACACCGAAGGACGCAAAAGAGGGTGATGTCCCATCGGCTCCAGCCGGCGACAACCATTCAGGCGATCTTGGAGCAGCTGATTTGCATTCAGCCAAGTCGGACAATGAGTAGAGGAAGAAGCGCCAGTAGTAGTGGAGCTGAATTAGGAGGCGGGGAGTGAGCCCGCATCTCCACGGTCCTCGAGAAAAGGGGAGCAGGCCAACGGTGCAAATGGCACTGTGAGAGGACAACAGCAGCAGCAGAAGTGGTAGTAGGAGTAGCAGTAACCTCAATAACAACAGCCCTGGAGAAGCTGAAGCGCAAGGAGGATGGCAGAATTGTACGATGTCGTGTAGGGCACCTGGACTGGGTTTGCTCGAGTGTTCTTTACGCAAGAGGAGCCCAAGACAGTCAAGGAAGCATTACAATAGAACGATTGTGCTGAGTGGGAGGGATCCATAAAATCTAAGCTCGCCTCCCACAAAGAGAAGTGTACTTGGCAGCTAATTGATAGGCCGGAGGACGCAAAAATCATCGGCTCCAAGTGGATCTTAAGAAAGAAGCTCATGAAGGAGGAGAAGGTGGAGCGGTACAAGGCACAGCTGGTCGCAAAGGGGTACGTCCAACAAAAGGGTGAACATTATGATGAAACCTTCGCACCGGTGGCGAAGTTTGCCTCCATCCGCTCCACACTCTTTGTGGCGGTGGCGCGGGACTACGAAGTCCATCAAATAGATGTAAAAACTGCATTCCTCAACGGCAACCTGGACAAGGAGGTCTACATGGATGTGCCCGAGAGGGTGGACGCAGCACCAGAGAAGGAGTGCCGGCTTTGCAAGGCGCTCTACGGGCTGAAATAAGCACCACTCATGTGGTACTTAAAAATGGATGGCTTCATGGCCGAGCTTGGTTTCAAGTGCTGCGAGATAGATCACAGTGTGAACATGCGAAAACAGCCAGGGCTGCACTAGATTGTGATCCTCTACGTGGATGATCTCATCCTTGTGTCATCGGACATGGAGGAGTTGGTGAACCTGATGCGGCAACTGGGCAGTCGGTTCAAAACGACCGACATTAGCAAGATCAAGTACTACCTCGGCGTTGCCATGAAGAGGGACCGCAAAGCACGCACGGTGGAGATGGAGCAGGCAAAGTACATGCAAGAGGTGCTCCGCCGCTACAACTTGTAGGAGTGTAACCCCATCGGCACACCCATGACCACAACATGTGAGCTAACCTCGAGCATGGGGCCGAGCACGGATGAGGAGAAAGAGGAGATGACATGTGTGCCATACCAGTCTGTAGTGGGGAGCATCATGTATGCCATGGTGGCAAACCGGCCGGACCTGGGATCCGCGGAGTGCCAAGTGAACCGCTATGTTGCTGAACACGGGCCGTTGCATTGGCAAGCGGTGAAGTGGATTCTCTGCTATCTCAAGGCGATAAAACAGCCACGACTCATGTTTGGAGGGGGAGCGCGTGACGACTCCCTTGAGTTGGTCGGCTACTCGGATGCCGACTGAGCTAGTGATGTGGATGACAGAAAATCAACGTTGGGGTGTGTGTTTGTGCTTGGTGGTACAACACTTTCATGGGCAAGCAGGAAGCAAGATTGCGTGGCTTTATCCAGTACCAAAGCGGAGTACATCGCACTCATAGAAGCAGCAAAGGAGGTTGTGTGGCTGCATCGGCTGCTAAATGAGATCTACGTGCCGCCAATGAAGCTGACGGTGCTCATTGTTGACAACATGAATGCCATCAGCCTGATCCAGAACCCGGTGTTGCACAGGATGACAAAGCACATCAAGATCCGGCATCTCTACGCACGAGACCTAGTAGCAAAGGGAGATGCTGCTATTGTGCATTGTGGCACTAAGTGCATGCTTGCCGACGCCATGACGAAGGCAAAGCCCACGCACAGGCATGACGTACGCTGCATGGAGCTTGGTCTGTGCTATGAGGTTTAAAAATGCTACAAATTCTAAGGACAGGGCATCAAGGCTGCGGTGCAAAGGGGAGATTGTTGGCATGGTGTGCCCCTTGCCATAAGTGCCGTTGATCGTATTCCCTAGTTCGAGCACTAGGGAGTAGTCAAACACCTTATCTGACTTTAGATTGGGGTTCCTCCGATTATTCCATGCAGGATTAAGCTTTGAATCGCTCAATTTGAGTGAGTACACAGAAAGTTAGCCTAGCCCAAAAATCGGATGTTGGGCAGGTGGAATCTGGCACCTGCCATGGGTGGCGGGATATTCCACCGCCAAGGATCTGAGTTTGTTCCTAATGGCCTCCAAATGCTCTTGGGGCACAAATGAGGTCACCATAAGGACCTCCTTGACTATGATGAACTTCTCCTTGACATCTAAGCGAGGAAAGGTGCTTTGACGGGTCATCGTCGAAGCGCCTCCTATTGCCTGGAGTATAAAGCCAGGTGGGCGGCTCCACAAAAGGTTACTTTGACGGCTGTAGCAAAGGTTCTACTGCTCCGTTTTGGGCATGTTTGAATGCGTTTGAAAGCTTAGATCATGGGCTATAAGGATCTGATGTAACATCACTATGATAAGACACAAAAACGTATTTTGATTCAGATCTACTGAATGGGATGTATTCTGCCCACTCACATCCGTGATCCTTGTGCTCCACACTCTTCACCATTGGTGTCCATTGGCTGCCCAAACACAGGTAGCGTGCTTCATTGAGAGCTAGGCATCCTTGAGGGTGCCTCCACACCCACTAGAGCGAACAGTGGCAAGCTGGATGCACGCGGTTGTAAGTGTGTAATGGTCCGATATCACACAACACACAAGGCATACGGGCTTTGAGACCAAGCAGCTCAAAAACTCATCATGAGCCGAGATGTCGAGTTTGATGAAAGGACGCTCCGTAAGCAAGAATTGCTGGACCCTGTCCATACTCCGAAATCAGGATAATGGGTTGTGTTGTACTAGTCAGGTGATCAGGCACCTAAGAACTGGCAGATGGTGCCAGGGAAGGATGGTGCTGCAGGGAAAGAGGGTGTGTAAGCTCATACAACAACGAACTCTGACCCTGAGTCTCAGTCCTTTGAGGCCTTTGAGTCAAACTATGAGGCCGGTGACTCTTCTTCAAACAATGTATCACTAGCACCAGAGGAGCAACAGAAGCAACTCAGCCTTGAAGCACCACCAGCAACACTCTTGCATAGTACATGCCAATATAAACCTCCGTCCAAGTACGATGTTGAGAGTACGGAATGGAACAGACTCAGCTGGTCATGCTTGGTTCAGGGAGAGCCTGTGACTGTTGTTGAAAAATTGCCCCTCCGCATACCCAAGTGCGGCGCCGGGAAGCGCTGACGAGCCGCCAGAAAATGGAAACTCCGCTCCAGCGGATCTGGCGACTCGACATTTGCTTGGATCCTAAAATGCAGAATTACCCCTTAAAGTTGACGAGTCGCTTAATCCGGTGGAAATTGTTTCGCCGGAATCGGACAAGTATCAAGGGAGATATGGCTTTCCAAAGTTGGGATATGCGCAGCAGCTCTGGGAGCCGGCTGCGACCCAAAATCCGGTCGATAATCGACCGGACCGAGTAACAAAAATACCATGTGGAGAAAATGCTCCAATAGGCCTGCCGAGGCGTCCGGTGGATGATCCACCTGATCCGGCGGATCATCCACCGGATCCAGTAGTGCAGATTGTTACTGAGGGACTTAGCCAAAATCCTCGCTCGACGTCCGAAACTCAGTAGTACGTTTTATTACTCGGGGACATCGTCAAAATTCTGACTGCAGGTCCGCAAACAGGTTTCGAACCTCGTCACACCCCCTCACCAAACACGACCCAAAAATGGATAAGGTGCGTGGAAACAGTGCAGGGGACCCATACACCATGTGCAATGGGACATGCGCCTTGGGAAAGGCACTTCGGACGTGAATGAAGGCGCCACGGCGAGTGGCGGCGTCAGGCTTCTATGGTGGGTGAGACTTGCGCTTTGGCAAGCATAACTTGAGCTACACTTGGCCAAATCGCGCGCAGTTTGGTGCGTTGGAAAGCTCATGACTAGTCCTATAAATGTTGTGATCATGTCCATGTGAAAAAACTAACGCAAAACGACATTGTTCCCTTTGCAAACTGACTATCTCTAAATTCCTGCCACATAGCGTGAGGCGACGAGAAAGCTCATGCTTAGTCTCAGATTCGCCCAAAACTGTAGACGTGAGTCACTAGAGGCGATCAGACAAACGTCAAGACTGCATCACGCGGATCTCATCCTGACAAAGGGTTATGGGCCCACAGGTCTTAACGCCTTCAACGTTCACGTCTTCCGTAGTACACGGGATCGTCATCTTGGACGTCACCGTGAAGTTCTGAGAACTCATCGGAGTAGAAGCTGCGCACATGGCGCAGAAGGAGACGTAGCACATTCAGAAGTATGCGGGCAACTCGGGTTTCGGGCTATGGAGGTGGCAGTTTGAACTACATCTCTCGCATAAGGGGCTGCTGGATGTCATGCTGGGAATGGAGGTGCTCATAGAGGCGACTGCTACAGACGCGGAGAAGCAGGCCTTCGAAAAGAACACGGAGGCGCTCATGCTCCTGGTGTCCGGGACAGCCGAGTCGTAGTGGGGCTACTTCCAAGGCTGCAAGCTGGCAGCGAAAGCTTGGCAAAAGCTCTGTGCCATCCACCAATCCAAGTCACTCGCGAACAAAATCTTTCACGATAAAGCAGCTCCTCATGGTGAGAATCGAGGAGGGAGATGATGTCATCTCCGCCATGCAGCAGATCGAGTCGCTCGCCTCACAATGCTATGACGTGGGTTGGAAGACCGACACGCAGCTGCAGGCGATGGCCCTCCTCATGGCCCTACCTGATAGTTGGGGTCCACTCATCACCGTCCTTGGAGGATGGTCGGAGGACAAGCTCACCTATGGTGCGGTCGTAGAGTACATCCGCAACGAGGCACAGCGACGGAGCTGCGGGGAGTCCTCGTCTTCCTCATCGGCCCTTGTCACCAAAACACGTGGTGGTAGAAGCGGGGACCGAGAAGTAGCAAAGGGTGGCGGTAAGAAGGGCGCCAAAAAAGGTGCATGCCGCAACTGCGACAAGGAGGGCCATTGGGCCCGTGAGTGCCCGGAGGAGGCGAAGACCGGCGGCAAAAACAGCAAGGGCATTTCGCTCCTCAACGGTAACAAGAACCACTTCCTCAAGAAGGCCAACAGGTGGTGCCTGGACTCCGGGGCCAAGGAGCACACCCAAGTCGAGAAGGTGGGGTTCGTCACCTAGGAGAAGTCCTCCAAGTCAATGGTGGTCGCGAACGACAAAGTCAAGCCGGTGGCCTACCAAGGCGACGTGGTAGTGGAAGTTGTGGTGGGCGGTAAGGAGCTGTGCACAATTTGTGATGTGCAGCGCGTCCCCGGCCTGGTTGACATTTTGAGTGTCAGCCGCTTGACGGACAAAGGGTATGAGGTGCTCTTTCGCAGGAAAGGCGCAGTGGTGCCTATCGATGGTGACGGCGAGATTGTGCTGGAGGCAAAGCACGAGGACGGTCTCTACATCGTGGAGACCAAAGTGGTCCCTGTGACATCCGACGCAGCAGATTCGCAGGAGCGTGTCGTCAACATGGCCAAGGGAGGAAGCGTTGATCTGGAGCTCAGGCATCGACGGTTGGGGCATTCAGCGCCTACAACCGTTAAGGAGATGGCGGAGCGCGACATGGTGCGCGGCCTCATCATCGACGAAACAGACGTGGCAGCAGATGCAGCATGGCACAAAAAGTGTGAGCCTTGCATTTTGGGCAAGGCGCGACGCAAGCCATTCAACGAGAACGCGGCTCCCGCAAAGGATTTGCTGGAGGTCATGCATAGCGACGTGTGCGGACTGTTCAAAACGCCGTCAAACGGCGGCTTTAGATACTTCGTCACCTTCATTGACAACTACAGCAGGAAGCTCTACGTGTACTTCATGAAGCGGAAAGGCGAGGTCCTGGACCGGCTGAAGGAGTACATAGTAACGGTGGAGAGGCAGACTGGCCAAAAGGCCAGAGCGCTACGCAGCGACAATGGCGGAGATTACATGAGCTGCAGCGGGTAGATGAAGCAGTAGGGAATCAAGTGGGAACCCAGTACGCCGTACTCGCCACAATCCAACGGAGTGGCGGAGCGGGCAAACCATGCTTGTGGATGCGGGGTTGCCGCGAGAATTCTGGGCAAAGGTTGTGCGTACAGCGAGCTACACCATTAACCTCATCCCAACGGCGGTGCTGAAGGGAAAGGGCGCCTGGAAGACGCCGCAAGAGGTTTAGAGCGGGCACAAGCCAAACGTGGCACACCTGAAGGTGTTCGGGTGCAAGGCCCACGCAATGGTGCGGGCGGCGCAATGACGCGATAGCAAGCTGGAACCGCGAATGAAGCCATGCTTGTTCCTTGGCTACGAGAGCGTGCAAAAGGCATACCAGCTCTAGGATCCGCATACGCAAGAGATCATCTACAGCCGTGACGTTGAGTTTGACAAGTAGCAGAGCTTCAGCAGCAGCAGCAACGACATGAGCGTCGGGAACACTCCAAAATAGGAGGAGTCGTTCCAGCTCCTTGACTACGAGGAGGAGCCGACGGATGCGGAGGTCGAGGATGCGGCGTCGGAGCGCGGCGGTGTAGCAGGTGTAGCAGCCGACGTGGAGGAATCCGACGACGATGTAGCTGGGCTGGAGATCCGACGGAATGATCCGCCGAAGGAGGCAGCGCAAGTGCCGAAGCGCGCACTCCCGGCGGAGTTCGCGTCGGGCGTTGGAGAAAAATCCTCTGGACGCGCCGCTCGTCCGGTTGATTATTCACCGGAGCGAGAAGAATCCTCGGGAAGCCGTCCGGTCGATGATTTACGGAGCGGGCTGAGTCGGAAGGATCGCAGCAGAGCGACGAGATGCCGCCAAGACTACCGCGCCGCAGCGGGAGGCAGCGGAGAGCGAGGAAGCGTTTCGACGCAAGCACTGGTTGATGGATCGGCATGACGCGGTGCATGCTGGCTGCATCAATGGAGCCGACGACCGTGTAAGAGGCGCTTGCGCGACCCGAGGGAAAGCAGTGGGAAACCGCCATCAAGTCGAAGTTGACGTCCATTGCTGAAAATGACATGTGGCAGCTGAAAGACGCCAAGGTCATCGGCTCCAACTGGGTCTTTAAGACAAAAGTTGACAAAAGAAGGTGTGATTGACAAGTACAAGGCGCGGCTCGTGGTGAAGGGGTACGCACAGCGTAAGGGCGAGCACTACGATGAGACATTCGCCCCCGTCGCCAAGTTCACAAGCATCCATTCGATCCTTGCGGTGGCAGCCGTGAAGGACATGGAGCTCCACGAAAAGGACGTAAAGATGGCCTTCCTCAATGGCATCATCGACAAGGAAATCTACATGGAGGTGCCGGAGGGGGTGGAGGCGTCGGAGGGCAAGGTGTGCAAGCTGCGGAAGTCCTTGTACGGGCTAAAACAATCGCCCCAATGCTGGTACGAACAGATGGACAGCTTCATGGCACAACTTGGCTTCAAGAACTGTGAATCAGATCACAGTGTGTACGTGCGGCGCAGCAAGAAGCTCCATCAGATTGTCGCACTCTATGTGGACGATTAGATCTTGTGCTCCTCACACCTGCCAAGCCTACAGCAGCTGAAAGAGCAGGTGAGCAGCAGGTTCCAGATGTCGGACATGGGGGAGCTGGAGTTCTACCTCGGGGTGAGCATTACGCGGAACCGGAGGGCGCGCACGCTTGAGCTAGGGCAAGCCAAATACATGGCCGAGGTGCTGAAGCGGTACGGCATTGAGGACTGCAAACTAGTATGCAGTCCTTTCTCCACGACCTATGAACTGAGTGCGGCAATAGCGCCGCAGACAAAAGAAGAGCGAGAAGATATGGCTGGGGTGCCTTACCAATCGGCGGTGGGCAGCCTCATGTAAGCCATGGTGGCGACTCGACCTGACCTGGCCTACGCGGTGGGCCAAGTGAGCAGGTACTTAGCCAACCCAGGACCACTACACAGGCAGGCGGTCAAGCGCATCCTCCGCTACCTGCAGGCGACGCGGTACACGCGCCTGAGGTTCGAGGGCAAAGGACAGGCGGACAAGCAGAAGTCCTCATCCGGCTACATGTTCTTCCTCGATGGTACAGCCGTTTTGAGGTGCAGCAGGAAGCAGGACTGTGTCGCCACCTCCATAGTAGAACCTCAGTACATTACGCTAACCGAGCCGGTCAAGGAGGCGGTGTGACTCCGCAGGTTGCTCGGGGAGCTGGGCGTGCCGCAGTTGGAGCCTACGCTGGTGCACGAGGACAACACCGGCTCCATCTCGCTGACCAAAAACCCGACGCAACAGAGGAGGACGATGCTCATTGACGTGCGTTATCACTACGCACGGGACATGGTCGAGAAGGGGCAGGTGGTGCTGTAGCACTTGCAGCACGCACAGCATGCTTGCGGATTGCTTGACCAATGCGCAACCCGCAGACTGGCATGCGATGAGCATGGCCGGACTTGGGATGACCATCTATGATGGACTGGAAGGCGCAGCAGAAGATGAGTGAAAGCAAGCAGGAGCAGTGGGCATGGAAGGTGCAAGGAGGAGAATGTTGTAAAATTGCCCCTCCGCATGCCCAAGTGCGGCGCCGTTAGGCGCTGACGAGCTGCCAGAAAATGGAAACTCCGCTCCAGCGGATCTGGCGACTCGACATTTGCTCAGATCCTAAAATGGAGAATTTCCCTTGAAAGTTGACGAGTCGCTCAATCCCGTGGAAGTTGTTTTGCTGGAATCGGACAAGTATCGAGGGAGATATGGTTTTCCAAAGTTGGGGTATGCAAAGCGGCTCTAGGAGCCGGCTGCGACTCAAAATCCGGTCGATAATCGACCGGACCGAGTAACAAAAATACCATGTGGAGAAAATGCTCCAATAGGCATGCGGAGGCGTCCGGTAGATGATCCACCTCATCCGGCGGACCATCCACCGGATCCAGTAGTGTAGGTTGTTACTGTTGGAAAAAGGAACCATCTGGCTCAGTTTCAGGTCCACAGGAGCAAGTTCCAGGAAAGTACCAGATGCCTACTCAGATCGTTAATCTGACTTCACCATTGGGAAGACCAGGTGGCAAAATGTCTACGGTCCAAGTTTGAGGCCGATCCAACGGTCGGATTGGGACATATGAATTTTCAAAGTTTCGGGGGTCATGGACCGTCGATGTCTGGGTGGGCATGGGTGATGGCTCCATGCCTTAGCCTGAGAAAAGAAAAAGGCAAGAGGTCCAGGGACAAGACCTGATGGGAAAAATATCCAAAAAGGTCCTTGGTCTTAGGATTGCCTTGTCAGAGTGTGCTGACTAGGATAAAGGTACCTCTCCTTACTTTTTAGGTGAGGTGAGATCCTTGTGTGCTAGCCATGGACACATGGCGATTCTCCATGGGTTTGTGGGTTATGTGACCACTAGGAGTGTGCCATGAGAGCATTCTCTAGCTCTCTAGGTCGTGTGTGAGTGGTCAGCCTGATTGCTAGGCTGATTTCCTCCCTTGTGTGAGATTATGGACTCTTGTGTGTGAGCCTTAGCTTCCATGACTAAGTGGTGTGGCTTGTGAGAGGGCTGACTTGCCCAAACTCTAGCTCTATATATACTCCATCATTTTGAGTGATTAAACAACTATTCTTCAGCACAAGTGATGCCCTTCCAGTCCCACATGCTCGCTGCTCCAAGGCTCCCTCTCTTCTCCCGATCCAACATTTGGTATTAGAGCCAAGTTCTGCCACTTTCAGCCAGCACAGGCCGTCACTTTGAGAGTGACGGGTTGGGGTGAAACCTTCATCAAATTTGACAATCAACCACAAGATCCTCAAGTTCAAGGGACAACCTTTCAAACGAGCGCAAGATCGCAAAGATCTAACGATCGGATTGAGACTTATGCTCAAAACGAGGACGGCCAGGGCTACACTCTTCTCTCTGAGTAAGACTGTCGCCTTGTGATGACCATAAATCTCTCGTTTCTTTGTCAAATGGAAAATGTGGCACATGCAAATTGTAGTATTTTTCCTAAGCTTTCCATTGGTGCAAAACTATTTGCATTCCATTGATTCGTTTGGGAGAAACGCCGTTTACAAGCTGGCTGGTGTGAGCTGGAGTAGGAGCAGAAGCATACTCTCTTTTCAAAAGGGCATATCTTTAAAAATCCCCTATTGATGACCCTGTTTTATGGGTCGATCTGAAAGCTTTTGAGCTGAAGTTTCCGGTGGTGGACTCTGCTTTTCCAAATTCCCAGTCTGCTGGCCTCTACAGTCCATTTTCTGTCAGACAGATTTCTGGCTGAAGCAACAGCAGAAGCAGGGGTAGCGCCGCCTTTCAAGGGCAGCGCTGAGCATCACCAAGGCTCAAAATGGCAGCAGCAGGCGTGGTAACAGTAGCCCAGCCCTTGAAGAGGCTGGAAGGACGCGCCAACTTCACGTTTTGGAAGATCCGTANCAGATTTCTGGCAGAAGCAGCAGCAGAAGCAGGGGTAGCGCCGCCACTCAAGGGCAGCGCTGAGCATCACCAAGGCTCAAAATGGCAGCAGCAGGCGTGGTAACAGTAGCCCAGCCCTTGAAGAGGCTGGAAGGACGCGCCAACTTCACGTTTTGGAAGATCCGTACCCGCCTCCTTTTGGAGGAGAGGGGCTTGTGGGAGGTGGTGAGCGGCGACGAGCGCGCTCTGCCTCCACAGGCAAAAAGCATCATCGCAGTAGAGGTGGTGACGGGTAAGACGCTGCAGAAAGGTGTAGTAGATGCAAGTTCATCTACAACTGCAGCAGCGGCATATGAGGAGTGGAAGAAGGACAGGCAGGCCTACAGGCTGCTTGTCAACACCATCTCCAACCCGCATCTTCAGTACGTGAGTGACAACGCTACTGCAAAAGAGGGGTGGGACACGTTGTGCAAGAAGTATGAGAGCAAGGATTCTGCATTCCTCATGTTTTTGGAGGAGAAGATGATGGCGTTGAAAATGCAGGGTGGTGAAGGGATGGAGGCGTATCTGGACAGGGCAAAGGAGCTGGGGAAGCAGTTGAGAGCGGCAGGCAACCCTGTGGAAGAGACGCGCTTCATCCTCCTCTTGCTGAGGGGACTCCCAACCATCTACGACACAGAGCGAGAGACGTTGGAGTGCCAGCCGACTCTCGACCTCGACTTCATCTGTACACACTTGGTACAGGTGGAAGTGCGTCGCAATACAGCAAAGCGCAATGGCGGCAGTAGCAGCAGTGAAGCAGCTTTCATGGCCATGGGCTCACGCAACCAGCAGCAGCAGCAGTCTGGACAGTAGAGAGGCAAGAAGAAGGGCAAGTGTCACTATTGCCAGAAAAAGGGGCACTACAAGAAAGAGTGCTTTAAGTTCAAGAGGGACCAGAAGTAGCAACAGCAGTAGCAGCAGCAAAAGCAGCAATCTCCATAGCAACAGCAACAGCAGTCACAGCAACGCCAGCAGCAGCAGCAGCAGAACCAGACTAGCGTGCGCCATTTTGGCAACATGAACGTCGCCAAGGAGGTGCGCGACCGCCTCTTCATGACGAAGTCTGACATGTCGCAGAAGGAAAAGGTGGATCTGGCGTGGTACAAGGATTCAGGGTGTACCAAGAGTGTGACGTACCACAAGGAGTGGTTCACGCAGCTCCTCTCCATTCCTCCTTGTCCGATTCCTCAGGGGGATGATCGGGTGGTGTATGTTGAGGGGATTGGGATTGTGGAGATGTGGTTGGAGACCCCGCGTGGCATTGAAGTGGGAGTGTTCCATGGCGTGCTGTATGTGCCCGATGCTGCGTTCAACCTTCTCTCAGTGTCCTCCCTCACCAACACAAGAGTGCGCGTCGTTTTTTACGATGATTATGGCTACATCCTCGACAAGGAAACAGGAGAGGAGTTGGCCAAGTCGGTGAAGGAGGGCAACATGTACCGCCTACGAGGGGCGACCAAGATCCCGCGTGAGCAGAGTCTTGCAGCAGTGGTGCAGGCGTTAGATGGCGAGATCTGGCATGCGCGCTACGGCCACATCAGCATGTGCGCCTTGCAGCAGCTTTAAGCAAAGCAGATGGTGCGTGACCTGCCTACCATCTCTAACTTTGAGCAATAGTTATGCATCGGCTGTTTGGAGGGGAAGCAGTACCGCGAGGCGTTCTCTAGAGCAGGAGAGCGTGCAAAAGAGGTGTTGGAGCTTGTCCACACGGACTTGTGTGGACCGATGCAGACCCAGAGCTTTGGAGGCTCTATGTATTTTCTCACCTTCATTGATGATTTCAGCCGTTACACTGCTGTGTACTTCCTTTCCTCCAAGGATCAGTGCTTTGACAGGTTCAAGGAGTTCAAGGCCATGGTGGAGAACCAATCTGGCAAGAAGATCAAGGCGTTGCGCAGCGACCGCGGTGGAGAGTACCTGAGCAAGGAATTCCAGGACTATCTCGCAGCAGCTGGCGTCAAGGCGCTGCGTACCGCGCCGTACTTGCCGAAGCAGAACAGTGTAGCAGAACGCGCCAACCGTACCATTGTGGATTCGGCGCGCTCCATGTTGCACGCGGCCCGGCTGACCTACGACTTTTGGGCTGAAGCCGTGAGCACTGCGGTCTATATCAAGAACCGCAGTCCAACCAAGGCCCTAGAGCAGATGACGTCGTACGGGGCATGGTTCGGCAAGAAACCGAGCGTGGATCATCTCCGAGTATTTGGCAGCCTAGCGCACATGCACGTGCCCATGGAGAAGCAGCAGAAATGGGACGCAAAGAATGCACAAATGCTGATGATTGGCTACGACATGGCAAGCAAGGCCTATCGCCTCTAGGAGAGGGATACAGGTCACGTCATGATCTCCACGGATGTCGTCTTCAACGAGAGAAACATCATCGGCACCAACATCGTGTGTGAAGAGGCAGCAAAACCAGCAGCTGACGAGACCCAGTTTCTCCCGATCCTTCCTCTACTGTGACAGTGGGAGAATCAATCTACTCTCCCATGTCTGATGCAGCAGATACAGCAGCTTCATCGGCAGAAGCAGAGGAGGGAGATGTAGCACCAGCAGCAGAAGCAGTTGTGCCAGCTGCACCGTGTTAGCCGCCTGCTAACGCTCCAGCACCAGGTCGGAGGTACCCTCTCAGGGTGCGTTACAAGCCTGTTCAGCGCGGCCATTTCTGGATGCTGTAGAAACCAGAACAGATGAACGTTGCAGTTGCAGCAGATTGGTCTCAAGCCGTGCAGCAGGAGATACAGTCGCAGCAAGACAACGGTACTTGGGAGCTGACTGAGCGTCCACCTGGACGTAAGGTGATCAAGTGCAAGTGGGTGTTCAAGAAGAAGCGGGAGCAGATGGTAACCTGGAAAAGTGCAAGGCGAGGCTGGTCGCCAAGGGCTACACGCAGCAAGAGGGCATCGACTACACAGAAACGTTTGCTCCTGTTGCAAAGTTTACCTCTGTGCGCACCCTCCTCTCTTATGCAGCAGCTCAGGACTTCGAGGTTCACCACATGGATGTCAAGACGACATTCTTGAATGGTGACTTGGAGGAGGAGATCTACATGGAGCAGCCGGAGGGGTTGGTCATGGATGGGCAGGAGCACCTGGTTTGCAAGGTGCAAACGTCGTTGTACGGCCTCAAGCAAGCGTCGCGTGCTTGGAACCAGAAGTTGGATGCGGCGTTGCAGTGCATGGGGTTTTCAGCGCAGCGAATGTGACTACAGCGTGTATCGCTGGCAGCATGAGCATGAGATCCTCATCATCATTGTCTATGTGGATGACATGCTCCTCCTTTCCAACAGCATGTCTGCACTGCAGGAGTTCATGGAGGCCATGCAGGAGCGCTTCCAGATGTTTGATCTCGGGGAGGCGTCATACTTCCTCGGTATCCAGATCACGCGTGACCGAATATCACGCTCTCTCTCCCTGCAGCAGAGCCGTTATATCAAGGATGTCTTGCAGCGGTTTGGCATGGCAGAGGCCAAACCCATCGGCAGGCCGTTGGAGACGCGGCAGTACCTCGTAAGCTTTAATGGAGAAGCAAATGCAGCTGAGCGGCAGAAGTACCAGAGCGCCATCAACAGCCTCATGTACCTGATGGTGGCAACCAGGCCGGACCTTGCACAGGTTGTTAGCGTTGTGAGACAGTACATGGCAAACCCTGGACCTGAGCACTAGAAGGCAGTGAAGCGGATTTTTCGCTACCTTGCTGGAACCATCAACATCGGCTTCACCTACAACGGCAACGACAACAGCATCATCGGCTACACAGACGCAGATTGGGCTTCAAATCCTGATGACCACAAGTCCAGCTCTGGACATGTCATTCTTATGAATGGAGGTGCCATCTGTTGGTGCAGCAAGCGGCAGGTGGTCGTGGCGACCTCGAGCACAGAAGCTGAGTACGTCTCTCTCACCTTTGGAGCCAAGGAAGCAGTTGGGCTTCAGCGTCTCATGGCAAAGATGAGTGGGAGTGCAGCAGTTCCAGTTCCTGTCCGCGTCGACAACCAGAGCGCAATCGCACTCGCCAAGAATCTTGAGCACCACGTACGCACCAAGCACATTGACATTGTATATCACTTCATCAGGCATATGGTGCATGAGGATGCTATCAAGTTGGAGTTTACATCAACCAGCAAGCAGGACTCTGATTTCTGCACCAAGCCAGTGACTCGTGAGAAGCAGCAGTTGTGCATGAAGGCATGTGGACTCAGTCCACTCTGACTGTGGCAAAGTGGGGGATTGTTGGAAAAAGGAGCCATCTGGCCCAATTTCAGGTCCACAGGAGCAAGTTCAAGGAAAGTACCAGATGCCTGCTCCGATCGTCAATGTGACTTCATCATTGGAAAGATCAGGTGGCAAAATGTCTACGGCCCAAGTTTGAAGCCGATCAAACGGTCGGATTGGGACATTTGAATTTTCGAAGTTTCGGGGGTCATGGACCGTCGATGTCTGGGTGGGCATGAGTGATGGCTCCATGCCTTAGCCTGAGAAAAGAAAAAGGCAAGAGGTCTAGGGTCAAGACCTGATGGGAGAAATATGCAAATGGTCCTTGGTCTTAGGATTGCCTTGTCAGAGTGTGCTGACTAGGATAAAGGTACCTCTCTTTAGTTTTTAGGTGATGTGAGATCCTTATGTGCTAGCCATGGACACATGGTGATTCTCCATGGGTTCGTGGGTTATGTGACCACTAGGAGTGTGCCATGACAGCATTCTCTTGCTCTCTAGGTCGTGTGTGAGTGGTCAGCCTGATTGCTAGGCTGATTTCCTCCCTTGTGTGAGATTATGGACTCTAGCGTGTGAGCCTTAGCCTCTATGGCTATGTGGTGTGGCTTGTGAGAGGGTTGACTTGCCCAAGCTCTAGCTCTATATGTACTCCATCATTTTGAGTGATTAAACAACCATTCTTCAGCACAAGTGATGTCCTTCCAGTCCCACATGCTCGCTGCTCCAAGGCTCCCTCTCTCCTCGAGATCTAACAGTTACTAAGGGACTTAGCCAAAATCCTGGCTCGACGTCCGAAACTCAGTAGTCTGTTTTGTTACTCGGGGACGTCGTCAAAATTCTGACTGCAGGTCTGCGGACAGGTTTCGAACCTCGTCACACCCCATCACCAAACACAACCCAAAAGTGGGTAGGGTGCATGGAAACAGTACAGGGGACCCCCACACCATGTACAATGGAACATCCGCCTTGGGAAAGGCGCTTCACACGTGAATGAAGGCGCCACGGCGAGTGGCGGCGTCAGGCTTCTGTGGTGGGTGAGACCTGTGCTTCGGCAAGCATAACTTGAGCTACGCTTGGCCAAATTGCGCGTGGTTTGGTGCGTTGGAAAGCTCATGACTAGCCCTATAAATGTTGCGATCATGTCCATGTTCAAACACTAATGCAAAACGACGTTATTCCCTTCGCAAACTGACTGTCTCTAAATTCCTGCACACATAGCGTGAGGCGACCAGAAAGCTCACGCTTAGTCTTAGATTCGCCCAAAACAGTAGACATGAATCACTAGAGGCGATCAGACAAACGTCGGGTCGGACCACGCGGATCTCATCCTGACAACTGTAACGGAGGTTATGAACATGCCAGATGTGGCCAAGTGGAAGGAAGCAATGGATAGCAAACTCGCATCCATTGAAGAGAACAAAACATGGCTTTTAGTGGACAGGTTCCCAAATGTGTACGTGGTGGGGTCAAAGTGGGTACCCCGGAAAAAGTTCAAACAGTTCGTACTATTGACAAGTACAAGGCAAAACTTGTGGCAACGGGGTTTTCCTAGCGTGCAGACTCAAAGTATAAGGAGATCTTCGTGCTTTTTGTTACCCTTGCTTGCATCAAATCCATGTTAGGCATCGCTGCTACAAAAGATCTCGAGGTCCACCAGATGGACGTTAAGATAGCTTTCCTCTACGGGAAGCTAGACAAAGAAGTACAGATGGCAGTGCACAAGGGAGTGAAAGCTCTAGAGGGCAAGATTTGCAACTGGTCAAATCACTCTATGGAGTAAAATAGGCCTGAGGGATGTGGTACAAACAGATGGACGGATTCATGGCTAGGCTCACCTTCACGTTCTGCCAGAATGACCATATTGTCTATGTGCGTAAGGATGAGCAAGGCTTGATGCTGGTTGCACTGTAACTGAATGACCTGATCATCTCCTCATTTTCAATCGAGTTATTGAATAAGCTCAAGAGAGATCTCAGCAACAGGTTCAAGATGAAGGACATGGGTCCGCTCGAGTTCTACCTCAAGGTACCCGTCCACCGCAATTGAGTAGCAGGCACCATCCAGCTGAACCACACCAAGTACATCATGGAGATCCTCAAGCGCTACAACATGGAGCACTTCAAGCCCATCAGCACACCCATGACAACAGACATCAATCTCTCCTCCTCCATGAGCCCCAGCATAGAAGCAAAACGACGTGAGATGGAGGAAATTCCCTACCTTTCTGCTCTTGGCAGCCTCATGTATACCATGGTGGAAACACGCCCTAACATCTGCTATGCTGTCGGAGAAATGAGCAGGTTTATGGCCAATCCAGGGCCACAGCAGTGGCAAGTTGTCAAGCACATCATATGCTATCAACCGAAGACCTGACACATGGGACTCCTATTTGGAGGCCAAAAAGGATCTGACCAGCTACGGCTAGTGTACTACACAAACGCCGAGTGGGGAGGAAGAATTGATGACAAAACTATTGGATATGGAGGAGAGAGGGAGCCTTGGAGCAGCGAGCATGTGGGACTGGAAGGGCATCACTTGTGCTGAAGAATGGTTGTTCAATCACTCAAAATGATGGAGTACATATAGAGCTAGAGCTTGGGCAAGTCAGCCCTCTCACAAGCCACACCACTTAGCCATGGAGGCTAATGCTCACACACTAGAGTCCATAATCGCACACAAGGGAGGAAATCAGCCTAGCAATAAGGCTGACCACTCACACACAACCTAGAGAGCTAGAAANCTGGAGGAGAGAGGGAGCCTTGGAGCAGCGAGCATGTGGGACTGGAAGGGCATCACTTGTGCTGAAGAATGGTTGTTCAATCACTCAAAATGATGGAGTACATATAGAGCTAGAGCTTGGGCAAGTCAGCCCTCTCACAAGCCACACCACTTAGCCATGGAGGCTAATGCTCACACACTAGAGTCCATAATCGCACACAAGGGAGGAAATCAGCCTAGCAATAAGGCTGACCACTCACACACAACCTAGAGAGCTAGAGAATGCTCTCATGGCACACTCCTTATGGTCAAATAACCCACAAACCCATGGAGAATCGCCATGTGTCCATAGCTAGCACACAAAGATCTCACCTCACCTAAAAAGTAAGGAGAGGTACCTTTATCCTAGTCAGAACACTCTGACAAGGCAATCCTAAGACCAAGGACCTTTTTGGATATTTCTCCCATCAGGTCTTGACCCTGGACCTCTTGCCTTTTTCTTTTCTCAGGCTAAGGCATGGAGCCATCGTCCATGGTCACCCGGATATCGGCGGTCGATGACCCCGGAAACTACGAAAATTCATATCTTCCGATNAAGATCTCACCTCACCTAAAAAGTAAGGAGAGGTACCTTTATCCTAGTCAGAACACTCTGACAAGGCAATCCTAAGACCAAGGACCTTTTTGGATATTTCTCCCATCAGGTCTTGACCCTGGACCTCTTGCCTTTTTCTTTTCTCAGGCTAAGGCATGGAGCCATCGTCCATGGTCACCCGGATATCGGCGGTCGATGACCCCGGAAACTACGAAAATTCATATCTTCCGATCCGACCGTTGGATCGGCCTCAAACTTGGACCGTGGACAGTTTGCCACCTGATCTTTCAAATGATGAAGTTGGATCGACGATCGGAGCAGGCTTCTGGTACTTTCCTGGAACTTGCTCCTGTGGACCTGAAATTGAGCCGGATGGCTCCTATTCCAACAAAAACGTCCACCTCGGGGTTTGTGTGCCTCTTGAACGAAGGTGGTCTCTTGGGCAAGCATAAAGAAAGACTGTGTCTCTCTCTCTACCGCTGAGGCAAAGTATATTGCTTCGTGAGAAGCATTGAAAGAGACAGTGGCTACGATGTTTGCTTGTCGAGATGAAAGTGCCACAAACGGAGCTAACAAGGGTCGCATCGACAACAAGAGTGCCATGAAAATGGCACACGATGATGTCATCTCCCAGCGGACCAAGCATATGGACATCAGGTACCACTACTCACGCGACCTGGTCACAAAGGAGATCGTCGACCTGGAATACGTGGAGACCAGGAAGATGCTTGTAGAATGCATGACAAAGGCGCTAAACAATGAATTGCACTCTGCAAGTACTCGAGGCATCGGCATGGTCAACGTAGCAGACAAAGACTGAGGCCAAGATTGTTGGAAAGAGGAGAGATCTTACAGCTAATGGGCAGAGGTGGAAGGGAGAGTTTGTTGACTTGATATGCTTGTTGTCCATGGTTGACATTTTGACAGGCACAGGACGGACTAGGCATGTACTCTCCCTTGGAGTAAGTCCCCTAAGTCTGGTTCAGATAGACAAGGCATGCACTGCTCCTTTGGAGCAATTCCTCATGGTCTAAACATGATAGTATAGCCAGCTCACACTACCTAGGACAAATCCTTGTGGCTTAGACGTTCCAGAGTTAGTCTTAAAAGTGAGATGTCACTGGGTCAAATCCTAGCCCAGTGACTAGTTTTCTTTATGACCAAAAGGGGGATAGGAAAGTTCTAAGAGACATGTTAGAACATTCCAAGGTCTTTGCTGTTAGCTAGCGCCACTTTCTAGTCATAGGGAGCGCCATGTAGCCATGGGGGATGACGTAATCCAGATTGCCGTCAAAGTGGCTCATCTAATGGAGACATTGCGAGCGTAGGCTAGAGCCTGGTTCTAAGACTATTAGAACCTAACAATTGCCTGTCATTGAGTACAGTTCTTGCATTTGAGACTCCTAACAGAGTTGTCCACAAGAGGCAGACACTAAAGAAGCATTAGTTGGTTTAAGCCCCAGGAGTTCGCTCCTCGCGCAAAAAATGAGGAGGTGCTAAGGACAGAGAACAAGGAAGTGATTCCTATGAATAGCTCGGTGTAGAATATTGGCTGTGAGGCTGATATCACCTCTTGGTTGCAATACCAAGAGCGGTTCGCGGGAACCATTGTGTCGAACATTGTTTTGTAGACCGTCAACTGAGGCAGGTTAAGAAAAACCACCATGCCTTACACGCTCTTGAGAAATAATGTTGCTGAGCGGATAAACAAGAATATCCTCTACATGAAAAAAACATGCTCTTTGATGCTAATTTCCCACCTCGCTTCTTGGTTGAAGCTACAACAGGTGCTTGCTACCTTGTGAATCTCACTCAAGTAGTCACGTTTGCAAGGCGCGGTAAGAAGCACCTAGAGAAGTAGCTAAGGACACGAGAGGAGGCTTGGTCAATAAAGAAGCTTAATACGGCATACTTGAGGGTTTTTGGCTGCATTGCATGGATTAAGATCCATGCGAGAGAAGGAAATGGCAAGCTAGATGCACTGTGTAATGGTTGGATACGACACTGCACAAAACGCATATAGGGTGTGGGATAAAATGGCTGGAAATCTCATCACAAGCCGAGACGTCGAGTAAAATGAAAAAATGCTCAGCAAGGGAGCCCTGTTGCATCATGTCCATGCTTCCAAATCAGAAGAGTGGCTTGTGTTGCTCCTGTTAGATAATCAGGCACTTCAGAACTGGCAGATGGTATAAGTGAAGCAAAATCATAATGCGTTATGAATAGTGGCTTTGTAGGGAGACACAACGATGGACTTTGACAAAACATCTGAGACATCCAAGGCCTCTGAGTCAAACTCTGAGACAAGTGGCTCTCTCTCAAACAACAAATCACTGGCACCGCAAAAAACAACAGAAACAACTGAGCCTTAAAGCACCACCAGCAATACTCTCACGTAGTAAGCACCAAAAGAAACCTTCGCCGCAGTACGATGCCAAGATTCCGAAATGGACTAGACTCAGCTCGTCATGTTTTGCTTAGATAGAGCATTTGACGGTAGCGCAGGCTATTAGCATGTTAGATGTGGCCAAGTGGAATGAGGCAAAGGACAGCAAACTCGCATTCATCCAAGACAAAGAAACATTGATTCTAATTGAAAGGCTCCCGAACACCCACGTGGTGGGATCAAAGTGGGTACTCCTGAAAAGTTCAAACAGGATGGTACTATTGACAAGTACAAGGCAGAGTTATGGCAAAGGAATTCCCTAGTGGGCATGCTCAGAGTACAAGGAGAGCTTCATGCCTGTTGTCATCTTTGTCTCCATATCATCCGTGTTGGGCATTGCTACTCTAAAAGATCTAGACGTCCACCAAATGGACGTCAAGACAACTTTTGATAGCCATAGCTTTCAAGTGAGCAGATTTGTGGCTAATACAAGACCACAATATTAGCAAGTCGTTAAGCACATCATGCGATTTGTAAAAAAGACAGAACACATGGGACTCCAATGTGAAGGCCTAGAGGGATCTGACTTGTTGCTGCTCATATGCTACACTGACGCAAACTGGAGAAAAAGAATCGATGATGCAAAATCCACCTTGAACTTTGTTTGCCTCTTAAATGGTGGTATAGTCTCAAGGGCAAGCAAAAAGCAAAGCTATTTTTCCTTGTAACCTCAAAGGAAGCGTACATTGCTACATTAGAAGCATCAAATGAGACACACTGGCTATGCTCTTTGCTTGCTGAGATGAAAGTGCCACAGACCAAGCAACAAAGGTCCGCATCAACAATAAGAGTGCCGTAAAAATATCACTGGATGACGTCATCTCTCGGTGGATCAAGCACATCAACATAAGGTACCATTACTCACGCAGCCTGGTTGTTCACCTGATATGCTTGTTGTCCATTGCTGACATTTGGACAGGTTCAGCACAGACTATGGATGCACTCCTCCCTTGGAGTAAGTCCCCTAAGTCTGGTCCACAGAGACAACACATGTACTACTCCTTTAGAGCAAGTCCCCTTGGTCTAAACTGGACAGTATAGCTACTAAACACTACCTCGGACAAATCCTAGCCCAGAGACTAATTTTCTTTGTGACCAAAAGGGGGAGAAGAAGGTTCTAAGTGACATCTTACAAAATTCCAAGGTCCTATCTGGTGGTTGGTACCACTTGGCGGTCAAAGGGAGCGCCCTGTAGGCAGGGGGCATGATGCAATTCCAATTCCCCCCAAAGTGGCTTATCCAAGGAGCCACTACGCGCCTAGGCTAGAGGCTGGCTCTAATACTATAAAAACCTGTGAGTTGCATGTCATTGAGTACAGTTCTTGCCTTTGAGACTCCTAACATAGTTGTCTACCAAAGGAAGACACTAAAGAAGGATTGGTTGGTCTAAGCCCTAGGAGTTAGCTCCTTGCGTGAAACTGACCAGGTGCTAAAGACATAGTGCAAGAAAGTGATTCCTATGAAGTGTTGAGTGTGAAACCTTGGCTCTGAGGAAACATCACTTCTTGGTTGTAATCGTGCTAGAAATCGTTTTCTAGACCGTCGCCTCAGGCACTTTGACAAAGGGTTACGGGCCCATACTGACTAGTTGTGAGGCACGCTTCTGCGCTCTCTCTCTTGCCCTCTGTGTCTTGCAGCGCGCATCAGCTCCATTAGCTCCATATGCTCCATCTACTCCATCTACTCCATCAACTCCAACAACGGGTGCTGGCACTAAGTGCACAAGGGCCAAGGATAAGCTCTACCCTTGGAAGTATGACCCTTAGGCCCTAACCAAGACAAACTCCGCCCTTGGAGGCACGATCCTAGGTTTGCTAGAATGTGTTCTTCTCTGTTTGCACATGATTAATGGCTACGGGATAAGCAACGGATCTGCACCTTCTAAACCGGTAGCAGACAACAGTGTACATCAGCCTACATTGGCCTAAAAAAAGTACAGAAGAAGAGAAGTATGACGACACGCAAGACGCTCACTCTTGACCAGCTCAACCAAGGGATGTCAAAGTTCACAAAGATAGGTTTTCTCTTGTGGAAATGGCAATTTAAGATTGTCATGAGGGTGTGTGGCTACTTGAAGATGTTCCTTAGAGAAGACGTTAAACCTACAAAAAAAGATGCTGGATATGAAGTGTGGAGTGTCAAAAATGACATTACCATTGCAATTCTTGTGACATTACTGCATGAGGCACAGCATGTCCACCTCGAAGATATCACACATGCATCGAAAGCTTCTGAGGAGCTTCCACGTGAACACAAATCAACGGCTCTTGCAAATCACCTCTTGATCCTGCAAAATCTGATTTCGATCAAGGTGAGTGAGGGAGAGGCGATTCCAGACTTCCTATTGCACTTTGAAGGACTAATGCAGTGAGTGACCTAAATGAATTTGGAAATCGACACCAACATGTAGGCCATCATGCTCCTCATGGCGCTACCTGAAAGCTAGGGTCCTCTTATCATCGTCTTTGGTGGTTGGAAGGAGTATTTGACGTCTGAGGTACTGTCCGAGTACGTGAACAGCGAGGCCATGGGTTGCAGCGGTAGTGAGGCTAAGATTTCATCCCATCTCGCACAGTATAGTGATGGTGGCAACAACTCTTGTAAGAGCACCAACGGAAGCAGTGGCGGTCGAGGAAGAGGCAAAGCTAGTAGTGGAAAGGGTTCAAAGCGTCCTGGGAAATTCCATAACTATGGCGAGCCTGGGCAGTGGGCATGGGAGTGTAGGGCTCCCAAGAAGGAAGACAAATATCATGGTGAAAGAAACAAGGGCAAAGGAAAGAGTGAAAAGGAGTTGACGAACATGATGGCTGAGAGCTTGCTGGCAACCAAGGGAGCAGCATTAATCTAGCGAGGAGCCTACGGGCCCGACTGTGGCACAAACCACCACTCTCCAAGGGGGAAGGATGGATTCATCTCCATTGTTGACTCTGAACGTCGCTTTGGGTGTGCCAACGGGAGCCTTGTCGATGGGCAAGGCGAGGGAGAAAAGATGATCAGCATCAACATGAATGGTACTGAAAAACACCTGAAGCTAGACAACGTCCTCTACATGTAGTCTTTTGCGGCAAACCTATTGTCTGTGTCTGAAATCATGGACCACAACATAACGGTTGTCTTCACAGAGGAGGAGCCCATAATTGTCAAGAACATGGACATCAAGATCTCCTATTTCAAGGAGATTCTTGTCACACAAATCCCAAGAGTTGATGGGCCTTACGTGCTTTAGACCAAATCCCTTGAGAGTACAAATGAGAAACATGTGGCGGTTGAAAAGCCCAAGTCTCCAAAGCCTCATGTTGTACCACAAGATGTCACCATGGCGGTCAACTCCATCGGCACACATGCTAAACTATGGCACAAGCGGTTTGGCCATGTGGCCGAGAGCATAGTACGAGCTATGTAGCAACACAAATTGGTTCATGGGATCAAGGAATGGAATGCCAATGATGAGGGGAAGAGCAAGAAGCAGTGTGAGCCATGCCTCCAACGCAAGGCAAACAGAAAGCCCTTTGAGCGAAATGGACAAAGTGTCGTAGCAATCTTGGACCTGATTCACACTCATGTGGGCAGACCATTCCGCACTCCTTTGAGCGACGGTAGCAAGTATTTCCTGTCCTTCATTGATGACCAAAGTTGCAAGATGTGAATCTTCTTCCACAAGAAAAAGGGAAAGGTCAAGGAAAAGCTGCAATAGTTTGTTACAATGGTAGAGCGACCGAAAAGCAAGAAGGTCAAGGCACTTTGCACGGACAACTGTGGTGAGTTTGAGGTGTGCAAAGGCTGGTTGAGCCAACACGGCATCAATGACCAGACCACCATGCCTTACACCCCCCAGAGTAATGGCATTGCCAAATGAATAAACGAGACTATCTTTGGCATGACACGAAGCCTTCTTTGACGCCAAACTCCCACCTCGTGTGTGGGCTGAAGCTGTAAGAACTGCTTGCTACCTTGTGAATCTCACTGTGGAAGCCGCGCTTGGAAGGCGTGGTAAGAAGCAGTAAAAGAAGTAGCTCAAGACGTCAGAGAAGGCTTGGTCAGGGAAGAAGCTAGATGTACTCACACTTGAGGCTCTTTGGCTGTACTGCCTGGGCAAAGGTCCAAAAAGGAGAAGATAATGGCAAGTTCGATGCATGCGCTTGTGTGTAAGGGTAGGATATGACACTACACATAAGGCGTACAGGCTGTGGGACCAAGCCGCTGGAAAGCTCATCAAGAGTGTGAACAAAGGACGCTCACCAAGGGAGAGTCGCTGGATCTTGTCCATACTCCCAAATCAGAAGAGTGGGTTGTGTTGCTCGAGTTAGGTGATCAGGCACCTGAGAACGGGCAGATGGTTCTAGTGAAGGATGGTGCTGTAGGAAGAATGGCTGTGCAGCCTCACACAATGATGGAATGTGATACTAACTCTAAGCCGTCCAAGGCCTCTAAGTCAAACTCTAAGGCCGGTGGCTCTTACTCAAACAACGGATCACTGGAAGCGCAAGAACAATATATGTATTTAAGCCTTGAAGCATCACTAGCAACATTTCAGCATAGTACGTGCCAGAAGAAACCTCTGCCTGAGTACGATGCTGAGAGTGCGGAATGTACTGGACTCAACTGGTCATACCTGGCTCAAGAAGAACCTCGGATTGTAACAGAAGCTATGAACATGCCAGATGCGGCAAAAGGGAAGGAGGCAGTGGATAGCGAACTCGCATCCATTGCAGAGAACAAAACATGGGTCCCAGTGGTCATGACCCCAAAGGCGCATGTGGTGGTGTCAAAATTGGTTCGCCGGGAAACATTCAAGCAGGTTGGTACTTTCGACAAGTACAAGGCAAGAGTTGTGGCGAAGGCATTTTCCCAGTGTGCACGCTCAGAGTACGAGAAGACCTTTATGCGTGTCATCACCTTTGCCTCCATTAGATCCATGTTGGAAATCGCTGCTGCAAAAGATCTGGAAGTCCACCAAATGGGCATCATGACAACTTTCCTCTATGGGAAGCTACAGAAGGAAGTGTTGATGGAAGTGCTCGAGGGAGTGAAAGCTCATGAGAGCAAGGTTTGTAGGCTGGTCAAAGCTCTCTACGGGATAGAACATGCCCCAAGGATGTAATACAAGGAGATGGACGGCTTCATGGACGGGCTCACTTTCACGCACTACTTGAATGACACTAGTGTCTAATTGCAAGAAGATGAACAAGACTTGATGCTGGTTGCACTGTACGTGGATGCGCAATCATCTGCTTGTCTTCAATTGAGATGTTGAACGAGCTCAAGATAGATCTAAGCAACGGGTTCAAGATGAAGGACAAAAGTCTGATTGAGTTCTGTCTTGAGATAACCATCCACCATATGTGAGGAGCAGGCACCATCGAGCTAAACCAGACCAAGTACATCATAAGGGTCCTCAACCGCTTCAATATGGAGGACTGCAAGCCAATTAACACACCCATGACAACACACATCAAGTAGTTATCCTCTGTGGCATGGAGGTTGAGATCTTGATGGCTGTTGTAATGGGTGTGCTCATGGGCTTGTAGTCCTCCATGTTGTAGTGCTCGACGACCTCCATGATGTATTTGGTCTGGTTCAGCTCGATGATGCCTACTGCTCGATTACGGTGGACGACTATCCCGAGGTAGAACTCAAGCGGACCCATGTCCTTGATCTTGAACTTGTTTGTTGAGATCTTTCTTTAGTTTGTTGAAAATCTCTTCAGATAACAAGTAGACGATCAGGTCATCCTCCTACAGTGCAACCAGTATCAAGACTTACTCATCATCTTGCACATGGAAAATTTGTTCATTCCGGCAGTACATGAAGGTGAGCCCATCCATTACGCCGCCCATCTCCTTGTACCACATTCTTAGAGCCTGTTTCAGCCCGTAGAGTGCTTTGACCTCTTTGCAAACCTTACCCTCTAGAGATTTCACTCCCTCGGGCACTTCCATTAGCACTTCTTTATCTAGCTTCCTATAGAGGAAAGCTCCCTTGACGTCTTTTTGGTGGACCTCTAGATCTTTTCCAGCATTGACGCCCTACATGGATGTGATGGTGGCAAAGGTGACAACAGGCGTGAAGGTCTCCTCGTACTCTGAGCTTACACGCTGGGAAAATCCCTTAGCCACAACTCTTGCCTTATACTTGTCGATAGTACCATCCTGCTTGAACGTTTTGCGTAGTACCCACTTTGACCCATGCGCGTTTGGGGGCCCTTCTACCAGAACCCATGTTCCGTTCTCTTCAATGGATGTGAGTTTACTATCCATTGCCTCCTTCCACTTGGTTGCATCTGGCATGTTTACAGCCTCCGTTTTGGTCACAAGCTTTGACTAAACCAAGCATGACCAGCTGCATCCGAACCATTCCGCACTCTCAGAGCGTACTTGGACGGAGGTTTCTTCTGGCGCGTTCTACGCCGGAGTGTTGTTGGTGGTGCTTCAAGGCTTAGTTGCTTGTGTTGCTCTTACGCTGCCAGTGATCTGTTATTTGAGGAAGAGCCAATGGCCTAAGGGTTTGATCGAGAGGCATCGGACGACTTAGACTCTATGTCAGAGTCAATTACTCTGTCAACCTGCACAGCCACTCTTCATGCAGCACCATCCTTCATTAGCACCTTCAGCCTGTTCTCATGTTCTTGATCACCTCAATGGAGCAACACAACCCACTCTCCTGATTTGGGAACATGAACAAGATCCAATGTCTCTCCTTTGCCGAGCGTCCTTTCTTCAAGCTTGACATCTTGGCTTCTGATGAGCTTTCTAGCCACTTGGTCCCACAGCCTGTACGCCTTGTGTGCAGTTTAGTATGAACCATTACACATTTGCAAGTGCGTGCATCCGGCTTGCCACTTCCTTCTCCTTCTTTGACCTTTGCCCAGGCAGTAGAGCCAAAATCCATCAAGTGTAAGGCATGTGGCTTCTTCCTTGACCAAGCCTCCTGTGGCGTGTTGAGCTGCTCTTCTTGTTGTTTCTTACCACGCTATCCAAGCGGAGCTGCCAGAGTTAGATTCACAAGGTAACAAATATTTCTTGTAGCTTCAACCCAAAAGCGAGGTGGGAGTTTGGCGTCAAAGAGCATGCTTCGTGTCATGGAGAGGATAGTCTAGTTCATCCGCTTGGCAAGGCCATAACTCACGGGGGTGTAAGGCGTGGTGGTTTAGTGCTTGATGTCGTGTTGGGTCATCCACCCTTTGCAGGCCTTGTACTCACCACCGTTGTCCGTGCGCAGTGCCTTGACCTTCTTGCTTGTCTGCCGCTCTACCATCATGATAAACTCTTGCAGATTTTCCTTGACCTCTCCCTTTGTCTTGAGGATGTAAATCCACATCTTGGGACTGTGGTCATCGATGAAGGTCAAGAAATACTTACTGCCGCTGTTTGAAGGAGTGCGGAATGGTCCGCACACATCACAGCAATTAAGGTCCGAGATTGCTACCGCACGTTGCCTATTACGCTTGAAGGGGTTTCTCTTTACCTTGCCTTCGAGGCATGTCTCACACAGCTTCTTGTACTTTCCCTCATCCTCGTCCTTACATCCCTCCATCTCATGAACCACTTTGTACTGCTACATAGCTTGTAGTGTGCAGTTGGCCACATGGCCAAACCGCTTGTGCCACAGCTCAGCATCTATGTCGGTGGAGTTGGCCGTCATGGTGACAACCTGTGGTGCAATGTTAGGCTTTGGAGATTTGAGCTCTTCAACCACCACATATCCCTCATTTGTACTCATAAGGGGTTTGGTATGCAACACAAAGAACCCATAAACTCTTGGGACTTGTGCCACAAGACTCTACTTGGAATAAGTGATCTTGATGTTCTTGTTCTTGACAATCACCACCTCCTCCTACGTGAAGACGACGGTCATGTCGTGGTCCGTGATTTTGGACACCCACAAGAAGTTTGATGCAAAAGACGCCATGTAGATTACGTTCTCCAGCTTCAAGTCTTTTTCAGCACCG
Source organism: Penium margaritaceum (assembly GCA_023375785.1). NCBI lineage: Eukaryota > Viridiplantae > Streptophyta > Zygnematophyceae > Desmidiales > Peniaceae > Penium > Penium margaritaceum. The sequence goes on from SZWC01000403.1 coordinate 272,691, forward strand.
TTCACGTTGATGCTGATTAACTTATCTCCCTCGCCTTGCACATGGACAAGGCTGCCATTGGCACACCTCAAGCGACATTCAATGTCACCAATGGAGATGAACCCATCCTTCTCGCTTGAAGAGTGGTGGTTCATGCCGTCCTCGAGCCCGTAGGCTCGATGCTTGTGAAGTGGCGCTCTCTTGGTTACCGGTATGCTCTCAGGCATCATGTTTGTCAAATCCTTCTTACCCTTTCCTTTACCCTCATATCTACCACCATGGTCTCTATCTTCCTTCTTGGGAGCCCGCAGTCCCGTGCCCAATGCCCAGGCTTGCCACAATTATGGCAATTTCCACGACGCTTTGAACCCTTTCTACCATCACCATTATGTTTTCCTCCACTGCCACCGCTTCCGTTGCCACTCTGACTAGAAAAGGAGTTGTTGCCACGACCACCATAATGTACGACATGGATGAAAGATTAGCCTTAATACCACTGCGACGCATGGCCTCATTGTGCACCTACTTGGACACTGCCTCATATGTCAAATCCTCCTCCTAGTCACTAAAGACAGTGATCAGAGGACCCGAGGTTTCAGGTAGCGAATGAGGAGGATCATGGCCTGTATAGTGGTGTTGATTTCCTTGTTCTTTTTGGTCACTTGCTGTAGCAGTCCTACAAATTCCAATAGGAAGTCTGGAATTGACTCTCCCTTGCTCACCCTCATCGAACTTCTAAGCCACAAGGAGTTGTCGTACGTAGTGTTTGCTGGCTATACTATCGAGTTTAGACCAAGAGAACTTTCTCCAAAGGAGCAGTGCACGCCTTGTCTATCTAAACCAGACTTAGGGGACTTACTCCAAGAAAGGAGTGCATCCCTAGTTCATCCTGTACGTGTCCAAATGTCAGTGATGGAAAAGGAGCATATCAGGTCAACAAACTCTCCCTTGCACCTCTGTCCATTAGCTGTGAGATCTCTTCTTCGCTCTAATAGTCTTGGCCTCGGTCTGTGTCCGTTCTGTTGACCATACCAATGCCTCGAGTAACTCCAGAGTGTGATTCGCTATCAAGCGCCTTTGTCATACAATATGTGAGCATCTTCCTGGTCTGCACGTATTCAACGTCCACGATTTCCTTTGCGACCAGGTTGTGTGAGTACTGGTACCTAATGTCGATGTGCTTGTTCACCCGGAGATGACATCATCCTGTACCATTTTCATGGCGCTCTTGTTCTCGATATGGACCTCTGTTGCTTCCGTCTGTGGCACTTTCATCCCAGAAAGCAAACTCCGTAGCCACGATGTCTCCTTGCATGCTTCTGACAGAGCGATGTAGTCTGCCTCAACGGTAGAGAGGGAGACAAAGTCTTTTTTTCTGCTTGCCCAAGGGACTACACCACCGTTCTAGAGTCACACAAAGCCCAAGGTGGACTTTCTGTCATCAATTCTTCCTCCGCACTCAACGTATGTGTAGCACACCAGCCGTAGCGGGTCAGATCCTTCTGGGCCTCGAAACAGGAGTCCCATGTGTCGTATCTTCTGTACATAGTGATTGATGCGCTTGACCGTTTGCTACTGTTTTGGCCCTAGATTGGCAAGAAACATGCTCACTTGTCCCACTGCATAGCCAATGTTAGGGCATGTTCCTATCATGGCATACATGAGGTTGCCAACAGCAGACTGGTAGGGAATGTCATCCATCTCATGTCGTTCTGCTTCTGTGCTGTGGCTTTGGGAGGAGGAGAGCTTGATGTCTGTTGCCATTGGTTTGCTGATGATCTTCCAATCCTCCATGTTGTAGCGCTTGAGGACCTGCATGATGTACTTGGTCTGGTTCACCTCGATGTCGCCAGATGCTCGATTGCGGTGGATGGTTTTCCTAAGGTAGAACTCGAGCGGACTCATGTCCTTGATCTTGAACTTGTTGCTGAGATCTATCTTTAGCTTGTTCAACAGCTCGACGGATGACATGCAGATGATCAAGTCATCCACGTACAGTGCAACCAACATCAAGCGTCGCTCATCCTCCCACACATAGACACTGTCAGGATGAACCCGCATGGTGCGGTCCCGACGTTTGTCTGATCGTCTCTAGTGGTTCACGTCTATTGTTTTGGGTGAATCTGAGACTGAGCGTGAGCTTTCTGGTCGCCTCACGCTATGTGAGCAGGAATTTAGAGACAGTCAGTTTGTGAAGGGAATAATGTCATTTTCCGTTGGTTTTTTAACATACACATGATCACAACATTTATAGGGCTAGTCATGAGCTTTCCAGTACACCAAACTGCGCGCAATTCGGCAACGTGTAGCTCAAGTTATGCTTGCCAAAGCGCAGGTCTCACCCACCACAAAAGCCTGATGCCGCCACTCGCCGTGGCGCCTTTCCCAAGGCGGATGTCCCATTGTACATGGTGTGGGGGTCCCCTGCATTGTTTCCACGCACCCTACCCACTTTTGGGTTGTGTTTGGTGATGGGGTGTGACGAGGTTTGAAACTTGTCCGCGGACCTGCAGTCAGATTTTTGACGATGTCCCCGAGTAACAAAACGTACTACTGAGTTTCGGACGCCGAGCCAAGATTTTGGCTAAGTCCCTTCGTAACAACCTGCACTACTGGATCCAGTGGATGATCCACCTGATCAGGCGGATCATCCACCGGATGCCTCGGCAGGCCTATCGGAGCATTTTCTCCACATCCTATTTTTGTTACTCGGTCCGGTCGATTATCGACCGGATTTTGAGTCGCAGCCGGCTCCCAAAGCCGCTGCACATACACCAACTTTGGAAAGCCATATCTCCCTCCATACTTGTCCAATTCCTGCAAAACAACTTCCACCGGATCCGAGCAAATGTCGAGTCGCCAGATCTGTCGGATCGGCGTTTCCATTTTCTAGTGGCTCGTCAGGGCCTCCCGGCGCCGTACTTGGGCATGCGGAGGGGCACATTTTCAACATTCTCCCCCTTACACCTTCCATGCCCGCTCCTCCTGCTTGCTCTCACTCATCTTCCGCTGCATCCTCCAGCCCATCATAGCTGGCCATCCCAAGTCCGGCCACGCTCATTGCGTGCCGGTCTGCGGGTTACGCTTTGGTGAAGCAATCCGCAAGCATACTGTGCGTGCTGCAGTGCTGTAGTACCACCTGCCCCTTCTCGACCATATCCTGTGCGTAGTGATAACGCACGTCGATGTGCTTCGGCCTCCTGTGCTGTGTCAGGTTATTGGTGAGCGAGATGGAGCTGGTGTTGTCCTCTTACACCACCGTAGGCTCCAGTTGCGGTACGTTCAGCTCCCCCATCAACCTGCGGAGCCACACCGCCTCCTTGACCGCCTCGGCCAGCGCGATGTACTCTGCTTCCACTATGGAGGTGGCGACACAGTCCTGCTTCCTGTTGCACCACGAAATGGCTGCACCAACGAGGAAGAATACGTAGCCGGATGTGGACTTCCGCTTGTCCACATCCCCAGCATATTCTGCGTCTGTGTCGCAGACAAGACGCAAAGAGTCCGCCCGCCCCTTGCCGTCGAACCTCAGGCGCGCGTGCCGCGGCGCCTATAGGTAGCGGATGATGCGCTTGACCGCCTGCCAATGTAGTGGCCCTGGATTGGCCACGTACCTGCTCATTTGCACACCGCATAGGCCAGGTCCGGTCGAGTTGCCACCATGGCGTACATGAGGCTGCCCATCGCCGATTGGTAAGGCACCCCTGCCTTATCCTCTCACTCTTCTTTTGTTTGCGGTGCCATTGCCGCACTCAGTTCATAGGTCGTGGAGACCGGACTGCACACTGCTTTGCAGTCCTCCATGTCGTACCGCTTCAACACCTTGGCCATGTATTTGGCCTGCTCCAGCTCAAGCATGCGCGTCCTCCTGTTCTGCGTAATGCTCATCCCGAGGTAGAACTCCAGCTCCCTCATGTACGATATCTGGAACCTGCTAAACAGCTGCTCTTTCAGCTGCTGTAGGCTCGGCAGGTCTGAGGAGCACAAGATCAGATCGTCCACGTAGAGTGCGACAATCTGATGGAGTTTCTTGCTGCGCCGCACGTACACACTGTGATCTGCCTCAGAGCGCTTGAAGGCGATTTGTGCCATGAAGCTGTCCATCTGTTGGTACCAGCATTGGGGCGATTGTTTTAGCCCCTACAAGGACTTCAGCACCTTGCACACCTTGCCCTCTGGCGCCTCCATCCCCTCCGGCACCTCCATGTAGATTTCCTTGTCGCTGATGCCATTGAGGAAGGCCGTCTTTACATCCATTTCGTGGAGCTCCATGTCCTTTGCGGCTGCTACCACAAGGATCGCCCGCATGCTTGTGTACTTGGTGACAGAGGTGAACGTCTCATGGTAGTGCTCGCCCTTGCGCTGTGCGTACCCCTTCGCCACAAGTCGCACCTTGTACTTGTCAACCACACCTTCCTTTGTGAACTTGGTCTTGAAGACTCACTTGGAGCCGATGACCTTGGCGTCTTTCGGTCAGTCAACAAGCTGCCACGTGTTGTTTTCAGCAATGGACGCCAACTCCGACTTGATGGCGGCTTCCCACTGCTTTCCCTCGGGCCGCGCAAGCGCCTCTTGCACGGTCATCGGCTCCTTTGATATAGCCAGCATGCATCGCATCATGCCGATCCATCGACCGATGCCTGCGTCGAAACGCTTCCCCGCTCTCCGCTGCCTCCCGCTGCAACGCGGTAGTCTTGGCGTCTCTTCGCTCTACTGCGATCCTTCCGACTCAGTCCGCTCCGGTGAATCATTGACCAGATGGCTCCCCGAGGATCCCTCCTGCTCCCGTGAACCATCAACTGGACGGGCGGCGCGTGCAGAGGATCTTTCTCTGACGCCCAATGCGAACTCTGCCGGGAGTGCGCGCTTTGGCACCCGCGGTGCCTCCTTTGACGGATCATTTTGCCGGATCTCCAGCCCAGCTGCATCGTCGACGGATTTCTCCGTGTCGCTCCGACGCCGCATCATCGACCTCTACATCCGCTGGCTCCTCCTCGTAGTCAAGGAGCTGGAACCACTCCCCTTGTTTTGGAGTGTTCCCGATGCTCATGTCATTGCTGCTGCTACTGAAGCTTTGCTGCTCGTCAAAGTCAACGTCACAACTACAAATGATCTCTTACGTGCGCGGGTCCCAGAGCCGGTATGCCTTTTGCGTGCTCTCATAGTTTAGGAACAAGCACGGCTTCGCCCGCGGTTCTAGCTTGCTGTCGCGTCGTTGCGCCCCCTGCACCATCGCGTGCGCCTTGCACCCGAACATCTTGAGGTACGCTAGATTTGGCTTGCGCCCGCTCCAAACCTCCTGCGGCGTCTTCCAGCGGCCCTTATCCTTAAGCACTACTGTTGGGGTGAGGTTGATGGTGTAGCTCGCTGTACGCACAGCCTCTGCCTAGAATTCTCGCGGCAACCCCGCATCCACAAGCATGGTCCACACCATGTAAAGCAATGTCTGGTTCGCTCGCTCCGCCACTCCGTTGGACTGTGGCAAGTACGGCGTAGTGGGTTCCTATTTGATGCCCTGTTGCTTCATCCACCCGCTGCAGCCCACGTACTCTCCGCCATTGTCGCTGCGTAGTGCTCTGACCTTCCGGCCAGTGTGCCTCTCCACCGGTGCGACGTACCTCTTTAGTCGGTCCAGGACCTTGCCCTTTTGCTTCATGAAGTACACGTAGAGCTTTCTACTGAAGTCGTCAATGAAGGTGACAAAGTATCTGAAGTCGCTGTTTGACGGCGTTTTGAACGGTCCGTACACGTTGCTGTGCACGACCTCCAGCAGTTCCTTTGTACAAGCTGCGTTCTCATTGAATGGCTTATGCCGTGCCTTGCCCAAGATGCAAGGCTCGCACTTTTTGTACGTTGCTACATCTTCTGCCGCGTCTGCACCGTCGATGACGAGGCCGCACACCATGTTGCGCTTCGCCATCTCCTCAACGGTTGCGGGAGCCGAATGCCCCAACCGTCGGTGCCAGAGCTCCAGATCAGCGTTTCCTCCTTTGGCCATGTTGACGACGCGCTCCTGTAAATCTGCTACGTCGGATGCCGCGGGGACCACCTTGGTCTCCACAATGTAGAGACCGCCCTTGCACTTCGCTTCCAGCACGACCTCGCCGTCGCCGTTGATGCGCACCACTACACCTTTCCTACGGAAGAGCACCTCATACCCCTTGTCCGTCAAGCGGCTGACACTCAAAATGTCAGCCAGGCTGGGGACGTGGTGCACATCATGAATTCTGCATAGCTCTTTCTTACTGCCCACCACGACTTCCACCTCCACGTTGCCTTGGCCGGCCGCCGGCTTGACTTTGTCGTTGGCGACCACCCGTGACTTGGAGGACTTCTTGTAGTTGACAAAGCCCACCTTCTCGACTTGGGTGTGCTCCTCGGTCCCGGAATCCAGGCACCGCCTGTTGGCCTTCTTGAGGAAGTGGTTCTTGTTGTCGTTGAGGGGCGACATGCCCTTGCTGTTTTTTTTGCCGGTCTTTGCCTCCTCCGGGCACTCACGGGTCCAATGGCCCTCCTTGCCGCAATTGCGGCACGCACCTTTCTTGGCGCCCTTCTTGCCGCCGCCCTTTCCGCCACTTCCTCAGCCTCCGCTTCCACCACCATGTGTTTCAATGACGAGGGCCGATAAGGAAGACGAGGACTCCCCGTAGCTCCAGCGTTGCGCCTTGTTGCGGATGTACTCTGCGACCGCGCATAGGTGAGCTTGTCCTCTGACCATCCTTCCAGAACGGTGATGAGTGGACCCCAACTGCCAGGTAGGGTCATGAGCAGGGCCATAACCTGCAGCTGCGTGTTGATCTTCCACCCCACGTCATTGCATTGCGAGACAAGCGACTGGATCTGCTGCATGGCGGAGATGACATCATCTCCCTCCTCGATTCTCACCATGAGGAGCCGCTTCATTGCAAAGATTTTATTCGCCAGCGACTTGGATTGGTGGATGGCGCAGAGCTTTTGCCAAGCTTCGGCTGCCAGCTTGCAGCCTTGAAAGTAGCCGCACTGCGACTCGGCTGTTCCGGACACCAGGAGCATGAGCGCCTCCGTGTTCTTTTTTTTGAAGGCCTGTTTCTCCGCATCCGTAGTAGTCGCCTCTGTGAGTACCTCCTTTCCCAACATGACATCCAGTAGCCCCTTATGCGAGAGATGTAGTTCGAACTGCCACCTCCATAGCCCGAAGCCCGGGCCGCCCACATACTTCTGAATGGGCTGCGTCTCCTTGTGCGCCATGTGCACAGCTGCTACTCTGACGAGTTCTCAGAACTTCACGGCGACGTCCAAGATGACGATCCCGTGCGCTGCGGAAGACGTGACCGTTGGAGGCGTTAGACCCATGGGCCCATAACCCTTTGTCGGGATGAGACCCGCGTGGTGCGGTCGCGACGTTTGTCTGATCGTCTCTAGTGGTTCACGTCCACTGTTTTGGGCGAATCTGAGATTGAGCGTGAGCTTTCTGGTCGCCTCACGCTATGTGAGGAGGCATTTAGAGAAACCCAGTTTGTGAAGGGAATAACGTCATTTTGCGTTAGTTTTTGAACATGAATATGATCACAACATTTATAGGGCTAGTCATGAGCTTTCTAGTGAACCAAACCGCGTGGAATCCAGCCAAGCGTAGCTGAAGTTATGCTTGCCGAAGGGCAGGTCTCACCCACCACAGAAGCTTGATGCCGCCACTCGCCGTGGCGCCTTCATTGACGTGTGAAGCGCCTTTCCCAATGCGCTTGTCCCATTGCACATGATGTGGGAGTCCCCTACACTGTTTTCAGGCACCCTACCCACTTTTCGATCGTCTTTGGTGATGGGGTGTGAGGAGGTTTGAAACCTGTCCGCAGACCTGCAGTCAGAATTTTGACGAAGTCCCCGAGTAGCAAAACGTACTACTGAGTTTTGGACGCCAAGCCAGGATTTTGGCTAAGTCCCTCAGTAATAACCTGCACTACTGGATCCAGTGGATGATCCACCTGATCAGGTGGATCATCCACCGGACGCCTCGGCAGGCCTATCGGAGCAGTTTCTCCACGTGGTATTTTTGTTACTCGGTCCGGTCGATTATCGACCGGATTTCGAGTCGCATCTGGCTCCCAGAGCCGCTGCGCATACCCCAACTTTGGAAAGCCATATCTCCCTCGATACTTGTCCGATTCCGGCGAAACAACTTCCACCGGATTGAGCGACTTGTCAAATTTTAGGGGCCATCCTCCATTTTAGGAATACAGTAAATGTCAAGTCGCCAGATCCGCCGGAGCGGAGTTTCTATCTTCTGGCGGCTCGTCTACGCCTCCCGGTGCCGCACTTGGGCATGCGGAGGGGTAAATTATCAACAGACACTAGGGTCATTCTGGTAGTATGTGAAGGTGAGTCCGGCCATGAAGCCGTCCATCTCCTTGTACCACTTCCTTGGGGCGTTTTTCAGCTCGTAGAGTGCTTTGACTAGTTTGCAAACCTCCTTCTGGAGCTTTCACTCCCTTGGGTACTTCCATCAATACTTCATCCTCTAGCTTCCCGTAGAGGAAATTTGTCTTGACGTCCACCTGGTGGACCTCAAGATCGTTTCCAGCAGCGATGCCCAACATGGATCTGATGGAGGCAGAGGTGATGACAGGCGCGAAGGTCTCCTCGTACTTTGAGCCTACAGGCTATGAAAACCCCTTTGTCACAACTCTTGTCTTGTACTTGTTGATAGTATCATCGTGCTTGAATGTTTTCCAGAGTACCCACTTTGAGCCCACCACGTGCGCGTCTGGAGGCCTCTCCACCAAAATATGTTCTATTCTTTTCAATTGATGGGAGTTCGCTATCCACTGTCCCCTTCCGCTTGGCCACATCTGGCATGTTCATAGCCTCCGTTACGGTCACAGGCTCTCTCTAAGCCAAGCATGACCAGCTGAGTCCGGTTCATTCCGCACTCTAAGTATTGTACCTGGGTAGAGGTTTCTCGTGGCGTGTAGTACGCTGGAGTGTTGCTAGTGGTGCTTCAAGGCTTAGTTGCTTTTGTTACTCTTACTCTATCAGTGATCCATTGTTTGAGGAAGAGCCACTGGCCTTACAGTTTGACTCAGAGGCCTCGGATGACTCAGACTGTCAGAGTCTGTCGTAGTGTCAGCCTGCAAAGCCACTCTCCCTGCATCAACATCCCTCATCGGCACCATGTGCCAATTCTCAGGTGCGTGATCACCTGACTAAAGTAACAAAACCTACTCTCCTTATTAGTGAGCATGGACAGGATCCAGCATCTCTCCCTTGTCGAGCCTCCTTTCTTTAAATACGACATCTTGGCTCTTGAAGACCTTTTGTGCCGCTTGGTCCCACAGCGTGTACGCCTTGTGTGTAGTGTTGTATCTGACCATTATAGACTTACGAGTTTGTGCATCCAGTTTGCCACTTCCTCCTCTTGCTTGGACCTTTGCCAAAGGAGTACAGCCAAAGACCCTCAAGTGAGGCACATATGGCTTCTTCAATGACCAGGCCTCCTGTGCCATCCTGAGCTGCTTCTTTTGCTCCTTCTTACTACGCCTTGCAAGCACGGCTGCTGGAGTGAGATTCACAACGTAGCAATTAGTATTTGGAGCTTCAGGCCACAAGCAAGGTGGGAATTTGGCAACAAAGAGCATGCTTCGTCTCATGCCAATGATAGTCTAGTTCATCCGCTTGGCAATGTCATTACTCGAGGGGTTGTAAGGCATGGTGGTCTGGTGGTTGATGCTGTGTTGGCTTAACCAGCCTTTGCATGCCTCGTACGCACCACCGTCATCGGTGCGCACTGCCTTGACCTTCTTGCTTGTCTCCCGCTCTACCATCGTGAAAAATTGTTGCAGCTTCTCCTTGACCTTTCCCTTTGTCTTGAGGAAGTAGATCTACATCTTGCAACTATGGTCATCAATGAAGGTCAAGAAATACTTGCTGCCGCCGTTCAAATGAGTGTGTAATGGTCCGTACACATCCGGGTGAATCAAGTCCAAGATTGCTGCCACACGTTGCCCATTACGCTTAAAGGGCTTTCTCTTTGCCTTACCTTGGAGCCATGGCTCACACAGCTTTTTGCACTTTCCCTCATGCTTGGCCTTGCATCCCTCCATCATATGAACCACTTCGTGCTGCTATATAGTTTGCAGTGTACTGTCGGCCACATGGCCAAACCGCCTGTGCCACAACTCAGCATCTGTGTCGGTGGAGTTGGCCGCCATAGTGATGGCCTGTGGTGCAACATTAGGCTGTGGAGATTTGGGCTCTTCAACCACTGCATATCCCTCATTTGTAGTCTCAAGGGGTTTGGTCTGCAGCACGTAGAGCCCATCAACTCTTACGACTTTTGTGACAAGACTCTCCTTGGGATAGGAGATCTAGATATCCTTATGCTTAACAAGCAGGACCTCTTCCTCCGTGAAGACGACTGTCATGTTGTGGTCCGTGATTTTGGACATGGTAAAGAGGATTGCCACAAAAGACAGCGTGTACACAACGTTCTCCATCTTCAAGTCTTTTTCAGCACGGTTCACGTTGATGCTGATCAATTTATCTCCCTTGCCTTGCGCATACACGAGGTTGCCGTTGGCACACCTAAAGCGACGTTCAGTGTCCCCAATGGAGATGAACCCAACCTTGTGCCTTGAAGCCCGTAGGCTCCAGGCTTGAGCAGTGCCGCTCCCTTGGTTTTCGGCATGCTCTTAGCCATCATGTTCGTGAACTCCTTTTGACCCTTTCCTTTGCCCTCGTTTCTACCACCATGATCTTTGTCTTCCTTCTTAGGAGCCCCGCACTCCTGTGCCCAATGCCAAGGCTTGCCACAATTATGGCACTTCCTAGGACGGTTTGACCATTTCCACCGCCACCATTGCCTTTTCCTTCACCGCTACCGCTTCCGCTACCACTCTGACCTGAGGAGGAGTTTTTGCCATGGCCATCATACTGTACAGCATAGGCTCAAGTGTTAGCCTCACTAGCACTTCAACGCATGGCCTCATTGCGCATGTGCTTGGTCACTGCCTCAAATCCTCCTCGTTCCAACCGCCAAAGGCGGTGATCAGAGGACTCTAGCTTTCAAGTAGCACCATTAGTAGGATTATGGCATGTATGTTGGTGTCTATTTCCTGGTTCATTTGCTTCACTTGTTGCACCAGTCCTTCAAACTGCAATAGGAAGTCCGTAATCGATTCTCCCTCGCTCACCCTCATCAAAATCAACTTTTGAATGACGAAGAGGCCATTTGCAAGAGGCATTGATTGGTGTGCACATGCAAGCTTCTCATCAGCCTTTGATGCATGCTTGATATCTCGGAGGTGGATATGCTGTAACTCGTGTGCTGATGTCATAACAATGGCAAGTGGCATGTGATTTTTGGCACTCGACGCTTCATATCCAGCATCTGTTTTTGTAGGTTCAACCTCTTCTCCAAGGAACATCTTCAAGTAGCTACGCACCCTCATGATAATCACAAATTGCCATTTTCCAATGGGAAAACCTATCTCTGTAAACTTTGACATCCCACTGTTGACCAGCTCAAGAGTGACCATCGCCGGTGTCGTCATACTCCTCTGCTTCTCTGCTTCTCTGCTTTGTTGAGGCCCATATAGGCTAATGCAGGCTGTTGTGTACTACCGGTTCAAAAGGTGCAGATCCGTTGCTTACCCCTTAGCCGACCATCACCTGGAAATAATGAAGAATGCACACAAGAGAACCTAGGGTCTTGCCTCCAAGGGCAGAGCTTATGCTATTTAGTGCAGAAGGGTCGTACCTCCAAGGGCACAGCTTATCTTTGACCCTTGTTTGCTATGTGCAAGCACCCGCCATTGGAGCTCATGGAGCTGATGCGCGCTGCAAGACAGAGAGGGCAAGAGAGTGTGGAAAAGCGTGCCTTACAAGTAGTCTATGTGGGCCCATAACCCTTTGTCAACCTGCCTGAGGCGACGATTAAGAATAAAGGTTTTGACACAATAGTTCCCGCCGACCACTCTTGGTATTACAACAAAGAGATGATATTACCCTCACAACCAAGGTTCCACATTTACCAGTTCATAGGAATCACTTCCTTGCACTCTGTCCTTAGCACTTGGTCACTTTCGCGCGAGGAGCAAACTCATGGGGCTGACACTAACCTATGCTTTTGTTGTGTCTGCCTCTGGTGGACAATTGTGTTAGGAGCCTCAAAGGTAAGAACTGAACTCAATGTCAGGAAACGTACAGATTCTTATAGTCTTAGAGCCAGCCTCTATCCTAGGCACGTAGTGGCTCGTTGGATGAGCCACTTTGGGGGAAAATTCGATTGCATCATGACACTAGACCTCTTACCTTTTTCTTTTCTCAGGCTAAGGCATTGAGCCATCGCCCATGACATCGGCGGTCCATGACCCCGGAAACTTTGAAAACTCAAATCTCCCAATCCGACTGATTGCTCAGCTTGAAACCTGAATCGTAGACAATTTGCCACCTGATCTTAAAATGGTGAAGACGAATCAACAATCAGAGAAGGCATCTGGTAGTTTCTTGGAACTTGCCCTTGTGGACCTGTAATTGAGCCAGATGGCCCCTTTTGCAACAGGCTCCCTTTCTCCTTCACTTTTAGCAATAAAGCCAATGATGAGGGAAAGTGTAAGAAGCTGTGTAAGCCATGCCTCCAAGGCAAGGCAAAGAGAAATCCCTCTGAGCATAATGGATAACGTGCATCAGCAATCTTGAACCTGATTGACTCTAATATGTGTAGACCATTCCGGACTCCTTCATTTGGCGGCAGCATGTATTCCCTAATCTTCATTGATGACCACATTTGAAAGATATGGACCTACTTCCTCAAGACAAAGGGAGGGATCAAAGAATGGTTGTAAGAATTTGTCGCCATTCGAGAACGACAAATGAGCAAGAGGTCAAGGCACTACGCACGAACAATAGTGGTGAGTACGAGGCATACAAAGGCTTGTTGAGCCAATACGGTATCAACCACAAGAACACCATGCCTTACATCCTCATGAGTAATGACGTTGCCAAGTGGATAAACCAAATTATCCTCTACTTGATGAAAGCATGCACTTTGATGCCAAACTCCCACCTTGCTTCTTGGCTGAAGCTACAAGAGCTGCTTGTTCCCTTGAGAATGTCACTCTAGCAATCGCGTTCGCAAGGCATAATAAAAATTAACAAGGGAAGCAGCTGAGGATACGAGAGAAGGCTTGGTCAGGAAGGAGGCTAGATGCCTCAGAGTTGAGGGTTTTTAGCTACATTATATGAGTAAAGATCCATGCAGGAGAAGGAAATGGCAAGCTGGATGCAATGTGTAATGGTTGAATACAACACTGTACTTAACGCGTATAGGCTGTGTGGTCAAGCACCTAGAAATCTCATCAGGAGCCGAGACGTCGACTTACATGAAAAAATGCTCGGATGGAGCCCACTTGGATCGTGTCCATGCTTCCAAATCAGAAGAGTGGGTTGTGTAACTCCTGTTTGATGAGCAGGCACTTTAGAACTGGCATATAATGCCAGTGAAGTAGAATCATAGTTTGGTATAAATAGTAACTTTGTAGGCTGACTCAACGATGGAATGTGACAAAACGTCCAAGACATCCGAGGCCTCTGAGTCAATTTCTGAAGCTGGTGGCTCTTCCTCAAACAACAAATTATTGGCCGCGTAAAAATAACAGAAACAACTCAGCCTTGAAGCACCACCAGCAATACTCTCACGCAGTATGCGCCAAAAAAAACCTTTGCCCAAGTACGATGCTAAGATTGCGAAATGGAATCGACTCAGCTGGTCATGTTTTGCTCACGTAGACCATTCGACCGTAGCGCATGCTATTAACATGCTACATGTGGCCAAGTGGAACGAGGCAGAGGATAGCAAACTCACATCCAATCCAGAGAACAAAAAATGGACTCTAATCGACAAGCTCCCAAACACCGACGTGGGGGGGTCAAAGTCGTTACTCCAGAAAAGTTCAAATAGGATGGTTCTATTCACAATTACAAGGCAAAGTTATGGCAAAGGAATTATCCAATGTGCACGCTCACAGTACGAGGAGTGCTTCATGCCTGTTTTGACCTTTCTCTCCATCAAACCCATGTTGAGCATTGCTGCTGTAAAAGATCTGGAAGTACACCAAATTTGCCGTCGAGACAGCTCCAGTCGGCCATAGCTTTAAAGTGAGCAGGTTTGTGGCTAATCAAGGGCCACAGTATTGGCAAGTTGTTAAGCGTGTTGGATCTAGAGGAGAGAGGAAGCCTTGGAGCAGCGAGCATGTGTGATTGGAAGGGCATCCCTTGTGCTGAAGAATGGTTGTTGAATCACTCAAAATAATGGAGTACATATAGAGCTAGAGCTTGGGCAAGTCAGCCCTCTCACAAGCCTCACCACTTAGCCATGGAGGCTAAAGCTCACACACTAGGGTCCATAATCTCACACAAGGGAGGAAATCAGCCTGACCACTCACACACGACCTAGAGAGCTAGAGAATGCATATCTCACAATCCGACTGTTGGATCCGCCTCAAACGTGGACCATAGACATTTTGCCACCTCATCTTTCCAATGGTAAAGTCAGATTGACGATTGGAGTAGGCATCTGGTACTTTTCTGGAACTTGCTCCTGTGGACCTGAAACTGAGCCAGATGGCTCCTTTTCAAACATTCTTCCACTTTGCCGCAGTCAGAGTGGACTGAGTCCACATGTCTTCATGCAGAACTGCTGCTTCTCACGGGTCAGTGGCTTGGTGCAGAAATCAGCAACCTGCTTGCTGGTTGGAGTGAACTCCAACTTGATAGCACCCTCCTGCACCATATGCCTTATGAAGTGATATGCAATGTCAATGTGCTTGGTGCGTGCATGGTGCTCAAGATTCTTGGCGAGTGCGATTGCGCTCTGGTTGTCGACGCGCACAAGAAATGGAACTGCTGCACTCCCACTCATCTCTAGCATGAGTCGCTGAACCCAAACTACTTCCTTGGCTCCAAAGCTGAGAGAGACGTACTCAGCTTCCATTTTTGAGGTGGCAACGACCACCTGCCGCTTGCTGCACCAGCTGATGGCCCCACCATTCATGAGGAACACATGTCCACAGATGGACTTACGATCCTCAGGGTTTGAAGTCCAATCAGCATCTGTGTAGCCGATGATGGTGTTGTCGTTGCCGTTGTAGGTGATGCCGATGTTGATGGTTCCAGCAAGGTAGCA
This sequence comes from Penium margaritaceum, assembly GCA_023375785.1. Lineage (NCBI taxonomy): Eukaryota > Viridiplantae > Streptophyta > Zygnematophyceae > Desmidiales > Peniaceae > Penium > Penium margaritaceum. The sequence goes on from SZWC01000403.1 coordinate 287,827, forward strand.
GAAGATCCGCTTCACTGCCTTCTGGTGCTCAGGTCCGCGGTTTGCCATGTGCTGGATCACAGCGGTAACAACCTGTGCGGGGTCCGGCCTCGTTGTCACCATCGAGTACATGAGGTTGCCGACGGCGCTCTTGTACTTCTGCCGCTCAGCTACATTTGCTTCTCCATTGAAGCTCACAAGGTACTACCGGGTCTCTAGCGGCGTGCTGATGGATTTTGCCTCTATCATGCCAGACTGCTGCAAAACATCCTTGATGTAGCGGCTCTGCTGTAGCGAGAGAGAGCGTAACTTGCAGTCACGCGTGATCTAGATACCGAGGAACTATGATGCCTCCCCGAGATCAGACATCTAGAAGCGCTCCTGCATGGCTTCCTTGAACTCCTGTAGTGCAGACATGCTGTTCGAAAGGAGGAGCATGTCATGCACATAGACGATGATGATGAGCACCTCATGACCATGCTGCCAGCGATAGACACAGTAGTCACATTCACTGCGCTCAAACCCCATGGACTCAAACGCCGCATCCAACTTCTGATTCCAAGTACGCGACGCTTGCTTGAGGCTGTATAGCGACTTTTGTAGCTTGCAAACTTGGTGCTCTTGGCCATCCATGACGAACCCCTCCGGCTGCTCCATGTAGATCTCCTCCTCCAAGTCACCATTCAAGAATGCCGTCTTGACATCCATGTGGTGAACGTCGAAGTCCACAGCTGCTTCATAAGAGAGGAGCGTGTGCACAGAGTCAAACTTTGTAACAGGGGCAAACGTTTTTGTGTAGTCGATGCCCTCCTACTGCGAGTAGCCCTTGGCGACTAGCCTCGCCTTGTACTTTTCCAGGTTACTATCTTCTCCCCGCTTCTTCTTGAACACCGACTTGCACTTGATCACCTGACGTCAAGGTGGACGCTCAATCAGCTCCCACGTGCCGTTATCCAGCTGCGACTGTATCTCTTACTGCACAGTTTGTGCCTAATCTGCTGCATCCGGTGCAGCCATGGCCTCCTTGTATGACGTTGGCTCATCTGAATCTGCTGCAACTACGACGTTCATCTGTTTTGGTTTCTGCAGCATCCAGAAATGCCCGCGCTCACCAGGCTTGTAACGCACCCTAAGAGGGTACCTGTAACCTGGTGCTAGAGCGTTAGCGGGCGGCTGGCACAATGCTGCTGGTACAACTGCTACTCCTATTGGTGCTACGTCTCCCTCCTCTGCTTCTGTCGATGAGGCTGTTGTATCTGATGCATCAGACATGGGAGAGTAGAGTGATTCTCCCACTGTCACAGCAGAGGAAGGATCAGGAGAGACTGGGTCAGGAAGGATTTCTGCTCCCACTATCTTGTCAGCTGCTGGTTCTGTTGCCTCTCCACAGACAATGTTGGTGCCGATGACGTTGGTCTCGTTGAAGACGACATCCCTCGTGATGATGACATGGCCTGTATCCCGCTCGTAGAGGCAATAGGCCTTGCTTGCCACGTCATAGCCAATCATCAGCATCTGCGCACTCTTTGCGTCCCATTTCTGCTGCTTCTCCTTGGGCACGTGCATGTGCGCCAGGCTGCCAAATGCTCGGAGATGACCCATGCTCGGTTTCTTGCCAAACTATGCCTCGTACGGAGTCATTTGCTCCAGCACCTCAGTTGGACTACGGTTCTTGATGTAGACTACAGTGCTTACGGCTTAAGCCCAGAAGGCGTAGGTCAGCCGAGCCGCGTGCAACATGGAGCGCGCCGACTCCACAATGGTATGGTTGGCGCGTTCTGCTACACCGTTCTTCTGCGGCGAGTACGACGCGGTACGCTGAGCCTTAATGCGAAGTAGTCCTGGAACTCCTTGCTTAGATACTCTCCATCACAATCCTTGCGCAGTGCCTTGATCTTCTTGCCAGTCTGGTTCTCTACCATGGCCTTGAACTCCTTGAACCTGTCAAAGCACTGGTCCTTGGAAGGAAGGAAGTACACAGCAGTGTAACGGCTCAAATCATCAATGAAGGTCAGGAAATACCTAGAGCCTCCAAAGCTCTGGGTCTGCATCAGTCCGCACAAGTCCGTGTGGACCAGCCCCAACACCTCCTTCGCACGCTCCCCTACTCCTGAGAATGCCTCACGGTGTTGCTTCCCCTCCAAACAGCCGATGTGAAGCGTTGCTCAAAGTTAGAGATGGTAGGCAGGTCACAGACCATCTGCTTTGCTAGAAGCTACTGCAAAGCGCGCATGCCAATGTGGCCGTAGTGCGCATGCCAGATCTCGCCATCTGTCGCCTGCACCACTATTGCAAGACTCTGCTCACGCGGGATCTTTGTCGCCCCCAGCAGGCGGTACATGTTGCCCTCCTTCACCGACCTGGCCAACTCCTCTCCTGTATCCTTGTTGAGGATGTAGCCGTAGTCATCATCGAAGACGAGATCAGTCCTGTGTTTGTAAGAGAGGAGACTGAGAGGTTGAATGCAGCATCAGGTACATACAGCACGCCATGGAATTCTCCCACTTCAATGCCACGTGGGGTCTCCAACCACATCTCCACAATCCTAATCCCCTCAACATACACCACCCGATCATCACCCATTGCGATAGGACGGGGAGGGATGGACAGCATCTGTGTAAACCACTCCTTGTGATGTGTGAGGCTCTTGGTACACCCTGAGTCCTTGTACCATGCGAGATCCGCCTTCTCCACCTGTGACATGTCAGACTTTGCCATGAAGAGACAGTCGTGCACCTCCTTGGCCACATTCATGTGGCCAAAGTGGCGCACACCAGCCCGGTTTTGCTGCTGCTGCTGCTGCTGACGCTGTTGTGATAGCTGCTACTGTTGCTGCACCTTTTGTTGTTGCTGTTCCGATGACTGCTGCTGCTGCTGCTCCTTCTGGTCCATCTTGAGCTTGAAACACTCCTTAGTGTAGTGTCCCTCTCTCTGGCAGTAGTGGCATTTGCCTTTCTTTCTGCCTTTCTGCTGCCTTGACTGCTGCTCCTACACCTGGTTAGCTGAGCTCATGACCACAAAAGCCGCTTCAGTACTGCCGCCGCCATTGCGCTTTGCTGCATTGCGACGCAATTCCACCTACACCAGGTGTGTACAGATAAAGTCGAGATCGAGAGTTGGCTAGCACTCCTGCGTGTCTCGCACTGTGCCGTAGCTGGTTGGGAGTCCGCTTAGTAAGAGGAGGATGAAGCGCGTCTCTTCCACAAGGTTAGCGGCCGCTCTCAATTGCTTTACCAGCTCCGTTGCCCTGTCCAGATACGCCTCCATCCCTTCACCACCCTACATTTTCAGCGCCATCATCTTTTCCTCCAAAATCATGAGGAATGCATGATCCTTACTCTCATACTCCTTGCACAACGTGTCCCATCCTTCCTTTACAGTAGCCTTGTCACTCACGTACTGAAGATGCGGATTGGAGATGGTGTTGACAAGCAACATGTAGGCCTGCCTGTCCTTCTTCTTCCACTCTTCATACGCCGCTTGTACAGCTGTAGAAGAACCCGCATCAGCTGCACCCTTTTGCGGCGTCTTCCCCGCCACCACCTGCGCTGCGGTGATGCCTTTTGCCTGTGGAACTGGAGCCGGCTCGTCGCCGCTCACCACCTCCCACAAGCCCCTCTCCTTCAAAAGGAGGCGGGTACGGATCTTCCAAAACGTGAAGTTGGCGCGTCCCTCCAGCCTCTCCAAAGGCTAGGCTGCTGTCACAATGCAAGCTGTTGCCATTTTGAGCCTTGGTGATGCTCAGCGCTGCCCTTGGATGGCGGCGCTACACCTGCTTCTGTTCCTGCTTCTGCCAGAAATATGGTTCAGAGAAAACAAGGCGAGTACGGATCTTCCAAAACGTTAAGTTGGCGCGTCCCTCCAGCCTCTCCAAAGGTTGGGCTGCTGTCACAATGCCAGCTCCTGCCATTTTCAGCCTTGGCGATGCTCAGCGCTGCCCTTGGATGGCGGCACTGCCCCTATTTCTGCTGCTACTTCTACCAGAAATCTGTCTGACAGAAAATGGACTCTAGATGCCAGCAGACTGGGAATTGGGATAAATGGAGCCAACCAATGGAAAATTCAGCTCAAACCTTTCAGATCGACCCATAAAACAAGGTTACAACAGGGGATTTTGAAAGATATGCCCTCTTGAAAACAGGGTATGCTTCTGCTCCTACTCCAACTCAGACCAGCCAGCTTGTAAACGGCGTTTCTCCCAAACGAATTGATGGAATGCAAATATTTTTGCCCTAATGGAAAGCTTAGGAAAAATACTACAATTCGTATGTGCCAAATTTTAAATATGACAAAGAAACGAGAGAGTTATGGTCATCACAAGGTGACAGTCTTACTCATAGAAAAGAGTGTAGCCCTCGCCGACCTCGTTTTGACCATAACTCTCAATCCGACCATTGGATCTTCGCGATTATTATCTTGTTCAAAAACTTGTCTCTTGAGATTGAAGTTCCAGTGGTTGATTGTCAAATCTGGTGAATTTTTCATCCCAACCCGTCACTCTGAAAGTGACGGCCTGTGCTGGCTGAAAGTGGTAGAACTTGGCTCTGATACCAAATGTTGGATCTAGAGGAGAGAGGGAGCCTTTGATCAGCGAGCATGTGTGATTGGAAGGGCATCACTTGTGCTGAGAATGGTTATTAAATCACTCAAAATGATGGAGTACATATAGAGCTAAATCTTGGGCAAGTCAGCCCTCTCATAAGCCACACCACTTAGCCATGGAGGCTAACGCTCACACACTAGAGTCCATAATCTCACAAAAGGGAAGAAATCAGCCTAGCTATCAGGCTGACCACTCACACACAACCTAGAGAGCTAGAGAATTCTCTCATGGCACACTCCTAGAGGTCACATAACCCACAATCTCATAGAGAATCGCCATGTCTCCATTGCTAGCACACAAGGATCTCACCTCACCTAAAAAGTAAGGAAAGGTACCTTTATCCTAATCAGTACACTCTGACAAGGCAATCCTAAGACCAAGGACCTTTTTAGATATTTCTCCTATCAGGTCGTGACCTTGGACCTCTTGCCTTTTTCTTTTCTTAGGCTAAGGCATGGAGCCATCGCCCATGTTGACCCGGATATCGGCGGTCGATGATCCCGGAAACTACGAAAATTCATATCTCCCAATTCGACTGTTGGATCGGCCTCAAACTTGGACCATAGACATTTTGCCAGCTGATCTTTCCAATGGTGAAGTCGGATTGACAATCGGCATCTGGTACTTTCCAGGAACTTGCTCCTGTGGACCTGAAACTGAGTCAGATGGCTCCTTTTCCAACAAAGCGCATCATGCACCACATGAAAAAGACAGAACATATTGGACTACAATGCGGAGGCCTAGAGGGATCTGACTTGCTGCCGCTCATATGCTACACGAACGCCGACTGGAGAGAAAGAATTGATGAGAAAAAATCCACCTTGAACTTTGTTTGCCTTTTAAATGGTGGTGTAGTCCAAACGGCAAGAAAAAAGCAAGACAGTGTTTTCCTCTTTACCGGCAAGGGAGACTACATTGTTGTACCAAAAGCATCCAATGAGATATTGTGGCTATGTAGTTTGCTTGGTGAGATGAAAGTGCCACAGACCAAGCAATAGAGGTCTGCATGAACAACAAGAGTGCCATAAAAGCATCACTAGATATCGTCATCTCTTGGTGGATAAAGTGGACGCTCCATTAGCTCCCATGTACGGTGGTCAAGCTTTGATTGTATTTCCTGCTGCACAGCTTGTGCCTCGTCTATTGCATCTGATGCAGCCATGGCCTCCTTGTAGGACGTTGGCTCATCTGAGTCAGGTGCAACTACGACATTCATTTGGGCTGGTTTATGAAGCATCCAGAATTGCTCGTGCTCACCAGGTTTGTAGTGCACCCTAAGAAGGTACCTGCGACCTCGTGCAGGAGCATTAGTAGGCAGCTGACACGGTGCTGCAAACACAACTGCTCCTACTCATGGTGGTGCATCTTTTTCCTCTGCTTCTTCTGATGAGGGGGATGTATCTGCTGCATCATATTCTCAAATTGCTATCTCCACTAGAAAAAACCAATCCCTCTGAACTTTGACATCCCACCATTGACGTGCTCAAGAGTGAGCGTCATGGGTGTCGTTATAGTGCTTCTATGTTTCTCTACTTCTCTTCTTCGCTAAAGCCGATGTAGGCTGATGAAGGCTGTTATCAAATACCTGTTTAGAAGGTGTAGATCCGTCGCTTACCCCTTAGCCATTGATCACCTGCAAATAAGGAAGAATGTACACTAGCAAATCCAGGATCGTGCTTCCTGTTGGATCTGGAGGAGAGAGGGAGCCTTGGAGCAGCGAGCATGTGGGACTGAAAGGGCATCACTTGTGCTGAAGAATGGTTGTTCAATCACTCAAGATGATGGAGTACATATAGAGCTAGAGCTTGGGCAAGTCAGCCCTCTCACAAGCCACACCACTTAGCCATGGAGGCTAAGGCTCACACACTAGAGTCCATAATCTCACACAAGGGAGGAAATCAGCCTAGCAATCAGGCTGACCATTCACACACGACCTAGAGAGCTAGAGAATGCTCTCATGGTACACTCCTAGTGGTCAAATAACCCACAAACCCATGGAGAATCGCCATGTGTCCATGACTAGCACACAAGGATCTCACCTCACCTAAAAAGTAAGGAGAGGTACCTTTATCCTAGTCAGCACACTTTGACAAGGCAATCCTAAGACCAAGGACCTTTTTGGATATTTCTCCCATCAGGTCTTGACCTTGGACCTCTTGCCTTTTTCTTTTCTCAGGCTAAGGCATGGAGCCATCACTCATGCCCACCTAGACATCAACGGTCCATGACCCCCGAAACTTCGAAAATTCATGTCCCAATCCGACCGTTGGATCGGCCTCAAACTTGGACCGTAGACATTTTGCCACCTGATCTTTCCAATGGTAAAATCGGATCGACGATCGGAGTAGGCATCTGGTTCTTTCCTGGAAATTTCTCCTGTGGACCTGAAACTAAGCCAGATGGCCCCTTTTTCCAACACTTCCAAGGAGAGAGCTTTTCCTGCTTACGGCCCAATGGTCTTACCTCCAAGGGCAGTGTTTATCCTTGAGCCTTGTTTGCTAAGTGCCAGTAAACGCGGTTGGAGCTGATGGAGCAAATGGAGCTAATGCGTACTGGAAGACAAGGAGGGCGAGAGTGCGTAGAAGCCTGCCATATAACTAAGTATGGATCCATAACCCGTTGTCAACCTGCCTGAGGCGACAGTCTAGAAAACAGGTTCCGACCCAATTGTTCCCGGCGACCGCTCTTGGTATTACAACCAAGAGATGATATCACCCTCAAAGCCAAGGTTATACACTGAGGAGTTCATAGGAATGACTTCCTTACACTGTGTCCTTAGCACCTAGTCACTTTCGCGCGAGGAGGAAACTCTTGGGGCTTAGACCAACCAATGCTTCTTTAGTCTTTGCCTCTGGTGGACAACTCCGTTAGGAGTATCCAAGGTAAGAACAATGCTCAATGAAAGGCAACAGACAGGTTCTTATAGTCCTAGAGCCAGCCTCCAACCTAGGTGTGCAATGGTTTCTCGGATGAGCCACTTTTGGGACAATCTGGATTGCGTCATCCCCCCTGCCTACATGGCACTCCCTGTGACCACCAAGTGGCACTAGCCACTACGAAAGACCTTGGAATGTTCTAAGACGTCTCTTAGAGCATTGGTGGAACCTTTTTCGTTACAAATAAAATAAGTCACGGGGCTGGGATTTGACACAGTGACCTCTT
>SZWC01000403.1:296691-330627 GCA_023375785.1 Penium margaritaceum
CTCCAGATCTTTTATCGCAACGATGGAAAGGTGACGACAGGCACAAATGTCTCCTCGTACTCTGAGCTTGCACGCTGGGAAAATCCCTTTGCCACAAGTCTTGCCTTGTACTTGTCGATAGTACCATGTTGTTTGAACTTTTTCCGGAGTACCCACTTTGACCCCACCACGTGTGCGTTTTGGGGCCTGTCCACCAGAACCCATGTTTCGTTCTCTTCAATGGATGCGAGCTTGCTATCCACTGCCTCTTTCCACTTGGCTGCATCTGGCATGTTCATAGCCTCCATTACGGTCACAGGCTCTCCATGAGCCAAGCATGACTTGCTCAGGCTGGTCCATTCCGCACTCTTAGCATTATACTTGAGTCGTGATTTCTTCTTGCGCGTACTACGCCAGAGTGTTGCTGGTGGTGCTTCAAGGCTTAGTTGCTTCTGTTGCTCTTGCCATGACAGTGATCAGCTGTTTCAAGAAGAGTCACCAGCCTTAGAGTTTGATTCAGAGGCCTCGGATGACTCAGACTCAGTGTCAGAGTCCATCGTTGTGTGAGCATGCACAGCCACTCTCCCTCGGATACCAGTCTTCACTAGCACCATCGGCCAATTTTCCGGTGCCTGATCACCTGACTTGAGTAACACAACCGACTCTCCTGATTTGGGAGCATGGACAAGGTTGAGCAACTCTCCTTGCCGAGCGTCCGTTCATCAAACTTGACATCTCGGCTCCTGATGAGCTTTCAAGCCGCTTGGTCCCGCAGCTTGTAGGCCTTGTGTGCGGTGTCGTATCCGACCATTACACACTTACCATCACCTACATCCAGCTTGCCACTTCCTTCTCCTGCTTGGACCCTTGTCCACGAACTACAGATAAAGACCCTCAAGTGGGAGGCATCTGGCTTCTTCCATGACCAAGCCTCCAGTGGCGTCCTGAGTTGCGTCTCTTGCTGCTTCGTACCACGCCTTCCAAGCGCGGCTGCCGGAGTGAGATTCACAAGGTAGCAAGCAGTTCTTAGAGCTTAAGCCCAGAAATGAGGTGGGACTTTGGCGTCAAAGAGCATGCTTCGTGTCATGCCGAGGATAGTCAGGTTCATTCGTTCGGCAATGCCATTACTCTGGGGTGTGTAAAGCCTGGTGGTCTGGTGTTTGATGCCGTGCATAGTGCTTTGATCTTCTCGTTTGTCTGCCGCTTTACCATGGCAACAAACTCTAGCAACTTCTCCTTGACCTCTCCCTTTGTCTTGAGGAAGTAGATCCACATCTTCCGACTATGCTCATCAATGAAGGTCAATAAATACTTAATGTTGCTCTTCGATGGAGTGCGGAATGGTCCGCACACATCAGAGAGAATGAGGTCCAAGATTGCTGCCACGTTGCCCATTTTGTTCAAAGGGCTTTTTTTTTGCCTTGCCTTGGAGGCATGGCTCACACAGCTTCTTGCCCTTTCCCTCATCCTTGGCCTTGCATCCCTCCATCCTATGAACCACTTCCTACTGCTCCATAGATTGCAGTGTGCTGTCGGCCACATGGCTAAACACATTATTCTACAGCTAAGACACAGATGCTTATCTGTGTCGGTGGAGGTTGCCGCAATGGTGACGACTTGTGCAACATTAGGCTTTTGAGATTTGGACTCTTCAACCACCGTATATCCCTCATTTTTACTTTCAAGGGGTTTGGTCTGCAGCACGTAAGACCCATCAACTCTTGGAACCTGTGCTACAAGACTCTTTTTGGGATAGGAGATATTTATGTCCTTATTCTTGACAATCACTGCCTCCTCCATGAAGACGAGCATCATGTTGTGGTCTGTGATTTTTGACACTGACATGAGGTTTGATGCAAAAGATAGCATGTAGACAAAATTCTCCAGCTTCAAGTCTTTTCCAGTACCATTCACGTTGATGCTCATCGACTTATCTCCTTTCCCTTGCGCATGGACAAGGCTACCGTTGGCACACTTGAAGCAACGTTCAGTGTCCCCAATGGAGATGAATCCATCCTTCCCTTGAAGAGTGGTGGTTTGTACCAGATTCGAGCCTCTAGGCTCCATGCTTGAGCACTACCGCTCCCCTTGCTTGTAGGCACACTCTCTGCCACCATGTTTGTCAACGCCTTCATACGCTTTCCTTTGCCCACATATCTATCACCATGATCTCCGTCTTCCTTCGTGGGAGCACTGCACTCCCGTGCCCAATGCCCAGGCTGCCACATTTATGTCACTTCCCAGGACGCTTTGAACCTTTTGCATCGCACCCATTGGCTTTTCCTCCACTGCCACGACTTTTGCTACTGCTCTGACCAGAAGAGGAGTTGTTGCCATGACCAGCGTACTGTGCAGCACAGGCTGAAACGTTAGCCTCACTACCGCAGCAACGCATGGCCTCGTTGTGCACGTACTCGGACACTGCCTCATACGTCAAATCCTCCTCCTTCTAACCACCAAAAATAGTGATCAGAGGACGCCAGTTTTTAGGTAGTGCCATAAGGAGGATCATGGCCTACATGTTAGTATCGGTTTAGCAGTTCACTTGGATCACTTGCTGGAGCAGTCCTTGAAATTGGAACAAGAACCTCGGAATCGACTCTCCCTTGCTCACCCTCATCGAAATCAGGTTTTGAAGGATGAAGAGATGATTTGCAAGAGCCGTTTGTTGGTGTACACATGCAAGCTCCTCATAAGCATTTGATGCATGTGTGATACCTTGGAGGTTGACATGTTGTGACTCATGCATTGATGTCATAAGACTTGCAAGTGCCATGTCATTTCTGACACTCCACGGTTCATATCCAACATCTGTTTTTGGAGGTTCAACCTCTTCTCCAAGGAACATCTTCAAGTAGCCACGCACCCTGATGAAAATCTCAAACTGCCATTTCCAGAAGGAAAAATCAAACCTTGTGAACTTTAATATCCCACCATAGACCTGCTCGAGAGTGAGCATATGGGATGCCGTCATAGTGCTTCTCTGCTTCCCTGCTTCTCTTCTTCGTTCAAGCTGATGTATGCTGATGTAGGTGATTGTCTGCTACCAGTTTAAAAGGTGTAGGTTCGTCGCTTACCCCTTAGCCGTTGATGATATGCAAATAGAGAAAAACGTATACTAGCGAACCCAGGGTCGTGCCTCCAAGGGCAGAGCTTATCCTGGTTACAGCCCAAGGGTCGTACCTCTAAGGACAGAGCTTATCCTTGGTCCTTGATCACTAAGTACCAGCACCCGCCGTTGGAGCTGATGGAGCAGATGGAGCTGATGGAGCTGATGGAGCTGATGCGTGTTGCAAGAGGATGAGGGTGAGAGTGTGCAGAAGCGTGCCTTACAAGTAATTAGTGTGGGCCAATAATCCTTTGTCAACCTGCTTGAGGAGACGGTCTAGAAAAACAGGTTCCGACACAGTGCTTCCCATCGACCGCTCTTGGTAGTGTAACCAAGAGATGATATCACCCTCAAAGCCAAGGTTCCTCACTGAGCAGTTCATGTGAATGACTTCCTTGCACCATGTCCTAAGCACCTGGTCACTTTCGCGCGAGGAGCGGACTCTTGGGGCTTAGACTAGCTTATGTTTTTTTAGTTTTTGCCTCTGGTGGACAGCTCTGTTAGGAGTCTCAAAGGTAAGAACTGTACTCAATGACATGCAACTGACAGGTTCGTATAATCCTAGAGCGAGCCTCTGGCCTAGGCGCACAGTGGCTCCTTCGATGAGCGACTTTGGGGGAAAGCTGGATTGCATCATCTCTCCTGCCTACATGGCACTCCTTGTGACCGCCAAGTGGCGCCAGCCACCAAGAAGGACCTTGGAATATTCTAAGATGTCTCTTAAAACATTCCTGTCCCCCTTTTGGGCACAAAGAAAGCTAGTCACTAGGATGGGATATGACCCAGTGACCTCTCGCTCCAAAGACCAACTGTGGAATGTCTAAGCCACAAGTTGTCCTCAGTAGTGTTTGCTGGCTATACTATCTAGTTTAGACCAAGGGGACTTGTTCCAAAGGATCATTGCATGCCTTGTCTATCTGGACCAGACTTAGGAGACTAATTCCAAGGGAGTAGTGCATCCCTAGTCCGTCCTATGCCTGTTTAAGTATCAGCCATGGACAAGGAGCATTTCAGGTCAACAGTTGGAACAATCAACATTGGTATCACCTATAACGGCAAAGACAACAACATCATCTGCTACACAGAAACAGATTGGGCTTCAAACCCTGAGGACTACAAATCCATCTCTACACATGTGTTCCTCATGAATGGCCAGGCCATTTGCTAGTGCAACAAGTGGCAGGTGGCCGTGGCCACCTCAAGCATTGAAGCTGAGTACGTCTCTCTCCGCTTTAGAGCCAAGGAAGCACTTTGACTTCAATGTCTCATGGCAGAGATGAGTGGGAGTGCAACAATACCTGTGCGACAACTAGAGCGCAATCGCACTCGTCAAGAATCCCGAGCACCATGTACGCACAAAGCACATTGGCATTACGTATCATTTCATTAGGCACATGGTATAGGAGGTCGCTATCAAGCAGGATTCCACTCCAACCAGCAAGTAGGTCGCTGATTTCTTCACCAATATAGTAACTAGTGAGAAGCATGAGTTTTGCATGAAGGCATGTGGACTCAGCCCACTCTGACTACAGCAAAGTTGGAGATTGTTCGAAAAGGGACCATCCAGCTTAACTTTAAGTCCACAAGAGCAAGTTCAAGGAAACTACCAGATGCATCCTCCGATAGTCATTGTGTCTTCACCATTGAAACGATCATATAGCAAATTATCTATGGTCCAAGTTTGAGGCCAATCCAACGATCGGATTGGAAGATATGAAAATTTGAAGTTTCCGGGGTCATCCACTGCCGGTGCCTAGGTGACCATGGTCGATGGCTCCATGCCTTTGTCTGAGAAAAGAAAAAGGCAAGAGCTGCAGGGTTAAGACCTGATGGGAGAAATATCCAAAAAGCTCCTACATTCTTGGGTTGCCTTATCAGAGTATGCTGACTAGGAAAAAGGTATCTCTTCTTACTTTTTAGGTGTGGTGACATCATTGTGTGCAAGCCATGGACACATGGCAATTTTCCATAGCATAGTGAGTTGTATGACTACTACGAGTGTGCCATGAGAGCAGTTTCTAGCTCTCTAGGTTGTGTGCTATGTTGATTTCCTCTCTTGTGTGAGATTATCGACTCTAGTGTGTGAGCCTTAGTCTCCATGTCGAAGTAGTGAGGATTGTGAGAGGACTGACTTGCCCAAACCCTAGCTCTATATGTCTTCCATCATTTTGAGTTATTCAATAACCATTCTTCAGCACAAGTAATGCCCTTTCAATCCCACATGTTTGCTGCTCCAAGGCTCCCTCTCTCCATTTCCAATAGATTCGGCTTCACACCTCAAGGACCACAAGTCCATCTGTGGACATGTCTTCATAATGAATGGTAGGACCATCAGGTGGTGGAGCAAGTGGAAGGAGATTATGGCTGTCCACCTAATATGCTTCTTGTCCATTGCTGAGTTTGGACAGGCAAAGGACGGTCTAGGCATGTATTGCTTCCTTGGAGTATTTCCCTAAGTCTGGTCCAGATAGAAACTACCTAGGACAATTCCTTGTAGCTAAGATGTTCCAAAGTTCGTCTGTGGAGCGAGAGGTCACTGGTTCAAATCCCAATCAAGTGACCTATTTTCTTTGTGACCAAAAGGGAGACGAGAAGGTTCTAAGAGACATCTTAGAACATTCCAAGGTCCTTTCTAGTGGCTGGCACCACTTTGTGATCACACGGAACGCCATGTAGGCAGGGGGATGATGCAATCCGTATTGCCCCCAAAGTGGGTCATCCAAGGAGCCACTGCGCGCCTAGGCTAAAGTTAGCTCTAGGACTATAAGAACCTGTCAGTTGCCTGTCATTGAGTACAGTTCTTAACTTGGAGACTCTTAACAGAGTTGTCCACCAAAAGTAGACACTACACAAGCATTGGTGGGTGTAAGCTCCCGGAGCTAGCTCCTTCCACGAAAGTGATCAGGTTCTAAGGACAGAGTGCAAGGAAGTGATTCCTATGAGCTATTTGTTGGAAAAGGAGCCATCTGGCTCAGTTTCAAGTCCACAGGAGCAAGTTCGAGGAAAGCACCAGATGCCTACTCTGACTGTTGATCCGACTTCACTATTAGAAAGATCAGGTAGTAAAAAATCTATGATTCAAGTGTGAGGTCGATCCAACGGTCGGATTGGGAGATATGAATTCTCGAAGTTTTCAGGGTCATAGACCGCCGATATCCGGGTGACCATAGGCGATGGCTCCATGCTTTAGCCTGAGAAAAGAAAAAGGCAAGAGGTCCAGGGTCAAGACCTGATGGGAGAAATATCCAAAAAAGGTCCTTGGTCTTAGGATTGCCTTGTCAGAGTGTGCTGACTAGGATAAAGGTACCTTTCCTTACTTTTTAGGTGAGGTGAGATCCTTGTGTACTAGCCATGGACACATGGCGATCCTCCATGGGATTGTGGGTTATGTGACCACTAGGAGTGTGCCATGAGAGCATTTTCTAGCTCTCTAGGTTGTGTGTGAGTGGTCAGCCTGATTGCTAGGCTGATTTCCTCCCTTGTGTGAGATTATGGACTCTAGTGTGTGAGCCTTAGCCTCCATGGCTCAGTGGTGTGGCTTGTGAGAGGGCTGACTTGCCCAAGCTCTAGCTCTATATGTACTCCATCATTTTGAGTGATTCAACAACCATTCTACAGCACAAGTGATACCCTTCCAGTCACACATGCTTGCTGCTCCAAGGCTCCCTCTCTCCTCCAGATCCAACATTTGGTATCAGAGCCAAGTTCTACCAGTTTCAGCCAGCACAGGCCGTCACTTTGACAGTGACGGGTTGGGATGAAACCTTCATCCCAACCAGTGGGATGGATCCAGTGGTTGATTTTACAATCAACCACTGGATCCTCAAGCTCAAGAGAGAAGCTTTCCAACGAGCCCAAAATTACCAAGTTTCCAAGATACGCATTAAGAGTTATGCTCAAAAGAAGGTTGGCCAAGGCTACACTCTTCTCTATGAGTAAGATTGTCGCCTTGTGATGACCATAACTCTCTTGTTTCTTTGTCAAATTTAAAAAGTGGCATATGCGAATTGTAGTATTTTTTCTACGCTTTCCATTGGTTCAAAAATATTTGCATTCCATTGGTTTTTATGGGGGAAACTCTGTTTACAAGCTGGCTAGTCTGAGTTGGAGTAGGAGCAGAAGCATACCCTGTTTTCAAGAGGGCATATCTTTTAAAATCCCATATTGATGACCCTGTTTTATGGGTCGATCCGAAAGTATTTGAGCTGAATTTTCCAGTGGTGGGCTCCATACTTCCAAATACCCAGTCTGCTGGCATCTACATTCCATTTTCTCTGAACCATATTTCTGGCAGAAGCGGCAACAGAAGCAGGTGTAGCGCCGCCATCCAAGGGCAGCGCTGAGCATCACCAAGGCTCAAAATGGCAACAGCTTGTATTGTGACAGCAGCCTAGCCTTTGGAGAGGCTGGAGGGACGCGCCAACTTCACGTTTTGGAAGATCCGTACCCGCCTCCTTTTGAAGGAGAGGTGCTTGTGGGAGGTGGTGAGCGGCGACGAGCCGGCTCCAATTCCACAGGCAAAAGGCATCACCGCAGCGCAGGTGGTGGCGGGGAAGACTCCGTAAAAGGGTGCAGCTGATGCGGGTTCTTCTGCAAGTGTACGAGCAGTGTATGAGGAGTGGAAGAAGAAGGACAGGGAGGCGTACAGGCTGCTTGTCAACACCATCTCCAACCCGCATCTTCAGTACGTGAGTGACAAGGCTACTGCAAAGGAAGGGTGGGACACGTTGTGCAAGAAGTATGAGAGCAAGGATCCTACATTCCTCATGCTTTTGGAGGAAAAGATGATGGCGTTGAAAATGCAGGGTGGTGAAGGGATGGAGGCGTATCTAGACAGGGCAAAGGAGCTGGCGAAGTAACTAAGAGCAGCCGGCAACCTTATGGAAGAGACGCGCTTCATACTCCTCTTGCTGAGGGGACTCCCAACCAGCTACAACACAATGCGAGAGACACTGGAGTGCCAGCCAACTCTCGACCTCGACTTCATCTGCACACACCTGGTGCAAGTGGAATTGCGTTGCAATGCAGCAAAGCGCAATGGCGGCGGCAGTAGTGAAGTAACTTTTGTGGCCACGAGCTCACGCAACCAGCAGCACTAGCAACAGTCTAGGCAGCAGAAAGGTAGAAAGAAAGGCAAATGCCAGTACTGCCAGAAAGAGGGATACTGTAAAAAGGAGTCTTTCAAGCTCAAGAGGGAAAGGAGGGAGCAGCAGCAGCAGCAGTCATCGCAGCAGCAACAACAAAAGCAGCAGCAACAGTAGCAGTCAAAGCAGCGTCAGCAGCAGCAGCAGCAGCAAAACCAGGCTGGTGTGCGCCACTTTGGCAACATGAATGTGGCCAAGGAGGTGCGCGACCGTCTCTTCATGGCAAAGTCTGACATGTCATAGGTGGAGAAGGCGAATCTCGCATGGTACCAGGACTCAGGGTGTACCAAGAGCCTCACACATCACAAGGAGTGGTTTATACAGCTATTGTCCATCCCTCCCCGTCTTATCGCTATGGGTGATGATCGGGTGGTGTATACTGAGGGGATTGGGATTGTGGAGATGTCGTTGGAGACCCCACGTGGCATTGAAGAGGGAGTATTCCATGGCATGCTATATGTACCTCATGCTGCATTCAACCTCCTCTCAGTCTCCTCTCTTACAAACACAGGACTACGCGTTGTCTTCGATGATGACTATGGCTACATTCTCAACAAGCATAGAGGAGAGGAGTTGGCCAGGTCGGTGAACAAGGGCGACATGTACCGCCTGCAAGGGGCGACCAAGATCCCGCGTGAGGAGAGAGTCTTGCAGCAGTGGTGCAAGCAATAGATGGCGAGATCGAGCATGCGCGCTACGGCCACATCGGCATGCGCGCTTTGTACCAGCTTCAAGCAAAGCAGATGGTGCGTGACCTCCCTACCATCTCTAACTTTGAGCAGCAGTTCTGCATCGGCTGTTTGGAGGGGAAGCAACACTGGGAGGCATTCTCTGGAGCACGAGAGCGTGCGAAAGAGGTGTTGGAGCTGGTCCACACGAACTTGTGCGGACCGATGCAGACCCCGAGCTTTGGAGGCTCTAGGTATTTCCTGACCTTCATTGATGATTTCAGCCGTTACACTGCTGTTTACTTATTTCCTTCCAAAGACCATTGCTTTGACGAGTTCAAGGAGTTCAAGGCCATGGTGGAGAACTAGAGTGGCAAGAAGATAAAGGCGCTGCGCAGCGATCGTGGTGGAGAGTATCTAAGCAAGGAGTTCCAGGACTACCTCGTAGCAGCTGGCATTAAGGCGTAGCGTACCGCGCCGTACTAGCCGCAGCAAAACGGTGTAGCAGAACGCGCCGACCGTACTCCATGCTCCACGCGGCTTGGCTGACCTACGACTTCTTGGCTGAAGCCGTGAGCACTGCGGTCTACATCAAGAACCGTAGTCAAACTAAGGCGCTAGAGAAAATGACACCGTACGAGGCGTGGTTCCGTAAGAAACTGAGCGTGGGTCATCTCCGAGCATTTGGCAGCCTGGCGCACATGCACGTCTCCAAGGAGAAGCGGCCTAAATGGGCTGCAAAGAGTGTGCAGATGATTATTATCATTAGATGCTAATGATTGGCTACAACATGGCAAGCAAGGCCTATCGCCTCTACGAGAGGGATACACGCCACGTCATCATCTCTAGGGATGTCGTCTTCAACGAGAGCAACGTTATTGGCACCAACATTGTCTGTGAAGAGGCAGCAGAACCAACAGCTGACGAGACAGTGGGAGCAGAAATCCTTCTTGACCCAGTCTCTCATGATCCTTCCTCTACTGTGAAAGTGGGAGAATCACTCTACTCTCCCATGTCTGATGTAGCAGATACAACAGCCACATTGGCAGAAGCAGAGGAGGGAGATGTAGCACCACCACCAGCAGCAGTTGTTCAGCAACACCGCGCAAGCCGCCCGCTAACGCTCCAGCACCAGGTCGCAGGGACCCTCTTAGGGTGCGTTACAAGCCTCGTGAGCGCAGCCATTTCTTGATGCTGCAGAAACCAGAGCAGATAGACGTCGCAGTTGCAGCACATTCAGATGAGCCAACGTCATACAAGGAGGCCATGGCTGCACCGGATGCAGCAGATTGGGTACAAGCCGTGCAGTAGAAGATACAGTTGCAAGTAGATAACGGCACGTGGGAGCTGACTGAGCGTCCACCTGGACGTAAGGTGATCAAGTGCAAGTGGGTGTTCAAGAAGAAGCGCGGAGTAGATGGTAACCTGGAAAAGTACAAGGCGAGGCTGGTCGCCAAGGGCTACTCGTAGCAGTAGGGGATTGACTACATAGAAACTTTTACCCCTGTTGCAAAGTTTGCCTGTGTGCCCACGGTCCTCTCTTATGCAGCAGCTGAGGACTTCGAGGTTCACCACATGGATGTCAACATGGCATTCTTGTATGGTGACTTGGAGAAGGAGATCTACATGGAGTAGCCGGAGGGGTTCGTCATGTATGGCCAGGAGCACCTGGTTTGCAAGCTACAAAAGTCGCTGTACGGCCTCAAGCAAGCGTCGCGTGCTTGGAATCAGAAGTTGGATGCGGCATTGCAGTGCATAGGGTTTGAGCGTAGTGAGTGTGACTACAGCGTCTATCGCTGGCAGCATGGTCATGAGGTGCTCATCATTAATGTCAATGTGAATGACATGATCCTCCTTTCCAACAACATGCCTGTATTCCAGGAGTTCAAGGAAGCCATGCAGGAGCGCTTCCAGATGTCTGATCTTGGGGAGGCATCATACTTCCTCGGTATCCAGATCACGCGTGACCGCAAGTCATGCTCTTTCTCGCTACAATAGAGCCACTACATCAAGGATGTTTCGTAGTTGTTTGGCATGGCAGAGGCAAAACCCCAGACCGGACCTCGTACAGGCAATTAGCGCTATGAGCCAGCACATGGCAAACCCCAGACCTGAGCACCAGAAGGCAGTGAAGCGGATCTTCTGCTACCTTGTTCGAACCATGAACATCGGCATCAGCTACAACGACAACAACAACAGCATCATCAGCTACACAGATGCAGATTGGACTTCAAACCCTAAGGACCGTAAGTCCATCTCTGGACATGTGTTCCTCATGAATGGTGGAGCCATCAGCTGGTGCAGCAAGCGGCAGGTGGTCGTGGCCACCTCAAACACGGAAGCTGAGTACGTCTCTCTCAGCTTTGGAGCCAAGGAAACAGTTTGGCTTCAGCGTCTCATGGCAGAGATGAGTGGGAGCGCAGCAGTTCTAGTTCCTGTGCGCTTCAACAACCAGAGCGCAATCGCGCTTGCCAAGAATCCTGAGCATTATGCACGCTCCAAGCACATTGACATCGAATATCACTTCATCACGCATATGGTGCAGGAGGGTGCTATAAAGTTGGAGTTTACTCCAACCAACAAGGAGGTCGCTGATTTCTGCACCAAGCCAGTGACCTGTGAGAAGCAGCAGTTCTGCATGAAGGCATGTGGACAAAGCCCACTCTGAGTGCGGCAAAGTAGGAGATTGTTGGAAAAGGAGCCATCTGGCTCAGTTTCAGGTCCACAAGAGGAAGTTCAAAGAAAGTACCAGATGCCTACTCTGATCGTCGATAAGACTTCATAATTGGAAAGATCGGGTGGTAAAATGTCTACGATCCAAGTTTGAGGTCGATCCAACGGTCGGATCGGGAGATATGAATTTTCGAATTTTTCGGGGTCATCGACTGCTGATATCCGGGTGACCATGGGCGATGGCTCCATGCCTTAGCCTGAGAAAAGAAAAAGGCAAGAGGTCTAGGGCCAAGACCTGATGGGAGAAATATCCAAAAAAGGTCCTTGGTCTTAGGATTGCCTTGTCAGAGTGTGCTGACTAGGATAAAGGTACCTTTCGTTACTTTTTAGGTGAGGTGAGATCGTTGTGTGCTAGCCATGGACACATGGCGATCCTCCATGGGATTGTCGGTTATGTGACCACTAGGAGTGTGCCATGAGAGCATTTTCTAGCTCTCTAGGTCGTGTGTGAGTGGTCAGCCTGATTGCTAGGTTGATTTCCTCCCTTGTGTGAGATTATGGACTCTAATGTGTGAGCCTTAGCCTCCATGACTAAGTGGTGTGGCTTGTCAGAGGGCTGACTTGCCCAAGCTCTAGCTCTATATGTACTCCATCATTTTGAGTGATTCAACAACCATTCTTCAGCACAAGTGATGTTCTTCCAATCACACATGCTCGCTGCTCCAAGGTTCCCTCTATCCGCCAGATCCAACATTTGGTATCAGAGCCAAGTTCTGCCACTTTCAGCCAGCACAGGCCGTCACTTTGAGAGTGACGGGTTGGGATAAAACCTTCACCAGATTTGAAAATCAACAACAAGATCTTCAACCTTAAGATACAAGCTTTCCAACGAGCCCAAAATCACGAAGATCCAAGGGTCGGACTGAGAGTTATGCTCAAAACAAGGTCGGCCAGGGCTACACTCTTCTCTATGAGTAAGATTGTCGCCTTGTGATGACCATAACTCTCTTGTTTCTTTGTCAAATTTAAAAAGTGGCATATGCGAATTGTAGTATTTTTCCTAAGCTTTCTATTGGTGCAAAACTATTTGCATTCCATTGATTTGTTTGGGAGAAACGCTGTTTACAAGCTGGCTGGTCTGACTTGGAGTAGGAGCAGAAGCATATACTGTTTTCAAGACGGCATATCTTTTCAAATCCCTTGTTGATGACCCTGTTTTATGGATCGATCTCAAAGTTTTTGAGCTGAATTTTGTAGTGGTGGGCTCCATTTTTCCAAAGACGTAGTCTGCTGGCATCTGTAGTCCATTTTTTGTCGAACATTTTGTGCAGAAGCAGCAGCAGAAGCAAGGGTAGTGCCGCCATCCAAGGGCAGCGCTGAGCATTACCAAGGCTCAAAATGGCAGCAGCTGGTGTTGTAACAGCAGCCCAGCCTTTGGAGAGGCTAGAGGGACGCGCCAACTTGACGTTTTCGAAGTTCCGTACCCACCTCCTTTTGAAGGAGAGGGGCTTGTCGGAGGTGGTGAGCGGCGACGAGCCGGCTCCAGTTCCACAGGCAAAAGGCATCACCGTAGCGCAGGTGGTGGCAGGGAAGACTCCGCAAAAGGGTGCAGCTGATGCGGGTTCTTCTGCAGTTTTACGAGCGGTGTATGAGGAGTGGAAGAAGAAGGACAGGCAGGCCTACATGTTGCTTGTCAACACCATCCCCAACTCACATCTTCAGTACGTGAGTGACAAGGCTACTGCAAAAGAGGGATGGGACACGTTGTACAAGAAGTATGAGAGCAAGGATCCTGCATTCCTTATGCTTTAGGAGGAAAAGATGATGGCGTTGAAAATGCAAGGTGGTGAAGGGATGGAGGCGTATGTGGACAGGGCAAAGGAGCTGGCGAAGCTACTAAGAGCGGCCGGCAACCCTGTGGAAGAGACGCGCTTCATCCTCTTGCTGAGGGGACTCCCAACCAGCTAGGACACAGTGCGAGAGACGCTGGAGTGCCAGCCAACTCTCAACCTCGACTTCATTTGCACATACCTGGTACAGGTGGAATTGCGTCGCAATTCAGCAAAGCGCAATTGCGGCGGCAGCTGTGAAGCAGCTTTTGTGGCCACGAGCTCATGCAACCAGGAGCAGCAGCAGCAGCATTCTAGGCAGCAGAAAGGTCGAAAGAAAGGCAAATTCCACTACTGCCAGAAAGAGGGACACTACAAAAAGGAGTGTTTCAAGCTCAAGAGGGACAAGAAGGAGCAGCAGCAGCAGTAGTCATCGTAGTAGTGACAGCAAAAGCAGTAGCAGCAGCAGTAGTTACTACAGCGTCAGCAGCAGCAAAACCAGGCTGGTGTGCGCCACTTTGGCAACATGAATGTGGCCAAGGAGATGCGCGACCGTCTCTTCATGGCGAAGTTTGACATGTCGCAGGTGGAGAAGGCAGATCTCGCATGGTACAAGGACTCAGGGTGTACCAAGAGCCTCACACATCACAAGGAGTGCTTTACACAGCTGCTGTCCATCTCTCCCCGTCTTATCGCTATGGGTGATGATCGGGTGGTGTATGCTGAAGGGATTAAGATTGTGGAGATGTGGTTGGAGACCCCACGTTGCATTGAAGTGGGAGTGTTCCATGGCGTGCTGTATGTACCTGATGTTGCATTCAACCTCCTCTTAGTCTCCTCTCTTACAAACATAGGACTGCGCGTTGTCTTCGATGATGACTATGGCTGCATTCTCAACAAGGATACAGGAGAGGAGTTGGGCAGGTCGGTGAAGGAGGGCGACATGTACCGCCTGCTGGGGGCAACCAAGATCCCGCGTGAGTAGAGAGTCCTGCAACAGTTGTGCAGGAAATAGATGGCAAGATCTGGCATGCGCGCTACGGCCACATCGGCATACGCGCTTTGCAGCAGCTTCAAGCAAAGTACATGGTGCATGACCTGCCTACCATCTCTAACTGTAAGAAGCAACTGTGCATCGGTTGTTTGGAGGGGAGGTAGCACTGGGAGGCATTCTCTGGAGCAGGGCAGCGTACGAAGGAGGTGTTGGAGCTGGTGCACACGGACTTGTGCGGACCGATGCAGACCCAGAGCTTTGGAGGCTCTAGGTAGTTCCTGACCTTCATTAATGGTTTCAGCCGTTACACTGCTGTGTACTTCCTTCCTTCGAAGGACCAGTGCTTTGATAGGTTCAAGGAGTTCAAGGCCATGGTGGTGAACTAGAGTGGCAAGAAGATCAAGGCGCTGCGCAGCGATCGCGGTGGAGAGTATCTAAGCAAGGAGTTCCAAGACTACCTCGCAACAGCGGGCATCAAGGCAAAGCGTACCGCGCCGTACTCGCCGTAGCAGAATGGTGTAGCAGAACGCGCCAACCGTACCATTGTGGAGTCGGCGCGCTCCATGCTTCATGCGGCTTGGCTGACCTACGACTTCTGGGCTGAAGCCGTGAGCACTGCGGTCTGCATCAAGAACCGCAGTCCAACTAAGGCGCTGGAGAAAATGATGCTGTACAAGGCGTGGTTTGGTAAGAAACCGAGCGTGGGTCATCTCCAAGCATTTGGCAGCCTGGCACACATGCACGTCTCCAAGGAGAAGCGGTAGAAATGGGATGCAAAGAGTACCCAGATGCTGATGATTTCCTACGACATGGCAAGCAAGGCCTATCGCCTCTACGAGAGGGATACAGGCCACGTCATCAACTCTAGGGATGTCGTCTTCAACGAGAGCAATGTCATCGGCACCAACATTGTCTGTGAAGAGGTAGTGGAACCTGCAGCTGACGAGACAGTGGGAGCAGAAATCCTTCCTGACCCAGTCTCTCCTGATCCTTCCTCTATTGTGACAGTGGGAGAATCACTCTACTCTCCCATGTCTGATGTACCAGATACAACAGCCTCATCGGCAGAAGGAGAGGAGGGAGATGTAGCACCACCACCAGCAGTAGTTGTATTAGCAGTACTGAGCCAGCCGCCCGCTAACGCTCCAGCACCAGGTCGCAGGTACCCTCTTAGGGTGCGTTACAAGCCTGGTGAGCACGGCCATTTCTAGATGCTCCACAAACCAGAATAGATGAACATCGCAGTTGCAGCAGATTTAGATGAGCCAATGTCATACAAGGAGGCCATGGTTGCATCGGATGCAGCAGATTGGGCACAAGCTGTGTAGCAAGAGATACAGTCGCAACTGGATAACGGCACGTGGGAGCTGACTGAGCGTCCACCTGGACGTAAGGTGATCAAGTGCAAGTGGTTGTTCAAGAAGAAGCGGGGAGCAGATGGTAACCTGGAAAAGCACAAGGCGAGGCTGGTCGCCTAAGGCTACTCGCAGCAAGAGGGCATCGACTACACAGAACCTTTTGCCCCTGTTGCAAAGTTTGCCTCTGTGCGCACGCTCCTCTCTTATGCAGCAGCTCAGGACTTCGAGGTTCACCACATGGATGTCAACACGGCATTCTTGAATGGTGACTTGGAGAAGGAGATCTACATGGAGCAGCCGGAGAAATTTGTCATGGATGGCCAAGAGCACCTGGTTTGCACGCTACAAAAGTCGCTGTACGGCCTCAAGCAAGCATCGCGTGCTTGGAATCAGAAGTTGGATGTGGTATTGTAGTGCATGGGGTTTGAGCGTAGTGAGTGTGACTACAACATCTATCGCTGGCAGCATGGTCATGAGGTGCTCATCATCATTGTCTATGTGGATGACATGCTCCTCCTTTCCAACAGCATGTCTGCTCTCGAGGAGACGCGACAGTACCTCGCGAGCTCTAATGGAAAAGAAAATGCAGCTGAGCTGCACAAGTACCAGAGTGCCATCGGGAGCCTCATGTACCTGATGGTAGCAACCAGGCCGGACCTTGCACAGGCTGTTAGCGCTATGAGCCACCACATGGCAAAACCCGGACCTGAGCACCAGAAGGCAGTGAAGCGGATTTTCTGCTACCTTGTTGGAACCGTCAACATCGGCATCACCTCCAACGGCAACGACAAAAGCATCATCGGCTACACATATGCACATTGGCCTTCAAACCCTACGCACCATAAGTCAATCTCTGGACATGTGTTCCTCATGAATGGTGGGGCCATCAGTTGGTGTAGTTAGCGCCAGGTGGTCGTGGCCACCTCAAGCACGGAAGCTGAGTACGTCTCTCTTAGCTTTGCAGCCAAGGAAGTAGTTTGGCTTCAGCGTCTCATGGCAGAGATGAGAGGGAGTGGAGCAGTTCCAGTTCGTGTGCGTGTCGACAACCAGAGCGCAATCGCACTCGCGAAGAATCCTGAGCACCATGCACGCACCAAGCACATTGACATCGCATATCACTTCATCAGGCACATGGTAAAGGAGGGTGCTATCAAGTTGGAGTTTACTCCAACCAGCAAGCAGGTCGCTGATTTTGGCACCAAGCCAGTGACCCGTGAGAAGCAGCAGTTCTGCATGAAGGCATGTGGACTCAGCCCACTCTGACTGCGGCAAAGTGGGAGATTGTTGGAAAAGGAGCCATCTGGCTCAGTTTCAGGTCCACAGGAGCAAGTTCCAAAAAAGCACCAGATGCCTACTCCGATCGTCAATAGGACTTCATAATTGGAAAGATCAGGTGGTATATTGTCTACGATCCACGTTTGAGGTCGATCCAATGGTCGGATTGGGAGATATGAATTTTTGAAGTTTTCAGGGTCATCGACCGCCGATATCTGTGTGACCATGGGCGATGGCTCCATGCCTTAGCCTGAGAAAAGAAAAAGGCAAGAGGTCCAGGGTTAAGACCTGATGGGAGAAATATCCAAAAAAGGTCCTTGGTCTTAGGATTGCCTTGTCAGAGTGTGCTGACTAGGATAAAGGTACCTTTCCTTACTTTTTAGGTGAGGTGAGATCCTTGTGTGCTAGCCCTGGACACATGGCGATTCTCCATGGGATTGTGGGTTATGTGACCACTAGGAGTGTGCCATGACAGCATTTTCTAGCNTGACTTGCCCAAGCTCTAGCTCTATATGTACACCATCATTTTGAGTGATTCAACAACCATTCTTCAGCACAAGTGATGCCCTTCCAATCACACATGCTCGCTGCTCCAAGGCTCCCTCTCTCCTCCACATCTAACACTATTCAGTGCGGAACCTTGGCTCTGAGGGTGATATAACCTGTTAGATTCAATACCAGGAGCGGTCGCCGGGAACGATTATGTCGGAATGCATTCTTTAATGTGCCCACACTAGGTAGTTGTAAGGCATGGTTATGTCCAAATTTTCACCCTTTCTGTCTTCCAGTGTACATCAGCTCCATGAGGTCCATCTGCTCCATCTGCTCGATCTGCTCGATCAGCTTTAACGCCCGGTATTGGGACTGAGCAAACAAGGGCTAAGCATAAGCTCTTCCCTTGGAGGTATGACCCTTGGACCCTAACCAGGATAAACTCTACCCTTGGAGGCACAACCCTTGGTTTGCTAGTGTGCTTTCTTTTCTGCTTGCAAGTTATAAACGACTAGGAGGTAAGCAACACATCTGCACCTTCTAAACCGGTAGCAGAAAAAAGCCTTTATCCGCCTAGTTCAGCCTACATAAGCCTCAACAAAGCAGAAAAGCACAGAAGCAAAGAAGATGTACGACAACGCTCACTCTTCAATATGTCATCACTTGGATGTCAAAGTTCACAAGGATAGGTTTTCCCTTGTGGAAATGGCAATTTGAGATTGTCATGAGGCTGTATGGCCACTTAAAGATGCTCCTTGGAGAAGAGGTTGAACCTCCAAAACAGATGCTGGATATGAAGCGTAGAGTGTCAAAAATGACATAGTGCTTGCAATTCTTGTGACATCAGTGGTTTAGGGTTTAGGTCATGAGTCACTGCATGTCCACTTCCTAGGTATGAAAAACTTGCACGTGTATACCAATTAACGGCTCTTGCAAATCATCTCTTCATCCTTCAAAAGTAGCTTTTAATGAAGGTGAGGGAGAGTCAATTCCAGACTTCCTATTGCAGTTTGAAGGACTACTCCAACAAGTGATCCAAATGGACTCAGAAATTTACACCAACATGGAGGCCATGATCCTCCTCATGGCGCTCCCTGAAAGCTGGGGTCCTCTGATTACCGTCTTTGGCGGTGGGAAGGTGGAGGATTTCACATATGAGGCAGTATCACAGTACACGCGCAACAAGGCCATGTGTTGCAGCGGTAGTGAGGCTAACATTTCAGGTGAGAGAAGCAGCGGAAGCACTGGCGGTGCAGGAAAACGGAACGCTGGTGGTGGAAAGGATTCAAAGCATCCTAGAAAGTGCCATTAGTGTGGCAAGGTTGGGCATTAAGTACAAGAGTGTAGGACTCCCAATAAGGAAGACAGAGATCATGGTGGTAGAGAGCAGGGGAAAGAAAAGGGTAAAGAGTTGATAAACATGATGGTCGAGAGTACGCCGGCAACCCAGGGAGGGGCACTCCTCAAGCATGGAGCCTACGTGCTTGACTCTGGCACAAACCCACTCTTCAAGGGAGAAGGATGAGTTCATCTCCATTGCGGACTCTGAATGTTGTTTGGGTGTACTAACGGCAGCCTTGTCCATGCGCAAGGCAAGGGAGATAAATTGATCAGTATCAACGTTAACGATACTTAAAAAGACTTGAAGCTGAAGAACTAAGCGTTGTAATACCTCAAGCAACCCTCCAGCGTAGTACGCCTCAGATAAAACCTCTGCCAAAGTACCATGCTGGTCGTGCTTGGCTCAAGGAGAGCCTATGATCGTAACGGAGGCTTTTAACATGCAGGATACAACCAAGTGGAAGGAGGCACTGGATAGCAAAATTGCATCGATCGAAGAGAAAGAAACATGGGTTCTGGAAGACAGGCCCCCAAAAACGTACGTGGTTGGGTCAAAGTGGGTTCTCCGAAAAAAGTTGAACCAGGATGTTACTATTGACAAGTAGAAGGCAAGAGTTGTGGCGAAGGGGTTTTCCCAGCATGCAAGCTGAGAGTACGAGGAGACCTTCATGCCCGTCGTAACCTTTGCCTCCATCAGATCCATGCTGGGAATCACTGGTGCTAAAGATCTAGAGGTCACCAGATGGATGACAAGACAGCCTTCTTGAACTTTAAGCTAGACAAAGAAGTGCTCATGGAAGTGCATGAGAGTAAAAACTCTAGACGGCAAGGTTTGCAAACTGGTCAAAGCACTCCACGGGCTGAAACTTGCCCCATGGATCATGAACAAGAGGATTGACGGCTTTATGGTTGGAAAAGGAGCCATCCGGCTAACTCTCAGGTTCACAAGAGCAAGTTCCAAGAATCTATTAGATGCCTACTCCAATCGTCAATGTGACTTCACCATGGAAAGATGAGGTGGCAAAATGTTACGGTTCAAGTTTCAAGCCGATGCAACAGTCGGATTCGGAGATATGAATTTTTGAAGTTTTTGAGGTCATCGACTCCCGGTATCTGGGTGACCATAAGCGATGGCTCCATGCCTTAGCGTGAGAAAAGTAAAATGCAAGAGGTCGAGGGTCAAGACCTGATGGGAAAAACATCCAAAAAGGTCCTAGATTACTAGATTATCTTGTCAGAGTGTGCAGATTAGGAAAAGGGTATCTCTCTTTACTTTTTAGGTGAGGTGAGATCCTTATGTGCTAGCCATGGACACATGGCGATTCTCTATGGGATTGTGGGTTATGTGACCACTAGGCGTGTGCCATAAGAGCATTTTATAGTTCTCTAGGTCATGTGTGAGTGGTCAGCCTTAGTGTTAGACTGATTGTTTCTCTTGTGTGAGAGTATGGAGTCTAGTGTGTGAGCCTTAACCGCGATGGCTAAGTGGCGTGGCTTGTGAGAGGGCTGACTTACCCAAGCTCTAGCTCTATATGTACTCCATCATTTTAAGTGATTCATCAACCATTCTGCAGGACAAGGGATGCCCTTTCAGTCCCACATGTTGGCTGCTCCAAGGCTCCCTCTCTCCTCCTATTCCAACACTTGGTACCAGAGCCAAGTTTTGTCCTTTTCAGCCAGCACAGGCCGTCACTTTGAGAGTGAAGGGCTAGGGTGAAATCCATACAAAAATTGACCATCAACCACTTGAATTTCAATTTCAAGAGACAAGCTTTCAAACGGGCCCAATATCTTGAAGATCCAACGCTTGGATTGAGAGTGATGCTCAAAAAGAGATCGGTGAGGGCTACACTCTTCTCTCTGAGTAAGAGTGTCGCTTTGTGATGACCATAACTCTCTCATTTCTTTGTCAATTTTAAAAAGTAGCACATGTCACCTGGGTTATTTTGCCTAAGATTTCCATTGGTGCAAAACATTTTGCATTCCATCATTACATTTGGGAAAAAGGACGTTTACAAGCTGGTTGGTATGAGCTGGAGTAGGAGCAGCAGCATACCGTGTTTTTAAAAGGGCATGTATCTGAAAATCCCCCGTTGATGACCATGTTTTATGGTTTTATCTTAAAGGTTTTGAGCTGAATTTTCTAGTGGTGGGCTCAGTTTTTCCAAATTTCCAGTCTGCTGGACTCTATAGTCCATTTTCTGTCAGACGGATTTCTGGCAGAAGCAACAGCAGAAACAGGTGTAGCGCCGCCACTCAAGGGCAGCTCTGAGCATCACCAACGTTTAAAGTGGCAGCAACAAGCATAGTAACAGCAGCCTAGTCTTTGGAGATGCTCAAAGGACATACCAACTTTGCGTCTTGGAAGATCCGTACCCGCCTCCTTTTGGAGGAGAGGGACTTGTGGGAGGTGGTACGCGGCGAAGAGCACACTCTGTCTCCACAGGCAAAAGGCATCACCGTAGCGGAGGTGGTGGCAAGGAAGATAACACAGAAAGGTGCAGCACATGCAAGTTCATCTACAACTACAGCGGCGATGTATGAGAAGTGGAAGAAGAAAGACAGGCAGGCCCATAAGCTGCTTGTGAACACCATCTCCAACCTGTATCTTTAGTACGTGAGTGACAAGGCTACTGCAAGAGAGGGATGGGACACGTTGTGTAAGAAGTATGAAAGCAAGGATCCTACATTCCTCATGCTTTTGGAGGAGAAGATGATTGCATTGAAAATGCAAGGTGGCAAAGGGATGGAGGCGTACTTGGACAGGGCAAAGGAGCTGGTGAAATAGCTGGAAGCGGCCGGCAACCTTGTGGAAGACACGCGCTTTGTCCTCCTTTTGCTGAGGGGACTCCCAACAAGCTATGACACGGTGCGAGAGACGTTTGAGTGCCAGCTGACTCTCGACCTGGACTTCATCTATATGTACCTCGTGGAGGTAGAACTGTGTCGTAATGTACCAATGTGCAAGGCGGCAGTTGCAGTAGTGAACCACCTTTCATGGCTATGGGCTCACGCAACCAGCAGCAATAGCATTTCGGGCAGCAGAGAGGCAAGAAGAAAGGCGAGTGCCATTATTACCTTAAAGAAGGAAACTACAAGAAAGAGTACTTTAAGTTCAAGAGGGACCAGAATGAGCAGCAGCAATAATAACAAAAAGAGGAATCTCCACAGCAATAGTAGCAGCAGTCAAAGCAACGTCAGCAGCAACAACAGTAGAAAAACCAGACTGGCGTGCGCCATTTTGGCAACATGAACGTGGCCAAGGAGGTGCGCGACTGCCTCTTCATGGCAAAGTGTGACATGTCGCAGAAGCAGAAGGCGGATCTGGCGTGGTATAAGTACCTAGGGTTTACCAAGACTCTGACGCACCACAAGGAGCTGTTTGCGTAGCTGCTCTCCATTCCTCCCAACCCGATTGCTTTTGCGTCATAATCAGGTGGTGTATGCAAAGGGGATTGGGATTGTGGAGATGTGGTTGGAGACCTCGCGTGGCATTAAAGTGGAAGTGTTCCATGGTGTGCTTTATGTACCTGATGCTGCGTTCAACCTTCTTTCAGTGTCCTTTGTCACCAACACAGGACTACGAGTTGTCTTTGACGACGACTATGGCTACATCCTTGACAAGGAAACAAGAGAGGAGTTGGTTAGATCGGTGAAGGAAGGCAGCATGTACTGCTTGTTATGGGCGACCAAGATCACGCGCGAGCAGAGTCTTGCAGTAGTAGTGCACGCCACAAATGGCAAAATCTGGCATGCGCGCTACGGCCACATCGGCATGCGCGCCTTGCAGCGACTTCAAACGAAGCGGATGGTACGTGACTTACTCAGCATTTCTAACTTTGAGCAGCAGTTGTGCATCGGCTGTTTGGAGGNTCGGTGAAGGAAGGCAGCATGTACTGCTTGTTATGGGCGACCAAGATCACGCGCGAGCAGAGTCTTGCAGTAGTAGTGCACGCCACAAATGGCAAAATCTGGCATGCGCGCTACGGCCACATCGGCATGCGCGCCTTGCAGCGACTTCAAACGAAGCGGATGGTACGTGACTTACTCAGCATTTCTAACTTTGAGCAGCAGTTGTGCAT
Organism: Penium margaritaceum; assembly: GCA_023375785.1. Lineage (NCBI taxonomy): Eukaryota > Viridiplantae > Streptophyta > Zygnematophyceae > Desmidiales > Peniaceae > Penium > Penium margaritaceum. The sequence continues at coordinate 319,636 of SZWC01000403.1, forward strand.
CGGCTGTTTGGAGGGGAAGCAGCATGAGAAGGCGTTCTCTGGAGTAGAAGAGCGCGCAAAAGAGGTGTTGGAACTGGTCCACAGAAACTTGTGTAGCCCGATGCAGACCCCGAGCTTTGGACGCTCTAGGTATTTTCTCACCTTCATTGATGAATTCAGCCATTACACTACTGTGTACTTCCTTTCCTCTAAGGACCAGTGCTTTGACAGGTTCAAGGAGTTCAAGGTCATGGTGGAGAACCAGACAGGCAAGAAAATCAAGGCGCTGCATAGCGACCATGGTGGAGAGTACCTCAGCAAGGAGTTCCATGACTACCTCGCAACAGCAGGCATTGAGTCACAGCGGAGCACGCCATACTCGCTGCAGCTGAACGACGTAGAACAACGCGCCAACTGCACCATCATTGAGTTGGCGCGCTCCATGCTATACGCGACCCGACTAACCTATGAATTCTAGGCCGAAGTAGTGAGCACTGCGGTGTACATCAAGAAGCGTAGTCTAACCAAGGCCTTGGAGCACATGATGTTGTACGAGGTGTGATTTGGCAAGAAGCAAAGCATGGGTCATCTTTATGCGTTTGGCAGCTTGGCGCACATGCACATGACAAAGCAGAAGCGGCAAAAATGGGATGCGAAGAGCGCATAAATGTTGATGATTGGCTATGACATGGCAAGCAAGGCGTATCGTCTCTACGAGAAGGATACTAGCCATGTCATTATCTCCAAGGGTGTCATTTTCAAGGAAAGCAACGTCATCGGTACCAACATCATCTGTAAAGAGGCGGTAGAACCAACAGCTGATCAACCAATGAGGGCAGACACTCTACCTGATCCCGTTTCTCTTGAAGTTTCTTCTACTATGACAGTGGGAGAACCACTCTATTCTTCCATGTCTTATATAGCAGAGACAACGGCCTCATCGGTAGAAGCCGAGGTCGAACATGCACCACCATCACCAAGAGCAGTCGTGCATGCAGCAACGCGCCAACCACTTGCTGACGCACCAGCACGAGGTTGAAGGTACCCTCTCAGGATGCGCTACAAGCCTGGTGAGCGCGGGCATTTGTGGATGCTCCACAAACCTGACCAGATAAGTATTACAGCTGTAGCATACTCTCATAACCTAGGTCCTACAAGGAGGCCATGACTGCTGCAAAGGCAGCAGATTGAGCTCAAGCTGTGTAGTAGGAGATACACTTGCAGCTCGACAATGGTACATAGGAGCTGACTGAGCGTCCACTTGGACGCAAACAAATCAAGCGGAAGTGGGTGTTAAAGAAGAGGGGCGAAGATATCAACCTCGAAAAGTACAAGGCGAGGCTGGTCGCCAAAGGCTACTTGCAGCTAGAAGGCATCGACTACATGTAAACCTTTGCTCCTATTGCAAAATTTGCCTCCGTGTGCATGCTCCTTTCTTATGCAGCAACTAAGGACTTCAAGATTCACCACATGGACGTCAAGACAACATTCTTGAAGAGTGACTTGGAGGAGGAAATCTACATGGAGCAGCCAGAGGGATTCGTCATGGATGGCCAGGAGCACCTGGTTTGCAAGCTGTAGAAAACCTGTACGGCCTCAAGGAAGTGATGGGTGCTAAGAACCAGAAATAAGATGCAGCATTGTAGTGCATGGGATTTGAACACATTGAGTGTGACTACAATGTCTATCGCTGGAAACTTGATCATGAGGTGCTCATTATCATCGTCTATTTGGATGACATGCTCCTTCTTTCCAACAGCATGTCTATACTACAGGAGTTGAAAGAGGCCATGTAGGAGCGCTTCCAGATGTCTGATCTCGGGGAGGCATCATACTTCCTTGGTTTCCAGATCACGTGTGACCGCAAATCATGCTCTCTTTTGCTACAGCAGAGCCGCTACATCAAGGATTTTTAGCAGCGGTTTTGCATGGTAGAGGCTAACACCATTGGCACGTTGCTGGAGATGCGGTAGTACATTCTGAGTTTCAATGGAGAAGCGCATGCAGGTGAGGAGCAGAGATACAACAGCGTCGTCGGCAATCTCATGTACCTGATGATTGGAACAAGGCCGGACCTCACACAGGCTGTGAGCGTTGTGAGAAAGCACATGGCTTGTCCCGGACATGAGCACCAGAAGGCAGTGACGTGAATCTTCCGCTACCTTGCTGGAACCATGAATATGAACATCACCTACAACAAAAACGATAACAACATCATTAGCTTTACAGATACTGATTGGGCTTCAAACCCTGAAGACTGCAAGGCCATCTCTCGACATGTATTCCTTATGAATGGTGGGGCCATTTGCTGGTGCATCAAGAATCGATGGTCGTGGCCACCTCAAGCACAGAAGCTAAGTACATCTCTCTCAGCTTTGGAGCCAAGGAAGCAGTTTGCCTTCAGTGTCTCATGGAACAGATGATTGAAAGTGCAGCAGTTTGAGTTCCTTTGGGTGTCGACAGCCAGAGCGCAATCGCACTTGCCAAGAATCCTGCCCACCATGCATGCACCAAGCACATTAACATCGTTTATCACTTCATTAGGCACATGGTGCAGAAGGGTGCTATCGAGCTGGACTTTTCTCCAACAAGTAAGCAAGTTGCTAATTCTTGCACCAAACCAGTTACCCGTAAGAAGTAGCAGTTCTGCATGAAGGCATGTCGACTTAGCTCACTCTGACTACGGCTTAGTTTCAGGTCCACAAGAGCAAGCACTATGAAACTACCAGATGCCTACTCATACTTCATCATTGGAAAGATCTGGTGGCAAAATGTCTACGGTCGGATTTGGAGACATGAAATTTAAAGTTTCCAGTGTCATTGACCACCAGTGTCTGGGAGACCATGGGCAATGGCTCCATGCCTTAGCCAAAGAAAAGAGAAAGGCAATAAGTCCACGGTCAAGAACTGATGGGAGAAATATCCAAAAAGGTCCTTGATTATTAGGTTGCCTTGACAGAGTTTGCAGACTAGGAAAAAAACACCTCTCCTTGCTTTTTAGGTGAGGTGAGATCCTTGTGTGCTAGCCATGGACACATGTCGATTCTCCATGGGATTCTAGGTTATATGACTACTATGATTATGCCATGAAAGCATTTTCTAGTTTTCTAGGTCGTGTGTGAGTTAACAGCCTGATTGCTAGGCTGATTTCCTCTCTTGTGTGAGATTATGGATTCTAGTGTGTGAGCGTTAGCCCCCATGGCTAACTGTTGCTGTTTGTGTGAGAGCTGATTTGCCCAAGCTCTAGCTCCATATGTACTCCATCATTTTGAGTGATTCAACAACCATTCCTCAGCACATGTGATGCTCTTTCAGTCTCACATATTTACTTCTCCAAGGCTCCCTCTCTCCTCCAGTTACAACAATGGGAGTGTTCCATGGCGTGTTGTATGTACCTTATACTGTGTTGATGTTGACCTGATATGCTCCTTGTCCATCGCTAATATTTGGACAAGCACAAGATGGACTAGGCATGCACTGATCCCTTGGAGTAACTCCCCTAAGTCTGGTCCAAATAGACAAGGCATGCACTGTTCCTTTGGAGCAAGTGCCCTTGGTCTAAATTGGATAGTATAGCGAGGAAATACTACGTAGGACAACTCCTTCTGGCTTAGATGTTCCAAAGCTAGTATCTGGAGCGAGAGGTCACTGGGTCAAATCCCAGCCCACTGACTAACATTCTTAGAGAAATCTTGTAACATTCCAAGGTCCTTCGTGGTGGCTGGCACCACTTGGCGGTCACATGGAGCGCCATGTAGGCAGGGAGATAATACAATTCAGATTGGCCCCAAAGTGGCTCATCCAAGGAGCCACTTCGCGCCTAGGCTAGAGGCTGGCTCTAGGACTATAAGAACTTGTTAGCTGCATGTCATTGAGTGGAGTTCTTACCTCTGAGGATGATATCATCTCTTGGCTGCAATACTTAGAGCGATCGACGGGAACCATTGTGTCGGAACCCGTTTTCTAGACTGTCCCATCAGGCAGGTTGAGAATGTGTTATGGGCCCACATTGACTAGTTTTACGGTACGCTTCTGCACACTCTCTTGCCCTCTCCGTCTTGCACCACTCATTAGCTCCATCAGCTCCATCAGCTTTATCTACTCCATCAGCTTTTACAGTAAGTGTTAGCACTTAGCGAATGAGGGCCAAGGATAAGCTCTAACCTTGGACGTACGACCCTTCGGCCCCAACTAGGATCAGCTCTGCCCTTGGAGGCAAGACCCTAGGATCGCTAGTGTACGTTCTTCTCTGTTTCAAGGTGATCAGCGGCTAAGGGATAAGCAAAGGATCTGCACCTTCTAAGCCTGTAGCAAACAACGGCCTATATCATCCTACATTGGCCTCAACCAAATGGAGAAGCAGAGAAGCAGAGGAGCAGTATGACGACACCCGTGATGCTCACTCTCGAGCAGGTCAACGGTGAGCTGTCAAAGCTTACAGGGTTTGGTTTTCCCTGTGGAAATGGCCATTTGAGATTGTCATGAGGGTGCGTGGCTACTTGAAGATGTTCCTTGGAGAAGAGGTTGAACCTGCAAAAACAGATCCTGCATTTGAAGCGTCGGGTGTCAAAAATGACATGGCGCTTGCGATTCTTGTGACATCTGTGCATGATTCACAGCATGTCCACCTCCAAGGTATCACACATGCATCAAAGGCTTATGAGAAGCTTGCAGGTGTACACTAATCAATGGCTCTCGCAAATCGCCTCTTCATTCTTCAAAATGTGATTTCGATAAGGGTGAGCAAGGGAGAGTCGACTCTGGATTTCCTATTGTAGTTTGAAGGACTGGTGTAGCAAGTGACCTAAATGAACTGGGAAATCGACACCAACATGTAGGCCATGATCATCCTTATGGCGCTACGTGAAAGCTGGGGTCCTCTGATTACCGTCTTTGGCGGTTCAAGCAAGGAGGAATTGACGTATGAGGCAATGTCCTAGTACGCGGGCGACAAGGCAATGTGTGCACCGGTAGTGAGGCTAGCATTTCAGCCTATGATACACAATATGCTGGTTGTGGCAACAACTCCTCTTCTGGTTAAAGCAGCAGCGGAAGCGGTAGCGGTGGAGGAAAAGGCAATGGTGGCGGTGGAAAGAGTTCAAAGCATCATGGGAAGTGCCATGACTTTGACAAGCCTGGGCATTGGGTACAAGAGTGCAGGGCTCCTAAGAAGGAAGACGAAATCATGGTGGTAGATATGAGGACAAAGGAAAGGGTAAAAAAGAGTTCACAAACATGATGGCTGAGAGCGTGCCGGCAACCAAGGGAGCGGCATTGCTCAAGCGTGGAGCCTATGGGCTCGACTCTGGCACGGACAACCACTCTTCAAGGGAGAAGGATGGGTTCATCGCCACCGGGGTCACTGAATGTCTCTTCAGTTGTGCTAATGGGAGCCTTGTTCATGCGCAAGGCGAGGGAGATAAGTTAATCAGCAACAATGTGAACGGTGCTAGAAAACACTTGAAGCTGGAGAACGTTGTCTACATGCCATCTTTTACTGCAAACCTCTTGTTAGTGTCCAAAATCACGGACCATGACATGATGGTCGTTTTACAAAGGAGGAGGCCGTGATTGTCAAGAACAAGGACATCAAGATCTCTTATCCCAAGGAGAGTATTTTTGCACAAGTCTAAGAGTTGATGGGCTCTACGTGCTGCAGACCTAAAACTCGGAGAGTTCAAATGAGGTATATGCGGTGGTTGATAAGCCCAAGTCTCTAGAGCCTAATGTTGCACCACAGGCCGTCACCATAGCAGCCAAATCAACCGACACAGATGCTGAGTTGTGGCACAGGCGGTTTGGCCATGTCGTTGATAGCACACTGCAAGCTATGTAGTAGCACGAAGTGGTTCATGGGATACAGGGATGCAAGGCCAAGGATGAGGGAAAGTGCAAAAAGCTGTGTGAGCCATGCCTTCAAGGCAAGGCAAAGAGAAAGCCATTTGAGCATAATAGGCAACGTGCGGCAGCAATCTTGGACCTGATACACTATGATGTGTGCAGAGCATTTTCCACCCCTTCAAATACCGAGAGCAAGTATTTCTTGACCTTCATTGATGACCACAGTCGCAAGATGTGGATGTGCTTCCTCAAGGCAAAGGTAGAGGTGACGGAGAAGCTAGAAGAGTTTGTCGCGATGGTAGAGTGGTAGACAAGCAAGAAGGTCAAGGCATTGCGCACAGAGAACCTTGGTGAGTACTAGGCTCGCAAAGGCTGGTTGAGCCAGCACGGCATCAACCACCAGACCACCACGCCTTACACCCCCCACAGTAATGGCATTGCCAATCCGATGAACCAGACTATCCTCGGCATGACATGAAGCATGCTCTTTGACGCTAAACTCCAACCTTTCTTGTAGGCCGAAACTACAAGAACTACTTGCTACCTTATGAATCTCACTCTGGCAGCCACACTTGGAAGGCTTGGTAAGAAGTAGCAACAGAATCAGCTCATGACGCCACATGAAGCTTTGACAAGGAAGAAGCCAGACTGAGTCGTTCGAGGCCTCTGAGTCAAATAGTGAGGCAAGTCGCTCTTCCTCAAATAATAGACCACTGGCAGCACAAGAGCAACAGAAGGAACTAAGCCTTGAAGAAGCAGCAACAACACTCTGACATAGTACACGCCAGAGGAAACCTCCGCCCAAGTACGATGCTGAGAGTGCAGAATGGACCGGACTCAGCTGGTCAAGCTTGGCTCAGGGAGAGCCTAAGACCGTAACGGAGGCTATGAACATGCAAGATGCAGCCGAGTGGAAGGAGGCAGTGGATAGCGAACTCGCATCCTTTGAAGAGAACGGAACATGGGTTCTAGTGGATAGGCTCACAAACACGCACATGGTGGGGTCAAAGTGGGTATTGTGGAAAACGTTCAAGGAGGATGGTACTACCGACAACTACAAGGCAAGAATTATGGCGAAGGGACTTTCCCAGCTTAGTGTACAAGGAGACCTTCATGCATGTCGTCACCTTTGCCTACATCAGATCCTTGTTGGGCATCGCTGCGGCAAAAGATGTGGAGGTCCACTAGATAGATGTCAAGAAAGATTTCCTCTACGGGAAGCTAGACAAAGAAGTTCTGGTGGAAATGACCGAGGTAGTGAAAGCTCTAGACAGCAAGGTTTACAAACTGGTTGACTTGATATGCTCCTTGTCCATCGCTGACATTTGGAAAGGCACAAGACGAACTAGGCATGCACTGCTCCCTTGGATTAAGTCCCCTAAGTCTGGTCCAGATAGACAAGGCATGCACTACTCCTGTGGAGCAAGTCTACTTGGTCTAATCTGGATAGCATAACCAGCAAACACTACCTAGGAATGAGAGAATACGTGGAAGCTTCCTAGCAACACAGCCACTGACTAGGCGTCAGTGCCTGATCAAACGATGACGACAGTCACAGGTCGTATACACTACGGCAAGGGTTTGGCTAGGAGACACGAGGCAAAGGATCATAATGCTTAGATATAGCATATGCAGAGAGAAAAAACAAATGACAGGTCCAAGGCATAAATACTTGCCACGGCGCACGGCCGGTGTCGCACGCGGCAGTCCAAGAGCTGTCCTAAAACTGGCCCAAAACCATTGTTTTGGCCGTAACTCTGTGCACACGTCAGAATGCTACACCGTCTGAACACAGGCGTGCAAAATCAAAAGACGGACGCTACGACTGGTCACATGCATGCATCCATTGATAGACAGTGAACTTACAATGCACAAACATGCAAATAGGCCTCATGGCCAGTTCGCCGAAAGACGCCTACAAGATGTAGAAGACACAGCAGAGAATCTCGGTGGCATGTGGGGCTCTCGTATAGTGGTCGGCCAGCTCCAAGCTGGTAGCCCGTCGCTTGTCGTTGCGCTGGTGCCACCAGGGCCGCCCGCCTCAGGGATCTGCACGAGTACGGACACGGCCGAATGGACACAGTAAGCTGTACAAGAACGACACAAAGCAGAGCACTCCTCCATGACCCGATGGTATGCATATCCATACGCGTGCAGCACTGGTACGAACACAATATTGAGTGATACAAACAAATGAGACGCACACGCACATCCCACACTCAACCACTCTCACGCACAGGGCGAAGCCCAACAGAACAAATGGCCACCAAGAACTTTCCGCAAGCAAGTGCCTTCGTCAAGAAATCAGCACGTTGCATGTCAGTACCAACCCACATGATGGAGATCACGCGTCGCTCCACCAGATCACAAACGAAGTGGTGCTCAACCACAATGTGCTTTGTGCAAGCATGAAAAACACCAGAGTTCTCTGCAATGGCGAGAGCACTATGGTTTTCGCAACGCAGCACAATGGCGGGTACAGACTGCCAATGCTCAAGAAACAAGCGCTGCAGCCATACTGCCTCAGCAGCCCCTGCGCCCAACGCAACATACTATGCCTCTGACGAGCTACGTGTAATGCAGCCCTGCTTCCTGCTTCGCCAAGACAAAGTGGTACCATTGAGCAGAAACACGTAGCCAGTACGACTGCGCCCATCAGGACTCCAAGCCCAGTCACTGTCAGTGTAGTCCTCAATGACCACCAAACACTGCCGAAGAAAGCAAAGTCCGAGATACAGCGTGGAGACCATGTACAGTACCACTCGCACAGCCACGTGAAGGGCTCTTGCATGTGGAGCCTATGAGAACTGAGCGAGGAGGTTGACGGCGAACGCGATGTCAGGACACGTGGTGGTGGCCAGGCACATCAGAGATTCGATGAGATGGAGGTACAAGATCACGTCCACTGTCTCCCTCAGCTGTGTAGGATCATCCACCTTCAAGGCATCCTACCCATTGGGTGTAAGAGGTGTGGAAGCGGATGGCACTGCACCAAGGAGATCGCTGAAGTGATCATCCACGCCTCGTGCGTATCAGGCCTGATTCAGCAATAGTGTCCGATGTCTACGATCTCGCACGATCTCCATACCAAGAAACACTGATGTATGACCAAGGTCCTTCATCCTGTAGGCAGTCTTCAGGACAACCTTGGCCTCCTTCACGGCCTCTTGGGACGGAGACGCAATCAAGAGGTCATCAACATAGACCAGGATGGTGGTGAACCGCTCGGGTGTCGGTAGGATGAAGAGCGAGGGGTCGGCCTTGTTTTGTACGTATCCTACGCGAGTCAAAGTGCCAGTGATCTCCCGGTTCCAACACTGTGGAGACTACTTGAGGCCGTACAAGGACTTGCGCAAGCGCCAGACCTTGTCACCTTCCTCAAAACCTGGTGACTAAGCCACGTAAATCTCCACATTGAGAGAGCCGTGGAGGAACGCATTGTTCACATCCATCAGGTGCAGTTCCGAGTCATGCTGAGACACTATGCCGAACAGAGCTCGAGCTGAGGTCATGCGGGTGACAGGGGCAAAGGTGTCAGTGTAATCGACTCCCTCAATCTAAGAGTACCCCTTGACGACCAAGCGGACCTTGTAGCGTTCTAGTGAGCCATCCGGCTTCACCTTCTTGCGAAAGACCCACTTGACCTGAATTGCCTTCCTCCCAGGGGGAAGGTCGACAAGCTCATAGACTGTGTGCTCTCGGATAGCACGAGTCATCCTCGCAAGAAGCTCGCCAGGCATCAGCATCCTGCGATGAGAGAGCCTCCGTCAATGTGCCGGGATCAGGCGCCATAGAGGAGGAACTCTACGTGGCGAGTGCACACGCCTCAGTGTCTGGCCTGACGGCCACGAGATCAACTGTAGCATCACAGGCGATATGCAACTCGCAAGTGACCAGGTTGTGCCCTACAGGGCATACTGGATGTACCTTTGAAAGCTCGGTGCGGACACTCAGGCCTAAGGCCTTCGTGCCTTGATCACCGCTCGCGATGCTGCGAGTAGAACGCCTGGGTCCAGGACTCGACGCTCGCTGAGCTCCGGAGTCTAGTGGTCGAAGGCGACCACTGGGCTCACGGGAGTAATTGGAGGTCGAGGGGCGCACCTCAGGCTCAGGGACAGGAACGACCACAGGAACAGGTACGACCAAAGCTGGTGAGGGCTAAGACGAGGCAGCCGGAGATGCCGTGCGAGGAGATGAGTGTGTGGGAGACACGGGGCTAGATGTGACAGCAGGCAAGGCTGGCCGGACACTGAGGTAGGAGTGTCAGCCGACGTAGAAACGGGAGTGGGCAGGTTTGGGTCAGACACAGGAGCAGGGGTGCCGGCAGACACAGGTGATGGTATAGGAGGAGGCGTGAGAGAAGAGATACATGTGGGGTGTGAAACAGGCTGCACAGGCAAAATCTTTGCACCGACGGTAATGATAGCAGGATCATCAAGGGCTGGAGACCGAGAGGGGGCTCGAGTAGACATATCAGCCGGACGAGGGATGGTCCCTGGCGTAGAAGTCTCCCCCATCCATCGAGGATCCTCACAGGAAGGGACATGGACTGCGGAGAGGGCTGTGATCGAAGTCAGGTCACGGTAAGTGGGTGACTCAAAAAACAACGCGTCACAAGACTCAATGACGCGACGGCGAGTAGGGTCCCAGAAGCGCCAGGCCTTCGACCATGGAGAGATGCCAATGAAGGCACACAAGCGACTCCGAGGGGAGACCTTGGACTCCTGCAGTCCTTGGTGTACCACACGGAGGCCAGGGATCCCCAGACGCGAGCGAGACGAAGGTCAGCACAAAGGCCAAACCAGAGCTCGTACGGTGTAACATGGTCCAAAAGCAGACCATGCGGGAGGCGTTTCCAGACCCAAGTCATGAAGGCGAAGCCCTCGAAAACGACAGACTCTGGGAGACCATACTCAGACTGCATGGTGCGAACCACATCCTCCATGGTGCGGTTCCAGTGCTCAGATACACCGTTCTACTATGGAGTAGGAGGAGCAGAGATCTGGTGAAAAATCCCGTGCTCAGCAAAGAAGGAGTCCATCTCATCAAGGAACTCGCCGTCGCCATCCGAGCGAAAAGTATGTAGCGTGTGGCGAGACTGGCGGCGAGCCATCACGAGCGAGAGCCAAACCGCAAGGGTAGCATCGCTCTTCTGACACTGACTGTAGACCC
>SZWC01000403.1:330690-350626 GCA_023375785.1 Penium margaritaceum
GGTGCGGTTCCAGTGCTCAGATACACCGTTCTACTATGGAGTAGGAGGAGCAGAGATCTGGTGAAAAATCCCGTGCTCAGCAAAGAAGGAGTCCATCTCATCAAGGAACTCGCCGTCGCCATCCGAGCGAAAAGTATGTAGCGTGTGGCGAGACTGGCGGCGAGCCATCACGAGCGAGAGCCAAACCGCAAGGGTAGCATCGCTCTTCTGACACTGACTGTAGACCCACCGCATGCATGTGAAGTCATCAGTCAACGTCAGAACATACCGAGCCCTCTTGGACAAGGACTCGACCGGGAGAGGACCGAGAAGGTCCGAGTGGACCAACTCAAGAGGCCTAAGCGCTCGGGAATGCGAGTTAGGGTAGGTGCACCGGTGCATCTTCCCTTGAGCGCAGAAAACACAATCGGTCTTGGGTGGCTTCTCGAAAGAATCCACGTCAAGACGAAGAGCAGGCTGTGTCTGAATGAGCTTCGATACAGTGTCGAAGCCCACATGACACAGACGACGATGAAACAATTGTTGGTATTTTGTGTAAGGGTGTTCACGAGTCCAGACTCGCAAGTCTGAAGGGAGACTCGGACTCACGAGTCCAAGTCCCCTTGGAGACTCGGACTCGCGAGTCCCGGACCAGACTCGAAAGTCTGAAGACTCGCGAGTAGTTCAGAACAAACTCGCGAGTCCATGTCAGTAACCACAATGTCACCCATCAGCGACCAATATTATGACTCCCAGTGGTAATGTACTTTCATTGTGGTGCTTACCTCCACTACATAACTGCCACCACCACCATCACTGTATCATAAAAAACAACCCTTGGTAATAATGGAGCAATTGCAAACATGGAGTAGAGTAGTTTGAAGCTTCTCAATGAAGCACTTGGAAACGTGTCGTACTATCTTTTTCTTCACAACGCTTAAGTTCACCCTTGGCTCCTCATTAACAATGTAACAATTGGAACAGAAGCAGTTGGAAACATGAATATACATCTTTCTGTTCACAGTGCTTATCTTCACCTTTGGGATGTCACAAGAATCACAAGTGCCATTTTGTTTTTGCCACTCCACGCTACATATCCAGCATCTTTTTTCGGAGGTTCAACCTCTTCTTCAAGGAACATCTTCAAGTAGCCACACACCCTCATGGCAATCTATAATTTCCATTTCCACAAAGGAAAACCTATCTATATGAACATTAACATCCCACCGTAGACCTACTCAAGATTGAATGTCGCGGGTGTCATCTCACTACTTCTCTACATCTTTGCTTCATTTAGGCCGATGGAGGCTGATGTAGGGTGGTGTGTGCTACCAGTTTAGAAGGTGCACATGCGTTGCTTTCCCCTTAGCCGTTGAAAACCTACAAACAAAGAAGAACGCACACCAAAAAACCCAGGGTTGTCCCTCCAAGGGCAGATATTATCTTGGTTAGGGCCCAAGGGTCATATATCCAACGGGAGAGCTTATCCTTGGCCCTTGTTCGCTAAGTGCCAACGTCCACCATTTGAGGTGATGGAGCTGATGGAGCTGATGCGCACTGCAAGACAGAGAGGACGACAGAGTGTACAGAAGTGTGCCTTACAACTAGTCTATGTGGGCTGTTAACGATGCTTTGTTCATCCACCGGAGGAAGGGATGCAAAGTGGGCCCGGGGTCAGGATCCAAGAAAGGGGACGGCGGATGATCCAACGACCATCAACCGTGGAGGAACAAATATTACGAGAGGAGCAGTTCAACTCCGGAAGGCAACGAGGCACAGAAAGGATAGTTGCGGCAGAGGTTGTGATCCGACCTGAGCTAGGGGAAAGGAAAGAAGGTGACCCAAAGCTGGCTTAATGGCAGCGGAATTCACCCAAACCACGGGAAGAGGAGCGGCATTTGAGGCACCTCATCCAAAGGTGCTTTTTGTGTGCGAGCCGCAAAGGGGGCCAGTGGAGGAGACGGAAGCATTGGAAGGGCGGCACGAAAAGGAGGATAAGAAAAGGGGATCAATGACTGACCGACTGCTGAGATTGAGACAACGGGGATATTCACACTCGACATTGCACGCGCTCGAGTGAACGATCAACCGCCTATCTTGGGAAGTCGAGCTCAGCGGTGACCAGCGAGACTAAGAGATTGATGCCCCTCTGTCAACCCAGACGGTCGAGCGGGACCTGTGTCCCGTCTCGCAACAAGTTAGAGTAGAAAAGCTAGGGTGTGTTAGAGGAGTCATGAGGTGTGTGCGTGTGTGTGTGCATGTGTGTGTGTGTGTGAACACTCCTCCCCGCGTGGGAAGACTGCTTCTTGGAGAGGACATCACCAAACCGGCATGGCCGAGTCCTGAGTTTCCTCCGGAGCTCCAGCCGCCCAGCTCGACCAAGGCCGCTCGAGACTCCCCGATGACCTTCTACGCCACCTACAGCTGTTGCAATGTGCCCCATTGACTCGGCGCGCGGACGGTCTTGGGAGTGATGCAATGGTCGCATCACCCTGCCGGTGGAGCTCTGGAGCAGTTATAGCAACCATGGCTTTGGAGACTTCCCCGTGACAAAGAGCCTCATCCCGTGGAAAGTTGGCAGGAGGCCGCGTGTGACATCGAGCGACGCGCCGTGGAAGCCGCCGAGGAACGGACGAAGGCGTTCCGAGCCTACAAGCGGTACCAACAAGAACTCTTCCGCCTTCGCAAGGGCGATGTGGCGTGTGCTCATTCTCGCGCAAGGCCGATTGACGGTCCATTGGAGTTGCGCCTCGCTGCTTCATGAGCAAACAACCAAGGAAGAGTCAACCGCAGGGTGTTTGTGCAAGGATCGGCCCTGACTGATGATCCAACGGAGCAGGAGGCGTATGGTTTNTAGCAACCATGGCTTTGGAGACTTCCCCGTGACAAAGAGCCTCATCCCGTGGAAAGTTGGCAGGAGGCCGCGTGTGACATCGAGCGACGCGCCGTGGAAGCCGCCGAGGAACGGACGAAGGCGTTCCGAGCCTACAAGCGGTACCAACAAGAACTCTTCCGCCTTCGCAAGGGCGATGTGGCGTGTGCTCATTCTCGCGCAAGGCCGATTGACGGTCCATTGGAGTTGCGCCTCGCTGCTTCATGAGCAAACAACCAAGGAAGAGTCAACCGCAGGGTGTTTGTGCAAGGATCGGCCCTGACTGATGATCCAACGGAGCAGGAGGCGTATGGTTTGTGCATGTTGCTTGGTGATGCGTAGGTTGTGAGATGCATGTTGACCATGTGCTTCTCCTTTTGACTGAATGTAGATGTTTTAACTGTTAAGGTTGTTGTCTCATCAGGAGCATTTGTCCTGGGCGGGTGTCGTGTTGTCCGGTGAATGATTGACTGTTGATAAAGAATATCGATGAATTAGTAAGGAACAAAAAGGGGGGGGTAAGCTTGACGTGTTCCCATGATGATGCTTTGGACGATCCTTCGAATGACTAGGAGCTTCTTAGGTGGTGACTGTATTGTCCGGTGCATGATTCATTGTCCGTGAATGAATGCCCACGAATCACCTAGGTAAAGGTCAAGTGTGACATATTCCCCATGGTGATCCGATGAATGGTTCAGCGAATGACCAGGGGAGGAACTAAATCAAGTCTTTGGGTCAAAGAAAACACGCTTATGATCAATCAGGTGCAATATGGAATGACATATGTGTTGAAGCGATGTAGCATAAAAGGGAAGTGAGTTACCACGGTGAGTTGATCCTTGCAGCTGTCAGACCTTATTCTAGCCGATGGTGGAAAAGGGTATAACAGTGTTAATGGTGCGGTGAGCGTGGACTTACTTGTTTTCTGTGGTGAGTGTGACAGGTACCTTCATATCAGTCTATCATTCGAAGCGCGCATCTTCGACTGAACGGAAGTGACTTAGGCGACCCGTCACCTTAGCATCAACGGCTACTCTGGCCACGGTGGCGTTCCCCTTACCGACCTACAAGGTGCAGGAACCGATCGATTATACCGTTGGGTGATCTAGGGGGGCCATTGGCGATGCAAAGGCGAATCCCACTAAGCCATATCTTTCTGAGAAGGCAAGATGAGGCAAGACACCACCACGCATCGTTACAAGAGAAGCCCAGAAGATCCTCCGAGCCTGGACCCCAACTTTGAGTGGGAGCCGGTGGATAAGGTTGCACACCAAATCCTAGGATTCGTGAATAAGATTCGTGAATCCGGATAAAGATTCGGATTCGGGGATCCAAATCATTCATGAGGATTCGATTCGGGATTCGGAGATCCTTTTCCATATTGTTTCAACATGGAAATAGGGATTTATGTTGCATATTAGATGATTTTTATCTCCCATCACCCATAGGATTCGGAAAAGATTCGTGAATCTTACGGATTCGCGAATCCAGATTCGGATTCGTGAATCAAAGCCAGACTTGGATTCGGATTCGTGAATCCAAATCCAATCTGGGATCTGGGAATCTTACCCGGTGTGCACCCTTACCGGTGGATGATTGATCTCCTCAATTGCACCACAAGGAGAATGAGATGGACCCTAACGAGGAAGAGGAATTTCACCTGAGACGTCTCGAGGAACTCCGTGAATGGAAGGCTATCCGACAAGCACAGTTGGCCGACGCGACGCAAGAAGACCTGGAAGAAGACAAGGTGCGCCATGACCACGGGCAGCATGATTACTTGCAAATGGAAGACTACGTATCCAATGAAGGACAGGAGCTGGCAGTAGATGATGGACCCATCCTGCTCCACAAAGTAATGACTCCAGATGGAAGAACTGTGTATGAGGCAGTGGACATGACTCCAGAAAAGCATGCACCGCGGCGCCTCAAATTCTCTACCACAAGGACAACATCACCCTCATGCTCTGTTATCCATGACAGAGAATATGCAGACCTGGACGAAGACCAAGACGCCCAAGAAGAAGAAGAAATATCAGTGCATCATCCCTCAGTGCAGGCCTTGCATACCGTGCATCAGCCTGTGGTCTTCCGTCCTCGGGCATTCCCCTTTTTCCCAGCCGTTCATCCTCGATGACCGGCTTTGGACAGTGGTGTGTCTCCACCACGTGCACGTAAAAGACTGGACAATGCAGGACAAGGGAGGAGGGAAATTCGACGGGAAAGCCCATTCACCATGACCTCACGTTGTTTAGATGCTGGGCAACAGTCTCAACATCAGTAGCAGACGAGCAAGGCATCCTTTGTTGTGGGAGTGTCGCGCCACCGAGAAACACGAGCACAAAGAGGGCTCAATCCTTCGTTCGTGACTGGGACCCCTAGACAAGTCCGAGCCATGGGAGAGGCGCACATCCCGACGGGGACTCCATCAACCAAACATTCTGTGCCACCTGTCCAATCCAAGATACAGTTGTCTCATTACCAGGCACGCACAGGATCAGCCGTCTCTATGGCAGGAAGACTCCAACAAAGACCACAAGCGCCGGGTAATACGACGGGACCTGGGCAAGGATCAATGGCTCATGGAGGTAAGCAGCACACTGTGCAAATACAGGAGAGTTTGGCAAGGTAGCAAGAGGAGGGTTCTGAACTGGGAACGACCGATGTGGGACGGGTTTGAGCGAAGGAAGGGGGAATCGCTTCATCGGCTGGTACAAGAGCAGTTGGCCTGGCGCAAGCGCATCGACCCCACCTGAGGGCCCAACCACGGGCACAGGTGCAGGTGTTGCCTGCGCAAGAACTGACTTCAAATTCATTGGCGAAAGCTTCCTATACACTTCCAAAGCTCGACGTCTTCAAGGGTGAACCAGAGAAGGACCCGGCCATGTGGCTGTCCAAGTTGGACACCTGTTTTGACTATGGGCTGTTATCTCCTGACTACATTATCCCAGCGGTACACCTAGCACTGCAAGGGAAGGCTTTAGAGTGGTTCACTACAGAAAATAGAGAACGTCTGTTTGTTGACTTCGATGATTTGGCAAACACGATGACCAAGTGCTTTGACCCCATGAGCTTGGAAGACGCAGAGCTCCATATTTGTACCATCCGCATGAAAGCCGGGGAAAACATCAAGTTACACAACAACAAGTTCACCAAGATCTCAACGCGCTACATCAACAAACCTCTACACATGATTAAGGAATGCTACCAGGACTCGCTTGTCTCGGTGATCACCAACACCTTAGACTTGAGACAATTCAAAACATTGGACGTGCTGAAGGAAGAAGCGGAACATCAGCAAAGAGAAATCAAACGCCGAGCGGCTCGCAAACAGTCTGCGCCACGGAAACATGTGGTTCCCACCATCCGCATGCCAACAGGAGCTTCAGCACCCAATCCTATGAATCCCCACAATTTCCCACCCGGAAGTTGCTATGGGTGTAGAGAATTCAGCCATTGGCGCCGAGAATGTCGCAATCCCACCCCGGTACCTGGTGTACCACACAGAGGAGGACAATAACAAGGACGCGGATTGATGGGATAAGGACCTACGGCTGGCCGACAGGCGGTCGGCCCCAACATCGCCAACCGCCCTTCTGGTCCGGCGGGCAATGGACCAGCACAATGGAAGGCATATGTGCAACAGAGGGAAATGAGAGTAGTACCAGGTACCACCAAATCTCCTACTTCAGACGCGTCCGCACGAAATGTGAAGTTGGGTCTCTCCCACTCTGAAGAACAGACCACGAATACTCCTCCGACGGGTCCAAAACAGGAACTTGTCACGGTCGCTTAGGCACAAGGTGTGGAAGGATGGTCGATGACAGAAATGTATGAGCGCATGCGTCAATACAAGGAGCAACGGAACCGGGCCGAGGCAGACCTGCAAACGTGTGTCGAGGCGCGCTCGACCCGCCTGCCAAATCAGATTTTGGTGGTGCTCCCAAAGCCCCCACCTGCACCGCGCACGCGTTCTCCAAAAGAATCCACGCCCCCGCGACGCTGGAAGGTGACATTTGCACCCTCGACAGACAACGAGCCTGTAACCAGTGCCTTAACCTCCTTCCACCGCCCCTTCCAAGAGATATCCTTGAGGAAATGTTTACAACAGAACCCCACCTGTCGCCCGGACTTTGTGGCGGTCCTATAGGAATACGCCGAGAAACTTCGGCCAGCCGGGATTCACTTCAGCTGCACCGACACCCCACATGATCGGCTTAGCAAGATAACCGTTCGGCCCGAACCCGACACATGGGGGTGGCGGTCCATGCCTCTTGCACCACCTTGAAGGCAGGCCCCCACCATGATGTGGCCAGCTATTTCGTGTGGATATGTGGCAAAATGTTCCTAGCCATCATTGACCTTGGGGCTACTCACACTACAGTGACACTCCAGGTCCTGCAAGCGATTGGTTGGCAGCACAAGATTCAACCAACATCCAAAGTATTTACGAATGCGTCCGACGGCATGGATACAGGACATGGTGTCATAGACAACCTCTCCCTGTAGGTGGGCCTCATCCACGAGGTTGTACGAATGCAAATCACAGTGGCCCGCACCTATTATGTCTTGCTTGGAAGAGATTACCTCATTTCCCGACAAGCTAGCCTATTCTATGCGGACGGAGTCATACAGCTGGCCTCGTCAGGTTATACCACTTGTGCAGCAGTGATTGTGGGCTGGAGGAAGGCAATGCCTACACAGTTTGGCCACCCCTTCTCGTTGGAAGAAGCCCGTGCCAAAGATCATGCAGCCAGGAGTTCTAGCCTGGCATTCCCAAAGCACGATGCCTCTCCTGTTATCTCACCAAAAGCAGAGGAAGAAGAGACCATGAATCCAACGACACACAAACGGTCATGCACCATACGAGCACAGGCCGCTCCGGCGGATGATCACCCGCAGATTCCTGTGGGTAGGATACCTAAGCCGTTAGTGGAATCCCCCACATGGTTGTTCCTCAATACATCAGACGGCCACTCCAGCAACCCCAGCCGGACACTAATCTCTCCAAATCATTCAGAGCATCCTCAAGCGTTGGACCAACCATCTCTGCCGATGACCACACAACCAATGGTCCCAGATGATCTTACCAGGGAGGCGGAGCGCAAGGGAAAAATGCTGGTGCATGACAATGATGCTGCCCCCTATGAAGATGTGGACTCTGGAGACTCGAACAAGGAACTAATGACTGACGTCGGCTGGCTGCGCCTCGACGACGATCCACCCTCCTGTCAATAAAAGGCCCTCACTATTACACTAGGAGCTTCTCGCAATTTTCACCTCCAAGTTTATGTCTACTAGGATCCTGATCCTGACCTCGGAGCTAGTCTGGTGGGAGAGGAAGAACATCCTCCATCAACGGTCCCACATTCCCAACGGTGGGACCACATGCTACATGAGCGCCTGACACGGGAGCGGAGGCAAGAAGCTAAGGAGCTCCTCACATACCACGAAGAAATGTTTGCGGGCAAGTCAACGGAGATCGGAGCAGTCGACACGGTGCATGTCATCAACACTGGAGACGCACCTCCACGTAAACAGAAGGCTCATCGCCTGCTCCAGGACCAGAAGGACATCATTAGTGAAGGACTGCGCAAACTGAAGGAGCAGGGTGTCATCGTTGAGGTAGAAAGCCCATGGCGTTCCAACCTGGTGATCGTGGGAAAACCAAACGGTACCAAACGCTTCTATGTCGACTTCCGTGACCTCAATAAGGTCACTGTGGAGGACGCCTACCCCATGCCACTCATTGTTGACATCCAAGAGTGACAACGTGGAAAAACTTGGTTTTCCAAGCTTGACGTCAAGTTTGCCTTTCATACCATTCCTATGGACCGGAATTCAATGTTGAAAACAGCCTTCATCACCCCGGATGGGCTCTATGCATTCACCCGAATGCCTTTCGGATTGCGTAATGCCAGTGCTACATTTCAACGCGTGATTGATCAAGTGTTATGCGATGTCCCCAACGCCTGCTGTTATGTGGATGACGTCATGGTCGCCACATTTAGCTTCCAAGAGCTGATGGTTTTGCTGGATCCTGTATTTCCAGCTCTACGCTTAGCAAATCTTCGTTTGAAAGCCGCTAAATGTGTTATCGGACCAGACAGCATGGAGTTCTTGGGATTCATCATCAATGCTCAAGGAATATGTACGGACCCTGCCAAGATTGCAGCCGTCCGTGAATGGAAGCGCCCAATCACATCATCCCAAGTCAAAATCTTTTTGGGCTTTGTCAGCTTCTACCACAAGTTCGTCCGCGACCATGCAAAAACTGTTCGTCCTTTGCAACGCCTTAGCCTCCAAGATGAACCATTTGAGTGGACGGAGACCTGTCAGCTCTCTTGGGTTGAGATCAAGCATCGCCTTATCACGGCTCCGATGCTCGAGTTCCCAAACTTCAATTTGCCATTCGTGATCACGACGGACTTCAACCAGGAGAGCATTGGGCCATCTTATCTCAACGCGGAGACGACGGCATGATGAGGGTGGTCTGTTATGGCAGCCGTGCACTCAACGACGTTGAGGCAAAGTACCCTCCTGTGAAGGGAAAATGTCTGGCGGTCTTATGGGCCATCCAGTTCTACAGAGATTATGTAAAAATAGGAAACCCTGCACTATCCTCACGGATCATCAAGCCCTCCAATGGCTGCTTACAACACAAAACCATGAGGGCATTCTTGGCAAATGGGCCCTGCTTCTCCAAGGATACAATCTCACGATCAAATATCAGCCGGCATTTGCCAACCGGAATGACGACGCTCTCAGTCGACTGTCGCGTGAAGGATGGGAAGACCGTAGCCCCCACGAAACACCATCACACGGACAAGAATCACTTCCTGACGAAACCCCTCCTGAGGATGAAGTCAAGATCCAAGGTCAGGCACGAGATCTCACCGCTAAAGAACATCGCTGGGCGTATCCTCTTGAGGGCTCCTCAGCAGGACGCAAACATCAGCCACATCAACGTAGGAAGACGAACCGACCTCTTCAAGGATTCGCTAGAATGGACGCACAAGGAATACGGGGATTGGCTTCGCCATACGCGACGCAATCCAGCCCCTACACTCACGATGCGTACCCAACCAGATGTGACTCCAGTCGCACAAAGACAACCGTGCCTGTCAGTGGCAGATGCCATCTGACAATTCTTGTGTGACCCTGGATGGACGTCCTAACTCATATGCCAGGGAAAATCACACAATTTGAAACATTCTTTGGAGACGTTAACGCGGCGCTGGCACCATCTGGATGGAAAGTGAGCTGTGGGCTAGAATCGTCGGGCCACCGCATGATGAGAGGTCAGGTAAATGAATTTCAAGGGATTGTTCATGGAATTGTCAATGCACGAGGCCTCACATGGCGACCTATGACCCTATGTCATCGACCGTTTCCGGACTTCATCTACACGGTCATCTCATGCTTGATCTGGATCGTTGGTGTCAAATTCATTGCCATCGTAGACACGAGGGCGACGTATACCGGGATCGCCATGCGTGTCGTCCGGCGGCTCAATTGGTCGAACCTAATTTGACCTGTCGACCTACGCTTTGGAACCGCGGGAGGAGGAATCATCCAGTCCGAGGGACAGATTGACTTATTTCCCCTTCAAGTCCGAAATATTCACCGGAGCCTGCCAATGCAGGAATGTGAAACTTCTACATATGATATCCTCCTCGCAAATGATAAGTTGACGCCATGCAGCGCGATAACTTTACTTGCGGAAAAATGCATGACGCTACACGACGAGGATAGGGCACCATCGTACGTCCCACTTTCATTTGAAGCAACGGAGGTGCCACATCAGCGGCATGCTCGATTGCTGATGGGGCAGGTACCTCCTATCAGCCACCCCATGCATGCGGGCGATCAATTTACCGCAACACGCTTCGCAAAAATCATCGCCAATGCACCGGCATCATCCACAGACAACAGTGATTCTCCAGAGAGTCGTGCACCGTATCCGACAGAACCACATGCCCGCATCACTCAACGTATGCAGGCATCAACGGGAACTTTGGAGGACATCAACCCCTCACGAGGTTGCATCTCCATGCGACTGGGGGAAATCAGCCACCATTCCATGCGTCAACATGACCTAGAACCCGACATGCCTCTTGCCTTCCGACGTCCGAGGCGACATACTCAACCTGCCTGATCACCCCAAGCTGCTAGAACGATATCCCATGGTTCCCATCGACAGCCCTCAAGTTCCCGTTCCCACAGTTCACATCAGTTACGTACCCGAGAGACAACGACAAGGACAACCCCAGCTCTAAGCCTTCTAGACAACGACACTCATCTTGTGACAACGGCTGGAGAACAACAGTATAACGACACTACTGGCACCACACCAGACATGCCTCAGACTACCTAGGCATAGTATGAGCACCAACTGGCCAACCGCGTGGCGGCTGCTACTGCCACTGCTGGGTTTTAGGCCAGCGCCCTGGCGGCATTTCTAACCATGGCCGAGGCGGATGACATGCTTCACACCTTGCGCATGGATGGTCCATGCCCAGCGCCACCACCCTTGCCAGGCATGCCTGACCCCCACAGGAGCAAGATGTTATAGCAGACGTTGGCCTCTAGCATCACCTGGAACCAAGCTTGGGCGGGCAGGCTAGAAAGACTTTGGGAGCAACATCGAGCATTGGTAACAGTCTGTGAGGACCATGTGCGCAGTTCTCCCCACAACTTGGCCAACGTGCGGAACTCTCTTGTTGCATGCGGAGAATCCCGTGCAAACCGACAATGGCACCTCCAAAACCACGAGACCCAAGTAGCTAGATGCTCAGCTGTCAGACCTACAACAGCTGTGTACTGAGTGTGAGACGGAGTGGGCCGTCGACTTTGCTTGCCTGCGGGACATGTTGCAGCAGCGAGAGAGCGTCCTGGCTCTCTTGGGAGATATCGCACAGCAGTACCGCACTCTATGCACATTGGTTGATCATACAAAGAGGCTTATCAAGGAACGCGAGCAATGCATGCAAAAACAGTTGATTCCCGACGTGGCCCAGAAGTTCCTCGACAATGCAGTGCAAAGGCTACGAGATGAGTCGGTGGAGTAGTTGGAAGAGCTGTAGCACTTGTATTTGCTGGACTTCTCCACTGATGCTAGGCCAGCGGCCTTTCGTTGTTTCCTGCATTGGACCATGACACCCACCTACCCTGAACGAATCAGGCCCAATCTCCTTCCTTTCTTAGCGCGGGTTTTCTACTTGCATCACCACGAATTCCTCCGCTTCCTCTACCCCCTTGACTTTTCCATCGACCAAGGCGCACGGGCCCTCCGCTGCTTTCTCGACTGGGCGGTGCACTATCGTCAGCAAGGTTCTCTCACTGCAAATCTGCAACCCTTCATTTGCTGAGGGATCATCCTACGGGCATCGTACCGATATGTGGAAGCGGATAGGCAAGATCATGCGGACCTTACATCCATCTTTCCAGTGCAAACGGCTCACCCTCATGACGGGATGGTACTTCGAGTACTCATGCGCTGGCTTCACTATCAGCGGATTGGCTCACCCCGTCCAGCAACCAACCAGCGGCAAAGCATCGCCCCGCGACCGTGCGAGTCCTTCCTTGACTGACCATCCGTCATCACCGGCCGCCCCACCCTTGATACTCGCTCTCCCTCCCTCAATGCAATCCTAGGAGGAGAATGTCGCAGTTTGCACGCGCTTTCAGCCTCAGACACCCATGGTTCCAGCCTCCAGCCCCACACCGGCATCGCCTCCGGCGGATCATCCACCGGTATCGCCTCCGGTGGATCATCCACCGGCATCTCTCTATTCCCTCCCACCTTCCTCTCCTCCTCCTTGTGGTGAAACCCTCATCGCGCTCCCGGCCTTTGGTCCTCTCCCCCGCCCACAACCCCTTTCACCTTCACGTTCTGCCCCAGCGATATCGGTACTCCTGCCGGGAGCAGATTTGGTGGATCATCCACCATCCCGAGACAAAACCGGGGGCGCACTAGCCTCCTCTCCCCTCTCGGGACCGTCCACCGTGCCAAGGGCGACACCTCTGGCTGATCATCCACCGACATCTCTCTCCTCCCTCTCACCTTCCTCTTCCTCTCCTCGAGGCGAAACCCTAATCGCTCTTCCCGTCTTCAGTCCTTTTCCCCGTTCTTCACCTCTTCCTCCAACGACATCTGCACCCCCGGCGGGGGCAGTTCCGTCGGATCATCCACCGTCCCGGGGTGAGACGCGGGGTGCACTCGGCTCCTCTCTCCTCTTGGGACTGCCCGCCGCGCCACGGGTGATGGTTGCCACGGTGGATGATTCACCTAACCTCCTTGACCTTGCACAAATGGACGTCACCCCTGACAGAGCCCACGAGCCATTTATTGATACAACGTCTGCCCGGCCCCAGCATTCGGAGAAGCACCGTTCCACCCGCATCCAACGTCCTGGTGCAACGGCCTCTACGAGCACAGTAGCCCCAGCCACCACGCACAGCTCCTCCAGGCGCACTCCGACAAGCAATCTCCTGGCAGCCGCAGGTGACAAACAGCACCAGGCTGAATCTGCTTGTAGACATGCACCTCCGCTACCGGAGACCTTCGAGGAAATGCAGCACACCTCCCATCTCTTGTTGGATCTGGAGGAGAGAGGGAGCCTTGGAGCAGAGAGCATATGGGACTCGAAGGGCATCACTTGTGCTGAAGAATGGTTGTTCAATCACTCAAAATGATGGAGTACATATAGAACTAGAGCTTGGGCAAGTCAGCCCCCTCACAAGCCACACCACTTAGCCATGGAGGCTTAGGCTCACACACTAGAGTCCATAATCTCACACAAAGGAGGAAATCAGCGTAGCACTCAGGTTGACCACTCACAAACAACCTAGAGAGCTAGAGAATGCTCTCATGGCACACTCCTAGTGGTCACATAACCCACAAACCCATAGAGAATCGCCATGTGTCCATGGCTAACACACAAGGATCTCACCTCACCTAAAAAGTAAGGAGAGGTACTTTTATCCTAGTCAGCACACTCTGACAAGGCAATCCTAAGACCAAGGACCTTTTTGGATATTTCTCCCATCAGGTCTTGACCCTGGACCTCTTGCCTTTTTCTTTTCTCAGGCTAAGGCATGGAGCCATCGCCCATGGTCACCCGGATATCGGCGGTCGATGACCCCGGAAACCACGAAAATTCATAGATCCCAATCTGATCGTTGGATCGGCCTCANATCAGCCTAGCAATCAGGCTGACCACTCACACACGACCTAGAGAGCTAGAGAATGCTCTCATGGCACACTCCTAGTGGTCACATAACCCACAAACCCATGGAGAATCGCCATGTGTCCATGGCTAGCACACAAGGATCTCACCTCACCTAAAAAGTAAGGAGAGGTACTTTTATCCTAGTCAGCACACTCTGACAAGGCAATCCTAAGACCAAGGACCTTTTTGGATATTTCTCCCATCAGGTCTTGACCCTGGACCTCTTGCCTTTTTCTTTTCTCAGGCTAAGGCATGGAGCCATCGCCCATGGTCACCCGGATATCGGCGGTCGATGACCCCGGAAACCACGAAAATTCATAGATCCCAATCTGATCGTTGGATCGGCCTCAAACTTGGACCGTAGACATTTTGCCACCTGATCTTTCCAATGGTGAAATCGGATCGACGATCGGAGCAGGCATCTGGTACTTTCTTGGAACTTGCTCTTGTGGACCTGAAATTGAGCCGGATGGCTCCTTTCCCAACAATCTCCCACTTTGCCGCAGTCAGAGTGGGCTAAGTCCACATGCCTTCATGCAGAGCTGCTACTTCTCACGGGTCACTAGCTTGGTGCAAAAATGAGCGACCTGCTTGCTCGTTGGAGTAAACTCCAGCTTGATAGCACCCTTATGCACCATGTGCCTGATGAAATGATATGCGATGTCAATGTGCTTGGTGTGTGCATGGTGCTCAGGATTCTTGGCGAGTACGATTGCGCTCTGGTTGTTGACGCGCACAGGAACTGGGACTGCTACACTCCCACTCATCTCCGCCATGAGACGCTGGAGCCAAACTGCTTCCTTGGCTCCAAAGATGAGAGAGACGTACTCAGCTTCCGTGCTTGAGGTGGCCACGACCACCCGCTGCTTGCTGCACCAGCTGATGGCCCCACCATTCATGACGAACACATGTCAGAGATGGACTTGCGGTCCTCCGAGTTTGAAGTCCAATCTGCGTCTGTGTAGCCGATGATGCTGTTGTCATTGCAGTTGTAGGTGATGCCGATGTTGATGGTTCAAGCAAGGTAGCGGAAGATCCGCTTCAGTGCCTTCTGGTGCTCAGGTCCGGGGTTTGCCATGTGCTGGCTCATAGCGGTAACAGCCTGTGCGAGGTCCGGCCTGGTTGCCACCATCAGATACATGACGCTGCAGACGGCGCTCTGGTACTTCTGCCGCTCAGCTGTATTTGCTTCTCCATTAAAGCTCACGAGGTACTGCCCCGTCTCCAGCGGCGTGCCGATGGGTTTTGCCTCTGCCATGCCGAACCGCTGCAGGACGTCCTTGATGTAGTGACTCTGCTGTAGTGAGAGAGAGAGCGTGATTTGCGATCACGCGTGATCTGGATGCCGAGGAAGTATGACGCCTCCCCGAGATCAGACATCTGGAAGCAAACCTGCAGTGCAGACATACTGTTGGAAAGGAGGAGCATGTCATCCACATAGACAATGATGATTAGGATCTCATGCTCATGCTGCCAGCGATACACGCTGTAGTCACACTCGCTACGCTCAAACCCCATGCACTGCAACGCCGCATCCAACTTCTGGTTCCAAGCACGCGACGCTTGCTTGAGGCCGTATAGCGACTTCTGCAGCTTGCAAACCAGGTGCTCTTGGCCATCCATGACGAACCCCTCGGGCTGCTCCATGTAAATCTCCTCCTCCAAGTCACCATTCAAGAATGCCGTCTTGACATCTATGTTGTGAACCTCAAAGTCCTCAGCTTCTGCATAAGAGAGGAGCGTGCGCACAGAGGCAAACTTTGCAACAGGGGAAAACGTTTCCGTGTAGTCGATGCCATCCTGCTGTGAATAGCCCTTGGCAACCAGCCTCGCCTTGTACTTTTCCAGGTTACCATCTGCTCCCCGCTTCTTCTTGAAGACCCACTTGCACTTGATCACCTTACGTCCAGGTGGACGCTCAGTCAGCTCCCACGTGCCGTTGTCCAGCTGCGACTGTATCTCCTGCTGCACAGCTTGCGCCCAATCTGCCNCAGAGGCAAACTTTGCAACAGGGGCAAAAGTTCCCGTGTAGTTGATGCCCTCCTGTTGCGAATAGCCCTTGGGGACCAGCCTTGCCTTCTACTTTTCCAGGTTACCATCTGCTCCCCGCTTCTTCTTGAAGACCCACTTGCACTTGATCACCTTACGTCCAGGTGGACGCTCAGTCAGCTCCCACGTGCCGTTGTCCAGCTGCGACTGTATCTCCTGCTGCACAGCTTGCGCCCAATCTGCCGCATCTGGTGACGCCATGGCTTCCTTGTACGACGTGGGCTCATCAGAGTCTGCTGCAACTGCGACGTTCATGTGGTCTGGTTTTTGGAGCATCCAGAAATGCCCGCGCTCACCAGGCTTGTAGCGCACCCTAAGAGGGTACCTCCGACCTGGTGCTGGAGTGTTAGCAGGCGGCTGACGCGGTGCTGCTGGCACAACTGCTTCTGCTTGTAGTGCTCCATCTCCCTCCTCTGTTTCTGCCAATGAGGTTGCTCTATCTGCTACATCAGACATGGGAGAGTAGAGTGATTCTCCCACTGTCACAGTAGAGGAAGGATCGGGAGAGACTGGGTTAGGAAGGATTTTTGCTCCCACTGTCTCGTCAGCCGCTGGTTCTGCTGCCTCCTCACACACAATGTTGGTGCCGATGACGTTGCTCTCGTTGAAGACGACATCCCTAGAGATGATGACGTGGTCTATATCCCTCTTGTAGAGGCGGTACGCCTTGCTTGCCACGTCGTAGCCAATCATCTGCATGTGCGCGCTCTTCGCATCCTACTTTTGCCACTTCTCCTTTGGCAGGTGCATGTGCGCCAAGCTGCCAAACGCGCGAAGATGACCCACGCTTGGCTTCTTGTCAAACCATGCCTCGTACGGCGTCATCTTCTCCAGGGCCTTGGTTGGACTGCCGTTCTTGATGTAGACCGCAGTGCTCACGGCTTAAGCCCAAAAGTCGTAGGTCAGCCGAGCCGCGTGCAGCATGGAGCGCGCCGACTCCACAATGGTACGGTTGGCGCATTCTGCTACCTCGTTCTGCTGCGGCGAGTACGTCGCGGTACGCTGCGCCTTGATGCCAGCTGCCGCGAGGTAGTCCTGGAACTCCTTATATAGGTATTCTCCACCACGATCGCTGCATAGCGCCTTGATCTTCTTGCCAGTCTGGTTCTCCAGCATGGCCTTGAACTCCTTGAACCTGTCAAAGCATAGGTCCTTGGAGGAAAGGAAGTACACAGTAGTGTAACGGCTGAAATCATCAATGAAGGTGAGAAAATACCTAGAACCTCCAAAGCTCTGGGTCTGCATTGGTCCGCACAAGTCCGTGTGGACCAGCCCCAACACCTCTTTCGCACGCTCTCTTGCTCCAGAGAACGCCTCGCGGTGCTGGTTCCCCTCCAAACAACCGATGCACAACTGCTGCTCAAAGTTACAGATGGTAGGCAGGTCACGCACCATCTGCTTTGCTTGAAGCTACAGCAAGGCGCGCATGCCGATATGGCCGTAGCGCGCATGCCAGATCTCGCCATCTGTCGCCTGCACCACTCCTCCAAGACTCTGCTCACGCGGGATCTTGGTCACCCCCAGCATGCGGTACATGTTGCCCTCCTTCACCGACTTGGCCAACTCCTCTCCTGTATCCTTGTTGAGGATGTAGTCATAGTCATCATCGAAAACAACGCGCAGTCCTGTGTTTGTAAGAGAGGAGACTGAGAGGAGGTTGAATGCAGCATCAGGTACATACAGCACGCCATGGAAAACTCCCACTTCAATGCCACGCGGGGTCTCTAACCACATCTCCACAATCCCAATCCCCTCAGCATACACCACCCGATCATCACCCAAAGCAATCAGACCGGGGGGGGGGGAATGGAGAGCAGCTGCGTGAACCACTCCTTGTGGTGTGTCAGACTCTTGGTACACCCTAAGTCCTTGTACGACGCCAGATCCGCCTTTTCCTTCTGCGAAATGTCAGACTGCGCCATGAAGAGGCGGTCGCGCACCTCCTTGGCGATGTTCATGTTGCTAAAATGGTGCACGCTAGTCTGCTTCTGCTGCTGCTGCTGCTGCTGGCGTTGCTGTGACTGCTGCTGCTGTTGCTGTGGAGATTGCTGCTTTTGTTGTTGCTGCTGGTGCTCCTTCTTGTCCCTCTTGAACTTGAAACACTCTTTCTTGTAGTGCCCCTCTTTCTAGCAATAGTGGCACTTGGCCTTCTTCTTGCCTCTCTGCTTCCTGGACTACTGCTGCTGCTGGTTGCGTGAGCCCATGGCCATCAAAGCTGCTTCACTACTGCTGTTGCCGCCATTGTGCTTTGCTGCATTGCGACGCAGTTCCACCTGTACCAAGTGCGTGCAGATGAAGTCGAGGTCAAGAGTCGGCTGGCACTCCAACGTCTCTCGTACGGTGTCGTAGCTGGTTGGGAGTCCCCTCAGCAAGAGGAGGATGAAGCGCGTCTCTTCCACACGGTTGCCGGCCGCTCTCAACTGCTTCGCCAGCTCCTTTGCCCTGTCCAGATACGCCTTCATCCCTTCACCACCGTGCATTTTCAGCGCCATCATCTTCTCCTCCAAAAGCATGAGGAATGTAGGATCCTTGCTCTCATACTTCTTGCACAACGTGTCCCACCCCTCTTTTGCAGTAGCCTTGTCACTCACGTACTGAAGTTGCGGGTTGGAGATGGTGTCGACAAGCAGCCTGTAGGCCTTCCTGTCCTTCTTCTTCCACTCCTCATATGCCGCTGCTAAAGATGTAGATGAACTTGCATTTGCTGCACCTTTCTGAGGCGTCTTCCCCGCCACCACCTCTGCTACGGTGATGCCTTTTTGCCTGTGGAGGCGGAGCGCGCTCGTCGCCTCTCACCACCTCCCACAAGCCCCTCTCCTCCAAAAGGAGGCGGGTACGGATCTTCCAGAACGTGAAGTTGGCGCGTCTTTCCAGCCTCTCCAAGGGCTGGGCTGTTGTTACCACGCCTTCTGCTGCCATTTTGAGCCTTGGTGATGCTCAGCGCTGCCCTTAAGTGGCGGCACTACTCCTGCTTCTGGTGTTGTTTCAGCCGAAAATAAGTTTGACAGAAAATGGGCTGTGGAGGCCAGCAGACTGGGAATTTTGAAAAACAGAGCCCACCACTGGAAAATGCAGCTCAAAACCTTTCAGATCGACCCATAAAACAGGGTCATCTACAGGGGATTTTCAGAGATATACCCTTTTTAAAACAGGATATGCTTCTTCTCCTACTCCAACTCAGACCAGCCAGCTTGTAAACGACGTTTCTCCCAAACAAATAAATTGAATGCAAATAGTTTTCCACCAATAGAAAGCTTAGGAAAAATACTACAATTCTCATGTGCCACTTTTTAAATTTCACAAAGAAAGGAGAGAGTTATAGTCATCACAAGGGGACAGTCCTACTCATAGAGAAGATTGTAGCCCTGGTTGACCTGGTTTTGAACATAACTCTCAATCCGACCGTTGGATCTTTGCGATCTTGGACTCGTTGAAAAGCTTGTCTCTTGAACTTGGAAATCCAGTGGTTGATCGTCAAATCTAAAGAAGTTTTCATCCCAACCTGTCACTCTCAAAGTGACGGCCTGTGCTGGCTGAAAGTGGCAGAACTTGGTTCTGATACCAAATGTTGGATCTGGAGGAGAGAGGGAGCCTTGGAGCAGAGAGCATGTGGGACTCGAAGGGCATCACTTGTGCTGAAGAATGGTTGTTCAATCACTCAAAATGATGGAGTACATATAGAACTATAGCTTGGGCAAGTCAGCCCCCTCACAAGCCACACCACTTAGCCATGGAGGCTAAGGCTCACACACTAGAGTCCATAATCTCACACAAGGGAGGAAATCAGCCTAGCAATCAGGCT
>SZWC01000403.1:367564-418458 GCA_023375785.1 Penium margaritaceum
TTGTACGGAGTCCCAAGTAGATAAGGCCAAAGTAACGGTAGCAAAAGATGGCCTCTTGAACGAGAATTCCGCATTCCATATAATCTACCCCTGATTCTCACTGACATTTAACTACTCTATGTGTGCTCTTACCGTTCCACTTCCCTACCTTCCATTGCTTTCAGTATTCTGTCCGCGGCTACCAAGGGTCGTGCATCCAAGGAACCAAGCTCAGGGTGAAGTGTGCTGTTGGCGGTGCCCTTACTTGCAAACGGCCGCAAAATGAGGTTCCGCGGAGAGGAGGTAGAAGACACTGTTGACCTGATATGCTCCTCGTCCATATCTCACATTTACATAGGCATAGGACGGACTAGGCATGCACTGCTCCCTTGGAGTAAGTTCCCTAAGTCTGGTCGACATAGACAAGGCATGCACTGCTCCTTTGGAGTAAGTCCCCTTGGTCTACACTAGAGTGTATAGCCAGCACACACTACCTAAGACAACTCCTTCTGGCTTAGACGTTCCACGGTTAGTCTCTAAAGCGAGAGGTTACCAGGTTGAATCCTAGCCATGTGACTATTCTGTTTTGTGACCAAAAGGGGGATAGGAAGGTTCCAAGAGTCATCTTGGAACATTTGGAGGTCCTTCCTAGTGGCTGGCACCACTTAGTAGTCAAAGGGAGTGCCATGTAGACAGGTGCAAAAATGCAATCCAGATTGCATCCAAAGTGGCTCATCCAAGGAGTGACTCTGCGCCTAGGCTAGAGGCTGGCTTTAGGACTATAAGAACCTATCAGTTGTGTGCCATTAAGTACAGTTCTTACCTTTGAGACTCCTCACAGAGTTCTCCACAAGGGGGAATACACTACAGAATAATTGTTTGGTCTAAGTCGCACGAGTTTGCTCCTCGCGTAAAACTGACCAGGTGCTAAGGACACAGTGCAAGGAAGTGATTCCTATAAACTCTTCAGTGTGGAGCCTTGGCTCTGAGGGTGATATCTCCTCTTGGTTGCAATACCAAGAGCGGTCGGCGGGAACCATTCTGTCAGAACCCATTTTCTAGACGCAGGTTGACAAAGGGTTATTGACCCATACTCACTAGTTCTAAAGCACGCTTCTGCATACTCTCTCGCCCTCCGTCTCTTGTAGNCTAGGGGGAATACACTACAGAAGAATTGTTTGGTCTAAGTCGCACGAGTTTGCTCCTCGCGCAAAACTGACCAGGTGCTAAGGACACAGTGCAAGGAAGTGATTCCTATAAACTCTTCAGTGTGGAGCCTTGGCTCTGAGGGTGATATCTCCTCTTGGTTGCAATACCAAGAGCGGTCGGCGGGAACCATTCTGTCAGAACCCATTTTCTAGACGCAGGTTGACAAAGGGTTATTGGCCCATACTCACTAGTTCTAAAGCACGCTTCTGCATACTCTCTCGCCCTCCGTCTCTTGTAGTGCGCATCAGCTCCATAAGCTCCATCTGCTCCATCTTCTCCATCGGCTCCAATGTCGGGTACTGGAACTTAGCGAATAAGGGCCAAGACTAAGCTCTGCCCTTGGAGGTATGACCCTTGGGCCCTTACCAGGATAAACTCTTTCCTTGGAGGTACGACCATGAGTTTGCTAGTGTGCGTTCTTCTTTGTCTGCAAGTGATCAACGGCTAAGGGGTAAGCAACGAACTTGCACGTTCTAAACTGGCAGCACACAACAGCCTACATCAGCCTACATCGGCCTCAACCAAACTGAGAATAAGAGAAGCAAAGAAGTAGTATGAACCAGCGACACTCACCCTTGAGTAGGTCAACGTTGGGATGTCAAAGGTCACAAGGATAGGTTTTCCCTTGTCGAAATGGCAATTTGAGATTGTTATGAGGGTGTGTGGCTACTTGAATATATTAATTGGAGAAGAGGTTGAACCTGCAAAAAACGATGCTGGATATGAAGCGTCGAATGTCAAAAATGACATGGCACTTGCGATTCTTAAGATATAAGTGCATGAGTCACAGCATGTCCAGCTCCAAGGTATCACACATGCATCAAAGGCTTATGAGAAGCTTTCACGTGTACACCAATCAACGGCTCTTGCAAATCACCTCTTCATCCTTCAAAAGTTGATGTCAATGAGGGTGAGCAAGGGAGAGTCAATTCAAGACTTCCTGTTGCAATTTGAAGGACAGTTGCAGCAAGTGACCCCAATAAACCAAGCAATGGAAACCAACAGTTAGGCCATGATCCTCCTCATGGCGCTACGTGAAAGCTTGGGTCCTCTGATCAGCGTCTTTTGCGGTTGGAAGAAGGATGATTTGACGTATGAGGCACTGTTGGAGTACGTGCGCAACGAGGCTATGCGTTGTAGTGGTGGTTAGGCTAACGTTTCATGCTATGTTGCACAGTGCGGTGGTCGTGGCAACAACTCTTCTTCTAGTCAGATTGGTAGAGGAAGCAGTGGCAGCGGAGGAAAAGGTAATGGTGGTTGTGGAAAGGGTTCAAAGCGTCATGGAAGTGCCATAACTGTGGCAAGCCTGGGCATTGGGTACGGGAGTGCAGGGCTCCCAAGAAGGAAGACAGAGATCATGGTGGTAGAAACCAGGACGAAGGAAAGGGTAAGAAGGAATTGACAAACATGATGGCTGAAAGCATGCCGGTAACCAAGGGAGCGGCACTCTTAAAGTGTGGAACATACGCGCTCGACTTTGGAATGAACCACCACTCTTCAAGGGAGAAGGATGGGTTCATCTCAATTGGGGACAATGAACGTAGCTTACGGTGTGCCAATGGCAGCCTTGTCCATGCGCAAGGCGAGGGAGATACGTTGATCAGCATAAACTTGAACAGTGCTGAAAAAATACTTCAAGCTAGAGAACTTCGTCTACATGCAATCTTTTGTGGCAAACCTCCTATCTGTGTCCAAAATTGTGGACCACGACATGACGGTCATCTTCACAAAGGAGGAGGCCATGGTTATCAAGAACAAGGACATCAAGATATCCTATCCCAAGGGGAGTCTTCTCGCACAGGTCCAAAGCGTTTATGGGCTCTATGTACTACAGACCAAGCCCCTTGAGATTACAAATGAGGGATATGTGGCGGTTGAAGAGCCCAAGTCTCCAAAGCGTGATGTTGCACCACACGCCGTCACCATGGTAGCCAACTCCACCAACGACACATATGCTGAGCGGTGGCACAACTGGTTTGGCCATGTGGCTGATAGCACACTGCTAGATATGGAGCTGCATGAAGTGGTTCATGGGATTGAGTGATGCAAGGCCAAGGATGAGGGAAAGTGCAAGAAGTTGTGTGATCCATGCCTCCAAGGCAAGGCAAAGAGAAAGCCCTTTGAGCGTAATGTGAAATGTACAGTGGCAATCTTGGACTTGATTCACTATGATGTTTGCGGACCATTGCGCAATCCTTCAAACAGTGGTAGCAATTACTTTATGACGTTCATTCATGATCACAATTGCAAGATGTAGATCTTCTTCCTCAAGACAAAGGGATAGGTGGAGGAAAAGTTACAAGAGTTTGTTGCCATGGTAGACCGGCAGACAAGCAAGAAGGTAAAGGCACATCGCACAAAAACCAGTGGTGAGTACTAGGCATACAAAGGGTAATTGAGCCAACACGGCATCATCCACTAGACTACTACGCCTTACACTCCTCAAAGCAATGGCGTTGACAAGCAAATGAATCAGACTATCCGTGGCATGACAATAAGCATGCTCTTTGACGCCAAACTCCCACCTTGCTTCTAGGCTGAAGCTACAACTGCCTGCTACATTTTGAATCTCAGTTCGGAAGCCGCGCTTGGAAGGCATGGTAAGAAGCATTAAGAAAAGTAGCTGAGGACGCCACAAGAGACTTGGTGAGGGGAAAAGCCAGATGCCTCACACTTGAGGGTCTTTCGTTTTGCGGCCTGGGCAAAGGTCCAAGCAAAAGAAGGAAGTGGCAAGCTAGAAGTACGCACTTGCAAGTGTGAAATGGTCGGATACGACTTTGCACACAAGGCTTATAGGTTGTGGGACCGGCTGGAAAGCTCATCAGGAGCTGGGATGTCGAGTTTGATGGAAGGACGCTCGGCAAGGAAGAGTCCCAGGATCATATCCATGCTCCCAAATCAAGAGAGTGGGTTATGTTGCTCGAGTCATGTGATCATGCACATGAGAACTGGCAAATGGTACTAGTAAAGGATGGTGTTGAAGGGAAAGTAGCCGTGCAGGCTCACACAGTGATGGACTCTGACACTGAGTCAAAGTCATCCAAGGCAAGTGAGTTGAACTCTGCGGCCGGTGGCCCTTTCTCAAAGAACAGATCACTTGTAGCGCGGGAGCAACAGAAGCAACTAAGCCTTGAAGTACCACCAACAACAGTACAGTGTTATACGTGCAAGAAGAAACCTTCGCCCAAATACACTGCTGAGAGTGCAGAATGGACCGGACTCAACTGGTCATGCTTGGCTCAAGGAGAGCCTGTGACCGTAGCGCAGGCTATGAACATGCTAGATACGGCCAAGTGGAAGGAGGCAATTGATAGCGAACTCACATCCATTGAAGAGAGCGGAACATGGGTTCAAGTGGACAGGCCCCCAAACACGCATGTGGTGGGGTCAAAATGGGTACTCCGGAAAATGTTCAAGTAGGATGGTACTATTAACAAGTACAAGGAAAAATTTGTGCAATAGGGGTGTTCCTAGCGTGTAGGCTTAGAGTACGTGGAAACCTTCGCACTTGTTGTCACCTTTGCCTCTATCACATTCATGTTGGAAATCGCTGCTACAAAAGATGAATAGGTCCATTAGATGGATGTACAGACAGCTTTCCTCTATAGGACGCTAGACAAAGGAAACACTGTGCGACTAGGCTAAAGACTGGCTATATGTTTATAAGTACTTTTTAGTTGCCTGTTATTGATTACAATTCTTATATTTGAGACTTCTCACAGAGTTGTCCACAAGAGGTAGACTCTAAAGAAGCATTGGTTGGTCTAAGCCTAAGGAGTTAGCTCCTTGCGGAAAACTCACCAGGTGGTAATGACACAGAGCAAGGAAGTGATGCTTATGAATTGCCAAGAATGGAACCATGATTCTGAGGGAGATGTCTCCTCCTACTTGCAATGCTATGACTTGACGACAAAAAACATTTTGTTGCCCTTGTTTTCTAGTCCTTTGCCTGAGGCAAGTTAAGAAAGGGTTGTTAGTCCACACAAGTTAATTGTAAGGCACGCTTCTGTGCTCTCTCTCTCTCACCCTCTCTGTCTTGTAGCGGACATCTGCTCCATCAGCTCTATCTGCTCCATTTGCTCAATGAACTCAACAACGGGTTCTGGAACTTAGCAAACAAGGCCCACAGATAAGCTCTGCAATTTGAGGTACCACCCTTGGACCCTAGCAACGATAAGCTCTACCCTTGGAGATAGGACCCTAGGTTCTCTAGAGTTCGTTCTTCTCTATTTGTAGGTAATGAACAGCTACGGGATAAGCAATGGCTTTGCACCTTCTAAACTAGTAGCAGATAACAGCCCGAATTATCATACACCCGCGTGAACAAAGTAGAGAAGTAGAGAAGTAAAGAAGCAATATGAGGACACTTACGACGCTCACTATTGAGCAGGTCAATGGTGGGATGCAAAGCTCACATTGATAGGATTTCCGTTGAGGAAATGGCAATTTGAGATTGTCAAAAGGATGCGTGGCTACCTATAGATGTTCCTTGGAGAAGAGGTTGAACCTCCTAAAATGTGTGCTATATATGAAGCATGGGGTCTCAAAAATGGCATGGCGCTCTTGATTCTTGTGACATTAGTACATGAGTCACAACATGTCCACCTTGAAGGTATTACACATGCATCAAAGGCTTATGAGAAGCTCTCACATGTACACCAATCAACGGCTCTTGCAAATCTCTTGTTTATCCTTCTAAAGCTGATTTAGATGAGGGTGAGCAAGGGAGAATCAATTACAGACTTCCTATTGCAGTTTGAAAGACTGCTACAGTGAGTGACCCAAATGAGATGTAAAATAGACACCAACATGCACGCCATGATCCTCCTCATGGAGCTTCCTGAAAGTAGGGATCCTTTGATCAAGGTCTTTGGTGATTGGAAGGAGGATGCGTCCTAGCAGTAGTCAGGCTACGATTTCAGCCTATGCTACACAGTACGGTGGTTGTGGCAACAACTCCTCTTCGGGTCAGAGCGGGAGCGGAAGCGGTGGCGGCGGACGAAGAGGAAATGGTGGCGGTGGAAGGATTTCATAGCGTCGGGAGAGGTGCCATAATTGTGGCAAGCCTGGGTGTTGGGCACGGGGGTGCAGGGCTCCTGAAAAGGAAGATGGAGATCATGGTAGTAGAAACAAGGGCAAAGGAATGGGTGAGAAGGAGTTGATTAACGTGATGACTGAGAGTGTGCCGGCAACCAAGGGAGTGCTGACCTGATATGCTCCTTGTCCATGGCTAATATTTGGACAAGTACAGGACGGACTAGGCATGCATTGCTCCCTTGGAGTATGTCCCCTAAGTCTGGTCTAGATAGATAATGCATGCACAACTCCATTGGAGCAAGTCCCCTTGGTCTAATCTGGATGGTATAAGGCATGGAGCCGTCGTCCATGGTCACCCAGAGATCAGCAGTGCATGACCCCGGAAACTCCGAAAATTCATATCTCCACATCCGACCATTGGATCAACCTGAAACTTTGACCGTAGACATTGTCCCACTAAATCTCTCCAATAGAGAATTTGGATTGCCTATCGGAGAATGCATCTGCTAGTTTCCTGGAACTTGCTCCTGTGGACCTGAAATTGAGCCGAATGGCCTCTTTTACAAAAGATATGTTGATCTGAATCAACGTGAATAGTGCTGAAAAATACATGAAGCTCGAGAACGTCGTTTGCATGCTATGTTTTACGGCGATTCTCCTTTTGAAAAATACATGAAGCACGACATGACCGTCATCTTCACGAGGGAGAAGGCCGTGATTGTTAAGAACAAGGACATCAAGATCTCCTATCTAAATGAGAGTCTTGTCGCAAAGGTCCCAAGCGTTGATGGGCTCTACGTGTTGAAAACAAAACCCTTTGAGAGTACAAATGACATATATGCAGCGGTTGAGGAGCCTAAGTCTTCAAAGCCAGATGTAGCATCACGCGCTGTCACCATGACGGTCAACTCCACCAAAGACGTAGATGCTAAACTGTTGTAGAGGCGGTTCGGCCATGTGATAAATAGTACACCACAAGCTATGCAATAACACGAAGTGGTTCATGGGGTTGGGGGAAGCAAGGCCAAGGATGAGGGAAAGTGCAAGAAGTTATGTAAGCCATGTCTCCATGGTAAGGGAAAGAGAAAGCCTTTTGAGTATAACGCGCAACATGTGGCAAACTGATTCAATGTGATGTGTGCGGACTCCTTCAAACAGCGGTAACAAGTAGTTTTTGACTTTCATCGATGACCATAGTCGCAAGATGTAGATCTACTTCCTCAAGAAAAAGGGAGAGGTCAAGGAGAAGCTGTAAGAGTTTGTTGCCATGGTAGAATGAAGACAAGCAAGAAGGTCAAGACACTACGTACAAACAACGGTGGTGAGTACTGTTGGAACTGGAGGAATGAGGGAGCCTTGGAACAGGAAACATGCCGGACTGAAAGGGCATCACTTGTGTTGAAGAATGGTTACATGAATCACTCAAAATGATGGAGTACATACAGAGCTAGAGCTTCGGCAAGTCAATCCTCTCACAAGCCACACCACTTAGCCAAGGAGGCTAAGGATCACACAATAGAGTCCACAATCTCACACAAGAGAGACGTATGTGGAGGGTCAGCCTAGCAATCACGCTGACCCCTAACACACAACCTAGAGAGCTAGAAAATATTATCATGACACACTCCTAGTGGTCACATAATCCATAATCCCATACAAAGTTGCCATGTGTCCATGGCTAGCACATAAGGATCTCACCTCACCTAAAAAGAAAGGAGAAATACCTTTCTCCTAATTAGCACACTCAGAGAAAACAACCTTAAGTAGCTAGGACCTTTTTGGATATTGCTCCTATCAGGTCTTGACCTTGGACCTCTTGCCTTCTTCCTTTCTCAGGCTAAGGCATGGAGCCATCACCCATGGTCACCCAGATAGCGACGGTCGATGACCTCGAAAACGACAAAAATTCATGTCACTCAATCCAACCGTTTGATCAGCCTCAAACATGGACCGCAGAAGATTTCCACCTGATCTATCTACTGATGAAAACGGATTGACGATCAGAGTAGGCATTTGGTAGTTTCTTGGAACTTGCTATTGTGGACCTGAAACTAAGTCAGATGGCACCTTATCCAATAATCTCCCATTTTGCCATAGTGAGAGTAGACTTAGTCCACATGCCTCCATGGAGAATTGCTGCTTGTCACGAGTCACTAGCTTGGTGTAGAAATGAGCGACCTGCTTGCTGGTTGGAGTAAACTTTAGCTTGATAGAACCCCCCTGCACAATGTACTCGATGAAGTTATGTGTGATGTGAATGTACTTGGTGCATGCATGGTGCTCATGATTCTTGGCAAGTGTGATTGTGCTTTGGTTGTCGACGTGCATAGGAACTGGAACTACTTCACTCCTACTTATCTTCGCCATGAGATGCTAAACCCAAACTGCTTCCTTGGCTCCAAAGCTGAGAGAGACGTACTCAACTTCCGAGCTTGAGGTGACCACGACCACGTGCCGCTTGCTGGAACAGCTGACGGCCCCACCATTCATAGGGAACACATGTCCAGAGATGGATTTGCCGTCCTCAGGGTTTGACGCCAAATATGCGTCAGTATAGGCAACGATGTTTTTGTTGCTGTTGTAGGTGATGCCGATGTTGATGGTTCTAGCAAGGTAGCGCAAGATCTGCTTCACTACCTTCTCGTGCTCAGGTCTAGGGTTCGCCATGTGCTGGCTCAAAGCGCTCACAGCCTGTGCAAGATCCGGCCTGGCTGCCACCATCAGGTACATAAGAGTGCCGACGGTGCTTTAGAACTTCTACCGCTCAACTGTATTTGCTTCTCCATTGAAGCTCACAAGTTCCTACCGTGTCTCAAGCAACATGCCAATGGGTTTAGTCTCTGCCATTCAAAACTGCGGTAAAATATCCTTGAGGTAGCGGCTCTGATATAGCGAGAGAGAGCGTGATTTGTGGTCATGCGCGAACGGGATTCAGAGAAAGTATGATGCCTCCCCAAGATGAGACAACTGGAAGCGCTCCTGCATGGCCTCCTTGAACTCCTGTAGTATAGACATGCTGTTGGAAAGGAGGAGCATGTCATCCACATAGACGATGATGATATGCACCTCATGACCATGCTACCAGCAATGGACGGTGTAGTCACACTCACTACGCTCAAATGCCATGTACTTCAGCACCGCATCCAATTTTTGGTTCCAATCACGCGACACTTGCTTGAGGCATTGACTACACTAAAACCTTCGCTCCTATTGTAAAGCTTGCCTCTATGCAAACTTTGCAACAAGAGCAAAGGTTTTAGTGTAGTCAATGCCTTCCTTCTGCGAATAGCCCTTGGTGACGAGTCTTGCCTTGTTCTTTTAGAGGTGGCCATTTGCGCCTCTCTTCATCTTGAACACCCACTTGTACTTGATTACCTTGCATCCAAGTGGATGACGCTCAGTCAGCTCCCGCGTATTGTTGTCGACTTGTGACTACTTCTCTTGCTGCACAGCTTACACCCAATGCACTGCATTTTGTGCAGCCATGATCTCCTTGTAGGACGTTAGCTCCTATGAATCTGTTGAAATTGCGACATTCATTTGATCTGGTTTTTGTAACATCCATAAACACCTGCGCTCACCAGGCTTGTAGCGCACCCTGAGAGGGTACCTGCGGCCTGGTACCAGGACATAAGTAGGCGGCTGTCGGGATGCTCTAGGTAGAACAACTAGTGGTGGTGATGCTACATCTCCTTCCTCTGCTTCTGCCGATGAGGCCGCTGTATGAGCTGCATCAGAAATGGGAGTATAGAGTGGTTCTCCCACTGTCATAGCAGAGGAAGGGTCACGAGAGACAGGGTCAGGTAGAATGTCTACTCCCGATGTTTCTTCATCTGCTGGTTCTACTTCCTCTTTGCAGATGATGTTGGTGTTGATGACGTTACTTTTGTTGACAACAACATCCCTGGAGATGATGACGTCACCAGTGTCCCTCACGTACAGACAATACGCCTTACTTGCCACGTCATAGTGGATCATTAGCATTTGTGCGCTCTTTGCGTCCCATTTTTGCCGCTTCTCCTTGGGCTCGTGCATGTGCGCCAAGTTGCCAAACGTGCGAAAATGACCCACGCTCTGGTTCTTGTTGAACCACGCCTCATACGGCATCATCTACTCGAGGGCCTTGGTTGGATCGGGTTCTTGATGTTCACGTCAGTGCCCACTTCTTCGGCCAAGAAGTCATAGTTGAGCCGGGCCACGTGCACCATGGAGCAAGCCAACTCAACGATGGTGCGATTGCTTTGTTCTGCTACGCCTCTTTACTGTGGCAAGTATGGCACTATCCGCTATGCCTTGATGACTGCTGTTGCAAAATAGTCCTAGAACTCGTTGCTCAAGTACTGTGCAATAGTCAATACATAATGCCTTGATCTTCTTGCCAGTCTGGTTCTCCACCATTACCTTGAACTCCTTGAACTTTTCAAAGCACTGGTCTTTGGAAGAAAGGAAGTACACAACAGTATAACGGTTGAAATCATCAATGAAGGTGAGAAAATACCTAGAGCCTTCAAAGCTCTGGGTCTGCATCAGGCCACATAAGTCTGTGTGGACCAGCTCTAGCACCTCCTTTGCGTGCTCCCCCGCTCGAGAGAATGTCTCGCGATCCTCTTTCTCATCCGAACATCTGATGCACAACTACTGCTCAAAGTTAGAGATGGTGGACAAGTCACGTCTATCTTCTCTGTTTGAAGTTGTTGTAAGGCGCACATGCCGATGTGGCCGTAGCTCACATGCCAGATTTTACCATCTTTCGCCTGCACTACTGTTGCAAGACATTACTCACGCGTGATCTTGGTCGCCCCCAATAGGCGATAGATGTCACCTTCCTTCACCCACCTGGCCAACTCCTCTGGTGTTTCCTTGTCGAGGATGTAGCCATAGTTGTCATCAAAGACAACTCGCAGTCCTCTGTTTGTGAGATAGGATACTAAAAGAAGGTTGAACGCAGCATCAGGTACATAGAGCACGCCATGGAACACTCCCAGGTCAATACCACGAGGGGTCTCCAACCACATTTCCATGATTCCAATCCCCTCAGCATGTACCACCGGATCAACACCCAAAGTAATCGGTCGGGGGGGAATCGAGAGTACCTACGTAAACCATTCCTTGTGATATGTCAGGCTCTTGGTAGACCTTGGGTCCTTGTACCACGCAAGATCCGCCTTCTCCACCTACGAAACATCAGACTTCGCCATGAAGAGGCGGTCGGGCACCTCCTTGGCCATGTTCATATTGCCAAGCTGGTGCACGCCGGTTTAGTTCGGCTACTATTGCTGTTGCCGACGCTATTGTGACTGCTACTGCATTTTTTGTGGAGATTGCTGCTTTTGCTACTGTTGTTGCTACTCCTTCTGGTCCCTTTTGAACTTGAAGCACTCTTTTCTACAGTGTCCATCTTTCTGGCAATAGTGACACTTGCCTTTCTTCTTGCCTCTCTCCTACCTAGACTGCTGCTGCTGTTGGTGACGTGAGCTTCTGGCCACAAATGCTGCTTCACTGTTGACGCCACCATTGCACTTTGCTCCATTGCGATGTAGTTCCACCTGTACCACGTGTGTGCAAATGAAGTCCAAGTGGAGAGTCGGCTGGCATTCCAACATCTCTCACACCACGTAGCTCGCTCAAAGTCCCATCAACAAGAGGAGGATCAAACACGTGAATTCCAGAGGGTTTCCGGCCGCTTTCAGCTGCTTTGCCTGCTCCCTTGCCCTATCCAAGTACACCTCCATCCCTTCGCCATCCTGCATTGTCAACGCCATCATGTTCTCCTCCAAAAGCATGAGGAATGCATGATCCTTTCTCCCATACTTCTTCGACAAAGCATCCCACCCCTCTTTTGAAGTAGCCTCGTCATTCACATCTAAGAGATGCGGGTTGGAGATGGTGTTTACAAGCAAGCTATAGGGCTGCCTGTCCTTCCTCTTCCACTCCTCATATGCCGCTGTTGTAGTTGTAGATGAACTTGCATCTGCTGCACCTTTCTGCACCGTCTTTCCCGCCACCACCTCTGCAGTGGTGATGCCTTTTGCCTGTGGAGGCGGAGCGCTCGTCGCCGCTCACCACCTCCCACAAGCCATTCTCCTAAAGGAGGCGGGTACGGATCTTCCAAAATGTGAAGTTGGCACG
The DNA here is from genome assembly GCA_023375785.1 of Penium margaritaceum. Taxonomy (NCBI): domain Eukaryota; kingdom Viridiplantae; phylum Streptophyta; class Zygnematophyceae; order Desmidiales; family Peniaceae; genus Penium; species Penium margaritaceum. The sequence goes on from SZWC01000403.1 coordinate 379,919, forward strand.
TCCTTCCAGCCTCTCCAAGGACTAGGCTACTGTTACCATGCTTGCTACTGCCATTTTGAGCTTTGGTGATGCCCAACGTTACCCTTGAGTTGCGGTGCTACCCTTACTTCTGCTACTGTTTTTGCCAGACCTCTATTTCATAGAAAATGGAGTATACAGACCTAAACAGGCGCTGGTTTTCCAGTAATTGGAAAAACAGAGCCAACCATCGGAAAATTCAAGTGAAAACTTTTTAGATCAACCCATCAAATAAGATCATCATTAGGGGATTTTGAAAGATTTGCCCCTTTCAAAACAGGGTATGCTTCTACTCCTACTCAAACTCAGACTAGCCAGCTTGTAAAGAACTTTAATCCTAAACTTCCTCATAGAATACAAATATCTTTACACCAATGAAAACCTTAGGAAAAATATTTCAATTTGCATGTGCTGCTTTTTAAAATTGACAAAGAAATGATCAAGTTATGGTCATCACAAGGGGACAGTCTTACTCAAAGAGAAGAGTGTAGCCTTGGCCGACCTCATTTTGAGCATAACTCTCAATCCGACCGTTGGATCTTCAAAATCTTGGGCACGTTGGAAAGCTTCTCTCTTCAACTTGAAGATCTAGTGGTCAATTGCTAGACCATAACTTTAAAAGGGACAGTCTCCGCTTGTTGAAAGTCATAGAACTTGGCTCTGATACAAAGTCTTGGAACTGGAGGAATGAGGGAGCTTTGGAGCAGCAAACATGTGGGTCTTAAAGGACATCACTTGTGCTGAAGAATGGTTATTGAGTCACTCAAAATGATGGAGTTCATGTAGAGCTAGAGCTTGGGCAAGTAACCATTCTCACAAGCCACACCACGCAGCCATGGAGGCTAAGGCTCACACTCTAGACTCCATAATCTCACACAAGAGAGGAAATCAGCCTAGTAATCAGGCTGACCACTCACACACGACCTAGAGAGCTAGAAAATACTCTCATGGCACACTCCTAGTGGTCACATAANTCAATTGCTAGACCATAACTTTAAAAGGGACAGTCTCCGCTTGTTGAAAGTCATAGAACTTGGCTCTGATACAAAGTCTTGGAACTGGAGGAATGAGGGAGCTTTGGAGCAGCAAACATGTGGGTCTTAAAGGACATCACTTGTGCTGAAGAATGGTTATTGAGTCACTCAAAATGATGGAGTTCATGTAGAGCTAGAGCTTGGGCAAGTAACCATTCTCACAAGCCACACCACGCAGCCATGGAGGCTAAGGCTCACACTCTAGACTCCATAATCTCACACAAGAGAGGAAATCAGCCTAGCAATCAGGCTGACCACTCACACACGACCTAGAGAGCTATAAAATACTCTCATGGCACACTCCTAGTGGTCACATAACCCATAATCCCATAGAGAACCGCCATGTGTCCATGGCTAGCACACAAGGATCTCACCTCACCTAAAAAAAAGGAGCAATACCTTTTCCCTAGTCAGCACACTCTGACAAGGCAATCCAAGAATCTAGGACCTTTCTTGATATAGCTCCCATCAGGTCTTCATCCTGGTCTTCTTGCCTTATTCTTTTCTTTGGCTAAGGCATGGAGCCATTGTCCATGGTCACCCTAATACCGGCGGTCGATGACCCCAGAAACATAAAAAATTCATTGGCTGTAGACAGTTTGCCACCTTATCTTTCTAATGGGGAAGACAGATTGACAATCGGAGTAGGCATCTAGTAGTTTCCTGGAACTTGCTCCTTTGGACCTGAAACTGAGCCGGATGGCTTGTTTCCAAACAAGTAGAGGCGTGCAAAGGCTGGTTGAGCCAACATGGCATCAACCACCAGACCTCCACAACTTACACCCCCTCGGAGTATTTGCGTTGCCAAGAAGATGAACCAGACTATCCTCAACATGACATAAAGCATTTTCTTTGATGCAAAATGCCCACCTTGCTTCTGGGCTGAAGCTACAAGAACAACTTGGTACCTTGCGAATCTTACTCTGACTGCCGCGCTTCGAAGGAGTGGTAAAAAATAGCAAGAGAAGCAGCTTAGGACGCCACAGAAGGCTTGGTCAGGGAAGAAGCCAGATGCCTCACATTTGAGGGTCTCTAGTTGTACTGCCTAGATAAACATCAAAACAGGAGAAGGAAGTGGCAAGGTGGATGCACGCGCTATCAAGTGTGTAATGGTTGGATACGTCACTGCACACAAGGAATACAGGCTATGGGACCAAGCGAGTGGAAAGCTCATCAGGAGCTGAGATGTCGAGTTTCAAGAAAGGACGATCAGCAAGGAGAAGACACTGGATCTTGTCCATGTTCTCAAATCAAGAGAGTGGGTTGAGTTGCAAGAGTCAGGAGATTAGGCACCTGAGAACCGGCAGATTGTGCCAAAGAAGTATGGTGCTATAGGGAGAGTGGCTATGCAGGCTGACATAGAGACAGACTCTGACACAAAGTCTGAATCGTCTAAGGCCTCGAGGTCAAACTCTGAGGCCGGTGGCTCTTCCTCAAACAACTGATCACTAATAGCGCAGGAGCAACAGAAGCAACTAAGTTTTGAAGCACCACCAGCAACACTCTAACGTAGTACACGCCAGAAAAAACCTCTGTCCAAGTACGATGCTGAGAGTGCGGAATGGATCGGACTACCATACTGAACCAGGTATTCGCGAGACATATCCTTCTGAATTCGCCCATGCGTTCCATAAATTATTCAATGTCGTTTGAACAAAGCAGGCTGCTAATTCTGAAAAAGCAAGAATCTGGTTTACTATAGGACTTCTAAAAGATAACTACAAGCCATGTAGTTCATGAAAGATTTACTCGTAACATGGGTATCGTACAAGACATTCACATACCATGTCAGCCTCTGTTGCTCTAAATTAGTCGCCTCCCAATGCCGAACATGCATTTCTCTGCATGTTCAAGGTCCAAGAGCCCTTTTTGGACGCTTTTTGTAGGCGAACCTGAGATTGTTAGGGAATGTAACAAAAAAGGGCCTGTTTTTAGGTGAATTTCGGTAACATTAAAAGGGGAACCAAAATCCCGACGAGTTTATGATCTAGTATGACATGTTGCTCATGATTGGCTCATGGAGAGCCAGTGACCATAAGAGAGGCTATGAACATGCCAGATGCGGCCAAGTGGAAGAAGACAATGGATAGTGAACTTTTGGGAAAGGAGCCATCCGGCTCAGTTTCAAGTCCACACGAGCATGTTTTAGGAAACTACCAAATTCCTGCTCCGATTGTCCATCCGACTTCACCATTGGAAAGATCAGGTGGCAAAATATCTACAGTCCAAGTTTCAAGCCGATCCAACATTCCGATTGGGAGATATGAATTTTTGAAGTTTCCGGGGTCATCAACCGCTGATATCCTCGTGACCACGGGCGATGGCTCCATGCCTTAGCCTAAGAACAGGAAAAGGCAAGAGGTCCAGGGTCAAGACCTGATGGAAGAAATATCCAAAAAGGTGGTAGATTCTTGGGTTGCCTTATCCGAGTGTGCTAACTAGGAAAAAGGTACCTCTCCTTACTTTTTAGGTGAGGTGAGATCCTTGTGTGCCAACCATGGCAATTCTCCATGACCACTAAACCATTATGCTGGAGGACAAAGGGAGCCTTGGAGCAGCGAGCATGTGGGACTAGAAGGCCATCACTTGTGCTGAACAATGGTTGTCGAATCACTCAAAATGATGGAGTAAACATAGAGCTAAAGCTTGGGCAAGTCAGCCCTCTCACAAGCCACACCACTTAGCCCTGGAGGCTAAGGATCACACACTAGAATCCAAAATCTCACACAAGGGAGGAAATCAGCCTAGCAATTAGGCTGACCACTCACACACGACCTAGAGAGCTAAGAAATACTCTCATGGCACTCTCCTAGTGGTCATTTAATCCATAATCCCACGGAGAATTGCCATCTGTCCATGGCTAGCACACAAGGATCTCACCTCACGTAAAAAGAAAGGAGAGGTACCTTTTTCCTAGTCAGCGCACTCTGACAAGGCAACCCAAGAATCAAGGACCTTTTTGGATACATCTCGCATCAGGTCTTGACCCTAGACCTCTTGCCTTTTTCTTTTTTCTCAAGCTAAGGCATAGAGACATCGCCCATGGTCACCCAGATATCGGCGCTCGATGACCCTTGAAACTTAAAAAATTCATATCTCCCAATCCGACTGTTGGATCAGCTTGAAACTTGGATCATATACATTTTGCCACCTGATCTTTCCAATGGTGAAGTTGGATAGACGATCGGAGTAGGCATCTAGTAGTTTTGTGGAACTTGCTCCTGTGGACCTAAAACTGAGCCGGATGGCTCCTTTCCCAACAAAAGCTGCAGTAGCAGGCGTGGTAACATCTGGCCAACCCTTGGAGAGGCTAGAAGGACACGCCAACTTTTTGGAAGATCCGTACCCGCCTTCTTTTGGAGGAGAGGGGCTTGTGGGAGGTGGTGAGCAGCGACGAGCGTGCTCCGCCTCCACGAGCAAAAGGCATTACTACAACAGAGCTGGTGGCGAGGAAGACGCCGCAAAAAGGTGTAACAGATACAAGTGCATCTACAACTATAGCGGCGGAATATGAGGAGTGGAAGAAGAAGGACAGGCGGGCTTACAGGCTGGTTGTCAACACTATCTCCAACCCACATCTTTAGTACGTGAGTGACAAGGCTACTACAAAAGAGGGGTGGAACACGTTGTGCAATAAGTATGAGAGCAAGGATCTTGCATTCCTCATGCTTTTGGAGGAGAAGATGATGGCGTTAAAAATGCAGGGTGGCGAAGGGATGGAGGCGTACTTGGACAAGGCAAAGGAGCTGGCAAAGAAGTTGACAGCGACCTATGGATAACACGCGCTTCGTCCTCCTTTTGCTGAGAGGACTCCCAACGAGCTATGACATGGTGCGAGAGACGTTGGATTGCCAGCCAACTCTCGACCTGTACTTCATCTACACGTACCTGGTAAAGGTAGAGATGCGTTGCAATACAGCAAAGTACAATGGCAGTAGCAGCAGCAGTGAAGCAACTTTCATAACCATGGACACACGCAACCAGCAGTAGAAAGAGTTTGGGCAGGAGAGAGGCAAGAAAAAAGGCAAGTACCACTATTGCCAGAAAGAGAGGCACTACAAGAAAGACTGTTTCAAGTTCAAAAGGGACCACAAGGAGTAGCAACAGCAGTAGCAAGAGCAATAATCTCCACGGCAACAAAAATAGTAGTCATAGCAACGTCAGCAATAGCAGCAACAGCAGCAGAACCAGACCGGCATGCGCCATTTTGGCAACATGAACGTAGCCAAGGAGGTGTGGAACCGCCTCTTTATGGCAAAGTCTGACATGTTGCAGAAGGAGAAGGCGGATCTGGCATGGTACAAGGACTCTAGGTGTACTAAGATTCTGACGCACCACAAAGAGAAGATTACGTAGCTGCTCTCCATTCCCCCCTGACCGATTGCTTTGGGTGATGATCGGGTGGTGTATGCTGAGGGGATTGGGGTTGTGGAGATGTGGTTGGAGACCCCGCGTGGCATTGAAGTGGGAGTGTTCCATGGCCTGCTGTATGTGCCTGATGCTGCGTTCAACCTTCTCTCAATGTCCTCTCTCATCAACACAAGACTGCGCGTCGTCTTTGACGACTATGGCTACATCCTTGACAAAGAAACATGAGAGGAGTTGGCCAGATCGGTGAAGGAAGGCGATATGTACCGCCTGTTGGGGGCGACCAAGATCCCGTGCGGGCAGAGTCTTCCAGCAGTGGTGCAGGCGGAATCTGGCATGTGCGGTACAGCCACATCGGCATGCGCGCCTTGCAGCAACTTCAAACAAAGCAGATGGTACGTGACTTGCCCACCATCTCTAACTTTGAGCAGTAGTTGTGCATCGGCTGTCTGGAGGAGAAGCAGCATCGCGAGGCGTTCTCTAGAGCAGGGGAGCGTGCGAAGGAGGTACTCGAGCTAGTCCACACAGACTTGTGTGGCCCGATTCTGACCGAGAGCTTTGGAGGCTCTAGGTGTTTTCTTACCTTCATGAATAATTTGAGCCGTTACACTACTGTGTATTTCCCTTCCTCTAAAGATCACTGCTTTGATAGGTTCAAGGAGTTCAAGGCCATGGTGGAGAACCAGACGAGCAAGAAAATCAAGGCGTTACGCAGCGACCGCAGTGGAGAGTACCTAGGTAAGGAGTTTCAGGACTACCTAGCAGCAACAGGCATCAAGGCGCAACACACAGCGCCATACTCGCCGCAGCAGAACGGCATAGTACAAAGCACTAACCGCACCACCGTTGAGTCGGTACACTCCATGCTACACGCGGCTCGGCTGACCTATGACTTTTGAGCCCAAGCAGTGAGCACTGCGGTGTACATGAAGAACCGCAGTCCAACCGAGACCTTGGAGCAAATGACACTATATGAGGTGTGGTTCGGCAAGAAGCCGAGCGTGGGTCATCTTGACGCGTTTGGCAGCTTGGCGCACATGCACGTCCCTAAGAAGAAGCGGTAGAAATGGGACGCGAAGAGTGTGCAAATGCTGATGATTGGCTATGACGTGGCAAGCAAGGCGTATCGACTGTACGAGAGGGATACTTGCCACGTCATCATCTACAGGGATGTCGTTTTCAATGAAAGTAACGTCATCGACACAGACATCATCTGCAAAGAGGCAGCAATACCAGCAACTGACAAAGCAGTAGGAGCAGACATACTCCTTGACCCCGTCTCTCTTGACCCTACCTCTATTGTGACAGACGGAGAACTACTCTATTCTTCCATGTCTGATGCAGCACATACAACGGCCTCATCGGCAGAAGCAGAGGAAGAAGATGCACCACCATCATTAGGAGCAGTAATGTCGGCAGCACCGCACCAGCCACGTGCAAACGCACGAGCACCAGGTCGGAGGTACCCTCTCATGATGCGCTACAAGCCTGGTGAGCGCGGGCATTTGTGGATGCTTTAGAAACCAGACCAGATGAACGTCGTATTTGTAGCAGACTCTAATGAGCCAGCATCGTACAAGGAGGCCATGGCTGCACCACATACAGCAGATTGGATGCAAGCTGTGCAGTAGGAGATACAATCGCAGCTGAACAATGGTATGTGGGAGCTAAGCGTCCACTTGGTTGCAAGGTAATCAAGTGCAAGTGGGTGTTCAAGAAGAAGCGAGGAGCAGATGGCAACCTGGAAAAAGAACAAGGTAAGACGAGTCGCCAAGGGCTACTCGGAGCAGGAAGGCATCGACTACATGGAAACCTTTGCTCCTGTTCCAAAGTTTGCCTCTGCGCGCACGCTCCTTTCCTATGCAGTAGCAAAGGACTTTCAGCTCCACCACATGGACGTCAAGACGACCTTCCTGAACGGTGACCTGGAGGAGAAGATTTACATGGAGCTGCCGGAGGGGTTTGTCATGGATGGCCAGGAGCACTTGGTTTGCAAGCTCCAGAAGTAGCTGTACGGCCTCAAGCAAGCGTCGCGTGCTTGGAACCAGCAGTTGGATGCGGCGTTGCAGTACATGGGGTTCGAGCGCAGCGAGTGTGACTACAGTGTCTATCGCTGGCAGCTGTTGGGAAAAGAGCCATCAAGCTCGTTTTCAGGTCCATAAGAGCAAGTTCCAGGAAACTACCAGATGCCTGCTCCGATTGTCAATCTGACTTCAGCATTTGAAAGATCAGGTGGCAAGATATCTACGGTCCAAGTTTGAGGCCGATCCAACGGTCGGATTGGGAGATGTGAATTTTTTAAGTTTCGGGAGTCATGGACAATCGATGTCTGGGTGGCCATGGGTGATGGCTCCATGGTCAAGCCTGAGAAAAGAAAAAGGCAAGAGGTCCAGGGTCAAGACCTGATGGGAGAAATATCCAAAAAGGTCCTTGGTCTTAGGATTGCCTTGTCAGAGTGGATAACTAGGATAAAGGTACCTCTCCTTACTTTTTAGGGGAGGTGAGATCCTTGTGTGCTAGGCATGGACACATGGCGATTCTCCATGGGTTTGTGGGTTATGTGACCACTAGAAGTGTGCCATGAGAGCATTCTCTAGTTCTCTAGGTCGTGTGTGAGTGGTCAGCCTGATTGCTAGGCTGATTTCCCCCCTTGTGCAAGATTATGGACTCTAGTGTGTGAGCCTTAGCCTCCATGGCTAAGTGGTGTGGCTTATGAGAGGGCTGACTTGCCCAAGCTCTAGCTCTATATGTACTCCATCATTTTGAGTGATTGATCAACCATTATTCAGCACAAGTGATGCCCTTCCAATCACATATGCTCGCTGCTCCAAGGCTCCCTCTCTCCTCCAGATCCAACATTTGGTATCAGAGCCAAGTTCTGCCACTTTCAGCGAGCACGGGCCGTCACTTTGAGAGTGACGGGTTGGGGTGAAACCTTCACCAGATTTGACAATCGACCACAAGATCTTCAAGTTCAAGAGACAAGCTTTCTAACGAGCCCATGATCACAAAGATCCAACAAATGGATTGAGAGTTATGCTCAAAACGAGGTCGGCCAGGGCTACACTCTTCTCTATGAGTAAGACTGTCGCCTTGTGATGACCATAAGTATTTGCATTCCATCGATTTGTTTGGGAGGAATGCCGTTTATAAGCTGGCTGGTTTGAGTTGAAGTAGGAGTAGAAGCATACCCTGTTGTAAAGATGGCATATCTTTCAAAATCCCCTGTTGATGACCCTGTTTTATGGGTCGATTCGAAAGGTTTTGAAGTGCATTTTCCAGTGCTGGGCTCCATTTATCTAAATTCCCAGTCTGTTGGCATCTACAGTCCATTTTCTGTTAGACAGATTTCTGGCAGAAGCAGCAGCAGAAGCAGGGCTAGCGCCGCCATCCAGGGGCAGCGCTGAGTATCACCAAGGCTCAAAATTGCAGCAGCTGGCATTGTGACAGCAGCCCAGCCTTTGGAGAGGCTGGAAGGATGCGCCAACTTCACGTTCTGGAAGATCCGTACCCGCCTCCTTTTGGAGGAGAGGGGCTTGTAGGATGTGGTCAGCGGCGACGAACCGGCTCCAGTTCCACAGAAAAAAGGCATCATCGCAGCGCAGATGGTGGCGAGGAAGACGCTACAAAAGGGCACAGCTGATGCTGGTTCTTCTGCAGCTGTACCAGTGGCGTATGAGGAGTGGAAGAAGGACACGCAGGCCTACAAGTTGCTTGTCAACACCATCTCCAACCCACATCTTCAGTTTGTGAGTGACAAGGCTACTGCAAAGGAGGGTTGTGACACGTTGTGCAAGAAGTATGAGAGCAGGGATCCTGTATTCCTCATGCTTTTGGAGGAAAAGATGATGGCGCTGAAAATGTAGGGTGGTGAAGGGATGGAGGCATATCTAGACCGGGCAAAGGAGTTGGCGAAGCAGCTGAGAGTGGCCAGCAACCCTGTGGAAGAGACACGCTTCATCCTCCTCTTGCTGAGGGGACTCCCAACCAGCTATGACACGGTGCGAGAGACGCTAGAGTGCCAGCCAACTCTCGACCTCAACTTCATCTGCACACACCTGGTGCAGGTGGAATTGCGTCGCAATGCAGCAAAGCGCAATGGCGACGGCAGCAGTGAAGCAGTTTTTGTGGCCACGAGCTCACGCAACCAGGAGCAATAGCAGTAGTCTGGGCAGCAGAAAGACAGAAAGAAAGGCAAATGACACTAGTGCCAGAAAAAGGGATACTACAAAAAGGAGTGTTTCAAGTTGAAGAGGGACCAGAAGGAGCACAAGGCAGCAGTCATCGCAGCAGCAGCAGCAAAAGCAGCAGCAGCAGCATTAGCAGTCGGAGCAGCATCAGCAGCAGCAAAACCAGGCTGGTGTGCGCCACTTTGGCAACATGAATGTGGCCAAGGAGGTGCACGACCGTCTCTTCATGGCGGAGTCTGACATGTCGCAGGTGGAGAAGGCGGATCTCGCATGGTACAAGGACTCAGGATGTACCAAGAGCCTCACATGTCACAAGGAGTGGTTTACACAGCTACTGTCCATCCCTCCCTGTCCTATCGCTATGGGTGATGATCGGGTGGTGTATGTTGAGGGGATTGAGATTGTGAATATGTGGTTGGAGACCCCACGTGGCATTGAAGTGGGAGTGTTCCATGGCGTGCTGTATGTGCCTGATGCTGCGTTCAACCTTCTCTCAGTGTCCTCTCTCACNTACAAGGACTCAGGATGTACCAAGAGCCTCACATGTCACAAGGAGTGGTTTACACAGCTACTGTCCATCCCTCCCTGTCCTATCGCTATGGGTGATGATCGGGTGGTGTATGTTGAGGGGATTGAGATTGTGAATATGTGGTTGGAGACCCCACGTGGCATTGAAGTGGGAGTGTTCCATGGCGTGCTGTATGTCATTGATGCTGCATTCAACCTCCTCTCACTCTCCTCTCTTACAAATACAGGAGTGCGCATCGTCTTCGATGATGACTATGGCTACGTCCTCAACAAAGATACAAGAGAGGAGTTGGCCAGGTCGGTGAAGGAGGGCGACATGTACCGCCTGCTTGGGGCGATCAAGATCCCGTGTGAGCAGAGTCTTGCAGCACTGGTGCAGGCGACAGATGGCGAGATCTGGCATGCGCGCTAAGACCACATCGGCATACGCGCCTTGCAGCAGCTTCAAGCTAAGCAGATGGTGCGTGACATGCCTACCATCTCTAACTTTGACCAGCAGTTATGCATCGGCTGTTTCGAGGGGAAGCAGCACCGCGAGGCGTTCTCTAGAGCAGGGGAGCGTGCGAAGGAGGTATTGGAGCTGGTCCACACGGATTTGTGCGGACCGATGCAGACCCAGAGCTTTGGAGGCTCTAGGTATTTCCTGACCTTCATTGATGATTTCAGCCGTTACACTGCAGTGTACTTCCTTCCTTCCAAGGAACAGTGCTTTGACAGGTTCAAGGAGTTCAAGGCCATGGTGGAGAACTAGACAGGTAAGAAGATCAAGGCCCTGCGGAGTGATCGCGGTGGAGAGTATCAAAGCAAGGAGTTCCAGGACTACCTCGCAGCAACTGACATCAAGGCCCAGCGTACCGCGCCGTACTCGCCGTAGCAGAACGGTGTAGCAGAACGTGCCAACCGTACCATTGTGGAGTCGGCGCGCTCAATACTGCACGCCGCTCGGCTGACCTACGACTTCTGGGCTGAAGCCGTGAGCACTGCGGTCTACATCAAGAACCGCATTCCAACTAAGGCGCTAGAGTAAATGACGGCGTACAAGGCCTGGTTCGGCAAGAAACCGACCGTGGCTCATCTCCGAGCATTTTGCGGCCTGGCGCACATGCACGTGCCCAAGGAGAAGCGGCAGAAATGGGACGCAAAGAGTGCACAGATGTTCATGATTGGCTACGACGTGGCAAGCAAGGCCTATTGCCTCTACGAGAGGGATACATGCCACGTCATCATCTTCAGAGATGTCGTCTTCAACGAGAGCAACGTCATCGGTACCGACATTGTCTGTGAAGAGGTTGTAGAACCAGCAGCTGACGAGATAGTAGGAGCAGAAATCCTTCCTGACCCAATCTCTCCCGATCCTTCCTCTACAGGGACAGTGGTAGAATCACTCTACTCTCCCATGTTTGATGCAGCAGATACAACAGCCTTATCAGCAGAAGCAGAGGAGGGAGATGTAGCACCACCACCAGCAGTAGTTGTACAAGTAGCACCGCGCCAGCTGCCCGCTAACGCTCCAGCACCAGGTCGCACGTACCCTCTTAGGGTGTGTTACAAGCCTGGTGAGTGCGGCCATTTCTGGATGTTGCACAAACCTGAACAGATGAACATTGTAGTTGCAGTAGATTCAGATGAGCCAACGTCATAGAAGGAGGCCATGGCTGCACCGGATGCAGCAGATTGGGTGCAAGCCGTGCAAAAGGAGATACAGTCGCAGCTGGACAACGGCACGTGGGAGCTGACTGAGCATCCACCTGGACGTAAGATGATCAAGTGCAAGTGCGTGTTCAAGAAGAAGCGGGGCTGGTCGCCAAGGGCTACTCGTAGCAGGAGGGCATCGACTACACTGAAACGTTTACCCCTGTTGCAAAGTTTGCCTCTGTCTGCACGCTCCTCTCTTATGCAGCAGCTGAAGACTTTGAGGTTCACCACATGGATGTCAAGATGGCATTCTTGAATGGTGACTTGGAGGAGGAGATCTACATGGAGCAGCCGGAGGGGTTCATGATGGATGGCCAGGAGCACCTGGTTTGCAAGCTGCAAAAGTCGCTGTACGGCCTCAAGCAAGCGTCGCGTGCTTGGAATCAAAAGTTGGATGCGGCGTTGCAGTGCATGGGGTTTGAGCGTAGTGAGTGTGATTACGTCTATCGCTGGCAGCATGGTCATGAGGTGCTCATCATCATCGTCTATGTGGATGACATGATCCTCCTTTCCAACAGCAGGTCTGCACTACAGGAGTTCAAGGAAGCCATGCAGGAGCGCTTCCAGATGTCTGATCTCGGGGAGGCATCATACTTCCTCGGTATTCAGATCACGCGTGACCGCAAGTCACGCTCTCTCTCGCCGTAGCAGAGCCGCTACATCAAGGATGTTTTGCAGTGGTTTGGCATGGCAGAGGCAAAACCCATCAGCACGCCGCTCGAGAAGCGGCAGTACCTCGTGAGCTTCAATGGAGAAGCAAATGGAGCTGAGTGGCAGAAGTACCAGAGCGCTGTCGACAGCCTCATGTTCCTGATGGTAGCAACCAGGCCGGACCTCGCAGAGGCTGTTAGCGCTGTGAGCCAGCACATGGCAAATCCCGCACTTGAGTACCAGAAGGTAGTGAAGCGGATCTTCCGCTACCTTGCTGGAACCATCAAAATCGGCATCACCTACAACGGCAACGACAACAGCATCATCGGCTACATTGATGCAGATTGGGCTTCAAATCGTGAGACCCGCAAGTCCATCTCTGGACATGTGTTTCTCATGAATGGAGGTGCCATCAGCTTGTGCAGCAAGCGGCAGGTCGTCGTGGCCACCTGAAGCACGGAAGCTGAGTACGTCTCTCTCAGCTTTGGAGCCAAGGAAGCAATTTGGCTTCTGAGTCTCATGGCAGAGATGAGTAGGAGTGTAGTTGTTCCAGTTCCTGTGCGCGTCGACAACAAGAGCGCAATCGCACTCGCCAAGAATCCTGAGCACCATGCACGCACCAAGCACATTGACATCGAATATCACTTGATCAGGCATATCGTGCAGGAGGGTACTATCAAGTTGGAGTTTACTCCAACCAGCAAGCAGGTCACTGATTTCAGCACCAAGCTAGTGACCCGTGAGAAGCAGCAGTTCTGCATGAAGGCATGTGGACTCAGCCCACTCTGACTGCGACAAAGTGGGAGATGTTGGGAAAGGAGCCATCTGGCTCAGTTTTAGGTCCACAAGAGCAAGTTCCAGGAAACTACCAGATGCGTGCTCTGATGCAGCAGATATTGCAGCCTCATCGGCAGAAGCAGAGGAAGAAGATGCACCACCATCATTAGGAGCAGTTGTGTCGGCAGTACCACGCCAGCCACGTGCAAACGCTCGAGCACAAGGTCGGAGGTACCCTCTCAGAATGCGCTACAACCCTGGTGAACACGGGCATTTGTGGATGCTCCAGAAACCAGACCAGATGAATGTCGTATTTGTAGCACACTCTGATGAGCCAACATCATACAAGGAGGCCATGGCTGCACCAGATAGAGCAGATTAGATGCAAGCTGTGTAGTAAGAGATACAGTCACAGCTGAACAACGGTACGTGGGAGCTGACTAAGCGTCCACTTGGATGCAAGGTGATCAAGTGCAAGTGGGTGTTCAGGAAGAAGCGAGGAGCAAGAGGCAACCTAGAAAAAGTACAAGGTGAGACTGGTCACCAAGGGCTAGTCGCAGCAGGAAGGTTTCGACTACATGGAAATCTTTGCTCCTATTGCAAAGTTTACCTCTGCGCGCATGCTCCTTTCCTATGTAGTAGCAAAGGAATTTCAGCTCCACCACATGGATGTCAAGACAACCTTTCTGAACGGTGACCTGGAGGAGAAGATTTACATGGAGCTGCCGGAGGGGTTTGTCATGGATGGCCAGGAGCACCTGGTTTGCAAGCTCCAGAAGTAGCTGTACGGCCTCAAGCAAGCGTCGCGTGCTTGGAACCAGAAGTTGGATGCGGCATTGCAGTGCATTGGTTTTGAGCGCAGCGAGTGTGACTACAGTGTCTATCACTGGGAGCTGTTGGGAGAGGAGTCATCTGGCTCAGTTTCAGGTCCATAGGAGCAAGTTCCAGGAAACTACCAGATGCTTACTCCGCTTGTCAATCCAACTTCTACATTAGAAAGATCAGGTGGCAAAATGTCTACGGCCCAAGTTTGAGGCCGATCCAACGGTCGGATTGAGATATATGAGTTTTCAAAGTTTCGGGGGTCATGGACCGTCGATGTCTGGGTGGGCATGGGTGATGGCTCCATGCCTTAGCGTGAGAAAAGAAAAAGGCAAGAGGTCCAGGGTCAAGACCTGATGGGAGAAATATCCAAAAAGGTCCTTGGTCTTAGGATTGCCTTGTCAGAGTGTGCTGACTAGGATAAAGGTACCTCTCCTTATTTTTTAGGGGAGGTGAGATCCATGTGTGCTAGCCATGGACACATGACGATTCTCCATGGGTTTGTGGGTTATGTGACTACTAGGAGTATGCCATGAGAGAATTTTCTAGCTCTCTAGGTCGTGTGTGAGTAGTCAGCCTGATTGCTAGGCTGATTTCCCCCCTTGTGCGAGATAATGGACTCTAGTGTGTGAGCCTAAGCCTCCATGACTAAGTGGTGTGGCTTATGAGAGGGCTGACTTGCCCAAGCTCTAGCTTTATATGTACTCCATCATTTTGAGTGATTGAACAACCATTCTTCAGCACAAGTGATGCCCTTCCAATCACACATTCTCGCTGCTCTAAGGCTCCCTCTCTCCTTCAGATCCAAGAGCAGCATGAGCATGAGGTCGTTATCATCATCGTGTTTTTGGATGACATGCTCCTCCTCTCCAAAGGCATGTCTGCACTACAGGAGTTCAAGGAGGCCATGCAGGAGCGCTGCTAGATGTTTGATCACGGGGAGGCATCATACTTCCTCGGAATCGAGATCATGCGTGACCGCAAATCACGCTCTCTCTTCGTGCAGCAGAGCCGCTACATCAAGGACCACCTGCAATGCTTCAGCATGGCAGAGGCTAAACCCATCGGCACGCTGCTAGAGATGTGGGAGTACCTCGTAAGCTTCAATGAACAAGCGGATGCAGCTGAGCGGCAGAAGTACCAGAGCGCCGTCGGCAGCCTCATGTACCTGATGCTTGCAACCAGGCCGGATCTCGCACGTGCTGTTAGCGCTCATCCCAGACCTGAGCACCAAAAGGTAGTGAAGCGGATCTTCCGCTATCTTGCTGGAACCATCAACATTGGCATCACCTACAACGTCAACGACAACAACATCATCGACTATACAGATGCAGATTGGGCTTCAAACCCTGAGGACCGCAAGTCCATCTCTAGACATGTGTTCCTCATGAATGGTGGGGCCATCAGCTGGTGCAGCAAGCGGCCGGTGGTCGTGGCTACCTCAAGCACAGAAGCTGAGTACGTATCTCTCAACTTTGGAGCGAAGGAAGCAGTTTGGCTTCAGCCCCTCATGGGAGAGATGAGTGGGAGTGTTGCAGTTCCAGTTCCTTTGCGTGTCGACAACCAGAGCGCAATTGCACTCGCCAAGAATCCTGAGAACCATGCACGCATCAAGCACATTGACATTACATATCATGTCATCAGGCACATGGTGCAGGAGGGTGCTATCAAGCTGGAGTTTACTCCAACCAGCAAGCAAATCGCTGATTTCTGCACCAAGCCAGTGACTCATGAGAAGCAGCAGTTCTGCATGAACGCATGTGGTTTGAGCCCACTCTAACTGCGGCAAGGTGCGAGATTATTGGGAAAGGAGCCTTTCGGCTCAGTTTTAGGTCGACACGAGCACGTTTCAGGAAACTACAAGATGCCTGCTCCGATTGTCAATCCCTCTTCACCATTAGAAACATGAGGTGGAAAATTGTCTTTGGTCCAAGTTTCCAGTCGATCCAACGGTGAGATTGAGAGATATGAGTTTTTGAAGTATCCAGGGTCATGGACCGCCGATATCCGGGTGACAATGGGTGATGGCTCGATGCCTTAGCCTGAGAACAGAAAAAGGCAAGAGGTCTAGGGTCAAGACTTGATGGGAGAAATATCCAAAAACGTCCTAGATTCTTGGGTTGCCTTGTCAGAGTGTGCTAACTAGGAAAAAGGTACTTCTCCTTACTTTTTCGGTGAGGTGAGATCCTTGTGTACTAGCCATGGACACATAGCGATTCTCCATGGGATTGTGGGTTATGTGACTAGGAGTGTGCCATGAGAGCATTTTCTACCTCTCTAGGTTGTTTGTGAGTGGTCAGCCTGATTGCTAGGCTGATTTCCTCCCGTGTGTGAGAATATGGACTCTAGTGTGTGAGCCTTAGCCTCCATGGCTTGGTGGTGTGGCTTGTGAGAGGGCTGACTTGCCCAAGGTCTAGCTCTATATGTACTCCATCATTTTGAGTGATTCAAGAACAATTCTTCAGCACAAGTAATGCCCTTCCAGTCCCACATGCTCGCTGCTCCAAGGCTCCCTCTCTCCTCCAGTTACAACATGAAAATTCATTCATTGAAGAGAACGGAACATGGGTCCATGTTGATAGGCCTCCAAACGCGCACGTGGTGGGGTCAAAAAAGATACTCTCGAAAACCTTCAAGCAAGATGATACTATCGACAAGTACAAGGCAAGAGTTGTGCCAAAGGGGTTTACCAAGTATGCAGGCTCAGAGAACAAGAAGAACTTCACTCCTGTTGTCACCTTTGCCTCCATCTGATCCATGTTGGGCATTGCTGCTACAAAAGATCTGGAGGTCGGCCAGATGGATGTGAAGAAAGCTTTCCTCTATGGGAAGCTAGATTAAGAAGTGCTGATGGAAGTGTCCGAGGCGGTGAAATCTCCACAGGGCAAGGTTTGCAAAGTGGTAAAAGCACTTTAGGGGCTAAAAGAGGTTCCAAGGATGTGGTGTAAGGAGATCGACAGCTTCATGGCCAGGCTCACCTTCACGAACTGTTACAATGTCCCTAGTGTATATGTGAGAGACGATGAGCAAGGCTTGATGCTGGTTGCAGTGTATGTGGACGACCTGGTCATTTGCTCGTTCTCAGTGGAGCTGTTAAAAAAACTCAAGACAGATCTGAGCAACAGAATCAAGATGAAGGACATGGGTCTGCTTGAGCTCTACCTCAGGATAGCCATCTACCGTAATCGAGCAATAGGAATTATCGAGCTGAACCAGATCAAGTACATCATGAAGATCCTCATGTACTAGAACATGGGGGACTATAGGCCAATGAGTACACCCATGACAAGAGACATCAAGCTCTCCCTCTCCATGAGCCCCAACACGGAACTAGAACAGCGTGAGATGGAGAACCTTTCGTACCTATCTGCTATTGGCAGCGTCATGTATACCATGGTAGGAACACGCCCTAACATTTGCTTTGCTATGAGACAAGCTAAGTTGTGGCCAATCCAGGGCCACAGCAATGGCAAGAAGTCAAGTGCATCATGCACTATCTACAGAAGACACGACACATGGGACTCCAATTTGGAGGCCAAGAAGGATCTGACCCATTGTGGTTGGTGTGCTGCATAGACGCCGACTCGAAAGGAAGAATCAGTGACAAAAAGTCCACCTTGGGCTTTGTGTGCCTCTAGAACTGTGTCTTCCTCTCTACCGCTAAGGTAGAGTACATCGCTCTATCACAAGCATGCAAGAAGACACAATGGCTACGTATTTTGCTTGCCGAGATGAAAGTGCCACAAACGGAAGTAATAGAGGTCTGCATCGACAACAAGAGTGCCATGAAAAGTGCACAAGATGATGTTATCTCCCCGCGGACCAAGCTCATCGACATGAGGTACCAATACTCACGAGACATGGTCCTAAAGGAGATCATGGACCTGGAATACGTGGAGACCAGGAAGATGCTCGCAAATCGTATGACAAAGGTCCTCAAGAACGAATTGCACTCTGCAAGTACTTGAGGCATCGATATGGTCAACGCAGCAGACGAAGACTGAAGCCAAGACTGGTGCAGAGAGGAGATATCTCATAGCTATTGGACAGAGGTGCAAGGAGGAGTTAGTTGACCTGATATGCTCCTTGTCCATCGTTGATAGTTGGAAGAGCACAGGACGGACTAGGCATCCAGTGCTCCCTTGGAGTAAGTCCCCTAAGTCTGCTCAGATAGACAAGGCATGCACATCTCCTTTGGAACAAGTCCCCTTGGTCTAAATTGGATAGTATACCCAGCAAATGCTACGGAGAACAACTCCTTGTGGCTTAGACATTCCAAAGTGTGTGGAGCGAGAGGTCACTGATTTTCTTCGTCATCAAAAGACGGAAAAGAAAATTCTAAGGGACATCTTAGAACATTCCAAGGTCCTTTTAGGTTGCTGGCGCCACTTGGTGGTCACAAGGAGCGCCATGTAGGCAGGGAGGAATAATGCAATCTAGATTTTCCTAAAAATGGCTCATTTAAGGAGCCACTGCATGCCTAGGCTAGAGGCTGACTCTAGTACTATAAGAAGTTGTCTGTTGCGTGTCACTAAATACACCTCTTACCTTTGAGAGTCCTAATAGAGTTGTCCACCAGAGGCATTACACGAAAGAAACATTGATTAGTTCAAGTCCCTGGAGATAGCTCCTCGCATGAAAGTGACCAGGTGCTAAGGATACAGTGCTAGGAAGTGATTCTTATGAACTGCTGAGTGTGGAACCTTGGATATGAGGGTGATATCACCTCTTGGTTTCAATACCAAGAGCGGAGGATGGGAACGTTTGTGTCGGAAGCCGTTTTTCTAAATTGTCGCTTTAGGCATGTTGACAATGTTGTCTTAGCCTACTCCAAATGCGACAAAGTAGGAGATTATTGGAAAATAGGCCATCTGGCTCAGTTTGAGGTCCACAAGAGCAAGATCCTGTAAAGAACCAGATGCTTACTGCGGCCGTCAATCTGATTTCACCATTGGAATGATGGGGTAGCAAAATGTCTACGGTCCAAGTTTTAGGTTCATCCAATGATGGCATTGGGAGATATGAATGTACGGAATTTCTGGAGTTGTTGTCCGCTACTGTCTCGATGACCATGGGCCACGGGTGCATGCCTCAGCCTTAAAAAAGAAAAATGCAAGAGGTCCAGGGTAAAGACATGATGGGACAAGTTTCCAAAAAGGTCCTAAATTGTTGGGTGGCCTTGTAAGATTGTTCTGAGTAGAAAAAAGGTACCTCTCCTTTCATTTTAGGACACTTGAGATCCTTATGTGCTAGCCATGGACATATGGCGGTTCTCCATGGGGTCTTGGGCTACGTGACCACTAGGAGTATGCTACAAGAGCATATTCTAGATCTCTAGGTCGTGTATGAGAGGTCAGCCTGATTCCTAAGATGATGTCCTCTCTTGTGTGAGATTATGGACTCTAGTGTGTGAGCCTTAGCCTCTGTGGCTAAGTGGTGTAGCTTGTGAGAGGGCTGACTTGCCCAAGCTCTAGCTCTATATGTACTCTATCATTTTGAGTGATTTAACAACCATTCTTGGGCACAACTGATGCCCTTTTAGTCCCACATGCTCGCTTCTTCAAGGCTCTCTCTCTCCTTTGGCTCCAACAATATCTTTCAAAATCTGTGATCAATAACCTTGTTTTTTACATTCATCTGGAAGGATTTTAGTTGAGCTTTCTAGTGCTAGGCTCGGTATTTTGAAATCCTTGGTATACATGCCTCTACCATCCATGTTTTATTGGACAGGGTTTGGGAGAAGTGGTAGAAGTAAGAATAGTACCACCATTCAAGGGAAGCGTTGAGCATCACCAAAGCTCAAAATGGCTGTAGTAGACATGGTGACAACAACCTAGTCCTTGGAGGCTGTACATGCCAGCTTCACGTTTTGGAAGATCCGTACGTGCCACTTTTGGATGAGAGGGGCTTGTCGAAGGTGGTGAGCAGCAAAGAGCTTGATCCAAATCAACAAGAAAAAGGCATCAAGCAATGTATGTGGTGGCAAGGAAGACGCCATAAAAGGATGGTACAGATGCAAGTTCATCTACAACTGCAGCACTGACGTATGAGGAGTGGAAAACAAACGACGACGAGACCTATAGGCTGCTTGTCAACACCATCTCCAAACCGTATCTTCAATACGTGAATGACAAGGCTACTACAGAGTAGTGGAAGGATGAGAGCAAGGATCATGCATACCTTATACGTTTGGAGGAGAATTTGATGGAATTGAAAATGCACGATGGTAAAGGATGGAGGCGTTTGTGAACAGGCAAAGGATGTGGCAATGTAAGTGGAAGAGATACGCTTCATTCTTCTCTTGATGAGGCGACTCCAAGCAAGCTACGACACCATGCAAGAGATACTAGAGTACCAGCTGACTCTCGACCTCGATTTCATATATACGCACATGATTGAGATGGAAATGTGTCGTAGTTTAGCAAAGTGCAATGTCGCCAAGAGCAATGAAGCAGTTGTTGTGGCCATGAGCTCACTCAACTAGCAGCAGCAGTAGTCTGGACTATAGAGGGAAAAAAAGAAAAGGAAGTGCTATTACTGCTAGAAAGTATGGCAATACATGAAAGAGTGCTTTAAGTTCAAGAGGGAACAAAAGGAGCAGCAGCCACAGCAATCATAACAACAATAGCAAAAACCGCATCCTTGAAAACAACAGCAACAACACTTATAGCAGAATCAGCAGTAGCAACACAACCAAACGAGGCTCTAGATACTTTAGCAATATAAACATGGCCAAGGAGGTGTATGAGCGCCTCTTCATGGCAAAGTCAGATATGTCGCAAGAGGAAAAGACGGATCTAAGATTGTACAAGGACTTAAAGTATACCAAGAGTCTAACACCGACAAGGAGTGGTTCTCGTTGTTTTCAATTCCTCCTTGCCCTATTACTTTGGGTGAAAATTACATGGTGTATGGTGAGGGGATTGGAATAGTACAGATGTGGTTAGAGATCTTCCGTGGCATTAAAATGAGAGTGTTCCATGGCATGTTATATGTACTTGATAGTCCATTCAGCCTTCTTCTGTCTCCTCTCTCACCAATACAAGACTACGCGTCGTCTTTGACGATGACTACGGCTACGTCCTAGATAAAGAAACAAGAGAGGAGTTGGCCAGGTTGATATGTGTGACATGTATCGCCTGTTGCGAATAACTAAGATCCCGCGTGAGCAAAGCCTTGAAGCAATGGTGTAGGCAACAGATCTCGCATGCGTGTTATGACCACATAGGAATGCGCGCCTTGCAACAGCTTGAAACTAAGCAGATGGTACATGACTTGCCCACTATTTCCAACTTTGAGCAACAGTTGTACATTAGCTGTTTGGAGGGGAAGCAGCATCACGAGGCATTTTTTGGAGTAAGGAAGTACGTAAAAGAGATGCTAGAGCTGGTTCACACAGACTTGAGTGGCCCGATGCAGACAGAGCTTTGGAGGCTCTAGATACTTTTTAACATTCATTGATGATTTCACCTGTTACACTATTGTTTACTTCCTTTCCTCTAAGGACTAGTGCTTTGAAAGGTTTAAAGAATTCAAGGCAAGGGTGGAGAACCAGACTAGAAAGAAAATCAAGGTGCTGAATACCGATTGTGGTGGAGAGTATCTGAGCAAGGGGATCCTCGCAGAATCTGTCATGAAGGTGCAGCATGTCTTGCCATACTCGCCGAAGTACGATGGTTTAGCAGAACGCGCCAATCGAATCATCATTGAGTTGGCGTGGTCCATGTTGCACGCACCTCAGCTCTCCTACGGCTACTGGACCAAAGTAGTCAGCAATGCGGTGTAGATCAAGAATCGGAGTCTAACAAAGGCGCTAGAGCAAAAGACATCAAATGAGGCGTGGTTTAGCAAAAATCTAAGGAAAGGCACTTTTGTATATTTAGCACCTTGGCACACATGCAGGAACTGAAAGAAAAGCAGCAGAAACAGAATGCAAATAGTGCACACATGCTAATGATCGGCTATGACTTTACGAGCAGGGCGTACTGCCTCTATGAGAGGGATACTAGCCACGTTATCATCTTGAAGATTAACATCTTCAATGAGAGCAACGGCATCGCCACCAACATTGTCCATGAAGAAGTACCAGAACCAGAAGCTGACGAGGCAGTGGGAGCATAGACCCTTTGTGACCATGTCTCTCCTCCCCTTTCCTATATAGTGACAATAGGAGAGCCACTCTACTCTAGCGTGTCTGACACAGCAAATATAGCGATCGATCATCAGAAACAGAGGAAGGAGATGTGAAAGTACTAACAGTAGTAGTTGTGGCATTAGCATCGCGCCAGCCGTCCATTCTAGCTTTTGCACCAGGTCACGTGTAACCTCTGAGAATGCGCTACAAACCTGGTACACGCGGCCATTTCTGGATGGTACCAAAACCAGAACAGATTAATGATGCAGTTGTAGCAGATTCAGATGAGCTAGCATCTTCGAAGGAGGCAATGGCTGCACGAGATGTAACAGATTGGGCACAAGCTATGAAGCAAGAGATAAAGTTTGAGCTTGATAATGGCACATGGAGACTAATAGAGCGTCCACTTGGGTACAAGGTGATCAAGTGCAAGTCGGCGCTCAAGGAGAAGGAGGGAGCTCATGGCAACCTTGAAAAGCACAAGGCAAGGCTAGTTGTCAAAGGCTACACTGCAACATTCGCTCCTGGTGCAAAGTTTTCCTCTGTGCGCACACTCCTCTCCTATGGAATAGCTGGGGACTTTGAGATCCACCAAATGGATGTCAAGACGGGATTCTTGAATGGTGACTTGGAGGAGGAGACCTACATGGAGCAACCAGAGGGATTCATCATGGATGGCCGAAAGCACCTGGTTTCTGTTGGATCTGGAGGAGAGAGGGAGCCTTGGAGCAGCGAGCATGTGAGACTGGAAGGGCATTACTTGTGTTGAAGAATGGTTGTTCAATCACTCAAAATGATGGAGTACATATACAGCTAGAGCTTGGGCAAATCAGCCCTCTCACAAGCCACACCACTTAGCCATGGAGGCTAAGGCTCACACACTAGAGTCCATAATCTCACACAAGGGAGGAAATCAGCCTAGCAATCAGGCTCACCACTCACACACGACCTAGAGAGCTAGAGAATGCTCTCATGGCACACTCCTAGTGGTCACATAACCCACAAACCCATGGAGAATCGCCATGTGTCCATGGCTAGCACACAAGGATCTTACCTCACCTAAAAAGTAAGGAGAGGTACCTTTATCCTAGTCAGGACACTCTGACAAGGCAATCCTAAGACCAAGGACCTTTTTGGATATTTCTCCCATCAGGTCTTGACCCTGGACCTCTTGCCTTTTTCTTTTCTCAGGCTAAGGCATGGAGCCATCACCCATGCCCACCCAGACATCGACGGTCCATGACCCCCGAAACTTAAAAAATTCATATATCCCCATCTAACCGTTGGATCGGCCTCAAACTTGGACCATAGATATTTTGCCACCTGATTTTTCCAATGAAGAAGTCGGATTGAGGATCGGAGTAGGCATCTGGTACTTTCTTGGAACTTGCTCTTATGGACCTGAAACTTAGCCAGATGGCTCCTTTTTCCAACAATCTCCCACTTTGCCGCAGTCAGAGTGGGCTGAGTCCACATGCCTTCATATAGAACTGCTGCTTCTCACGGGTCACTGGCTTGGTGCAGAAATCAGCGACCTGCTTGCTGGTTGCAGAAAACTCCAACTTGATAGCATCCTCGTGCACCATATGCCTGATGAAGTGATATGGAATGCCAATGTGCTTGGTGCGTGCATGGTGCTCAAAATTCTTAACGAGTGCGATTGCGCTCTCGTTGTCGACGCGCACAGGAACTGGAACTGCTGCACTCCCACTCATCTGTGCCATGAGACGCTGAAGCCAAACTGCTTCCTTGGCTCCAAAGCTGAGAGAGACGTACTCAACTTCTGTGCTCCAGGTCGCCACAACCACCTGTCGCTTGCTGCACCAACTGTTGGCACCTCCATTCATAAGAAACACATGTCCAGAGATGGACTTGCGGTCCTCAGGGTTTGAAGCCCAATCTACGTCTGTGTAGCCGATAATGCTGTTGTCGTTGCCGTTGTAGGTGATGCCGATGTTGATGGTTCCAGCAAGGTAGCAGAAGATCCGGTTCACTGCCTTCTGGTGCTCAGGTCCGGGGTTTGCCATGTGCTGGCTCACAGCGCTAACAGCCTGTGCAAGGTCCGGCCTGGTTGCCACCATCAGGTACATGAGGCTGCCGACGGCGCTCTGGTACTTATGCTGCTGAGCTGCATTTGCTTCTCCATTAAATCTCACGAGGTACTGCCGCGTCTCCAGCGGCGTACCGATGGGTTTGGCCTCTGCCATGCCGAACCGCTGCAATACATCCTTGATGTAACGGCTCTGCTGCAGGGAGAGAGAGCGTGATTTGCGGTCACGCGTGATCTGGATTCCGAGGAAGTATGACGCCTCCCCGAGATCAGACATCTGGAAGCGCTCCTGCATGGCTTCCTTGAACTCCTGCAGTGCAAACATGCTGTTGGAAAGGAGGAGCATGTCATCCACATAAACGATGATGATAAGTACCTCATGGCCATGCTGCCAGTGATAGGCGCTATAGTCACACTCACTGCGCTCAANCAAGACATCCTTGATGTAACGGCTCTGCTGCAGGGAGAGAGAGCGTGATTTGCGGTCACGCGTGATCTGGATTCCGAGGAAGTATGACGCCTCCCCGAGATCAGACATCTGGAAGCGCTCCTGCATGGCTTCCTTGAACTCCTGCAGTGCAAACATGCTGTTGGAAAGGAGGAGCATGTCATCCACATAAACGATGATGATAAGTACCTCATGGCCATGCTGCCAGTGATAGGCGCTATAGTCACACTCACTGCGCTCAAAACCCATGCACTGCAACGCCGCATCCAGATTCTGGTTCCAAGCACGCGACGCTTGCTTGAGGCCGTACAGCGACTTCTGCAGCTTGCAAACCAGGTGCTCCTGCCCATCCATGACGAACCCCTTCGGCTGCTCCATGTAGATCTCCTCCTCCAAATCACCATTCAAGAATGTCGTCTTGACATCCATGTGGTGAAGCTCAAAGTCGTCAGCTGCTGCATAAGAGAGGAGCGTGCGCACAGAGGCAAACTTTGCAACAGGAGCAAAAGTTTCTGTGTAGTCGATGCCCTCTTGCTGCGAGTAACCCTTGGCGACCAGCCTCACCTTATAATTTTCCAGGTTACTATCTGCTCCCTGCTTCTTCTTGAACACCCACTTGCACTTGATCACCTTACGTCCAGGTGGACGCTCAGTCAGCTCCCACGTGCCGTTGTCCAGCTGCGACTGTATCTCCTACTGCACGGCTTGCGCCCACTCTGCTGCATCCGGTGCAGCCATGGCCTCCTTGTATGACATTGGCTCATCTGAATCTGCTGCAACTGCAACGTTCATCTGTTCTGGCTTCTGCAGCATCCAGAAATGGCCACGCTCACCAGGCTTGTAACGCACCCTGAGAGGGTACCTTCGACCTGGTGCTGGAGCGTTAGCAGGCGGCTGACGCAGTGCTGCTGGCACAACTGCTTCTGCTGGTGGTGCTACATCTCCCTCCTCTGCTTCTGCCGATGAAGCTACTGTATCTGCTGCATCAAACATGGGAGAGGAGAGTGATTCTCCCACTGTCACAGTAGAGGAAGGATCGGGAGAAAAATGGTCAGGAAGAATTTCTGCTCCCACTATCTCGTCAGCTATTGGTTCTGTTGCATCTTCACACACAATGTTGGTGCCGATGACGTTGCTCTCGTTGAAGACGACATCCCTGGAGATGATAACGTGGCCTGTATCCCTCTCGTAGAGGCGATAGGCCTTGCTTGCCACGTCGTATCCAATCATCAGCATCTGCGCACTCTTTGCGTCCCATTTCTACCGCTTCTCCTTAGGCACGTGCATGTGCGCCAGGCTCCCAAATGCTCGGAGATGACCCACGCTCGATTTCTTGCTGGACCACGCCTTGTACGGCGTCATCTGCTCCAGCGCCTTAGTTGGACTGCGGTTCATGATGTAGACTGCAGTGCTCATGGCTTCAGCCCAAAAGTCGTAGGTCAGCCAAGCCGCGTGTAGCATGGAGCGCGCCGACTCCACAATGGTACAGTAGGCGCGTTCTGCTACACCGATCTGCTGCGGCGAGTACGGCGCGGTACGCTGCGCCTTGATGCCAGCTGTTGTGAGGTAGTCCTGGAATTCCTTGCTTAGGTACTCTCCACCGCGGTCGCTGCGCAACGCCTTGATCTTCTCGCCAGATTGGTTCTCCACCATGGCCTTGAACTCCTTGAACCTGTTAAAGCACTGGTCCTTGGAGGAAAGGAAGTACACAGCAGTGTAACGGCTGAAATCATCAATGAAGGTGAAAAAATACCTAGAGCATCCAAAGCTCCGGGTTTGCATCGGTCCGCACAAGTCAGTGTGGACCAGCTCCAAAACCTCTTTCGCACGCTCCCTTGCTCCAGAGAACGCTTCGCGGTGCTGCTTCCCCTCCAAACAGCCAATGCATAACTGCTGCTCAATGTTAGAGATGGTAGGCAGGTCACGCACCATCTGCTTTGCTTGAAGCTGCTGCAAGGCGCACATGCCGATGTGGCCGTAGCGCGCATGCCAGATCTCGCCATCTGTCGCCTGCACCTTTGCTGTAAGACTCTGCTTACGCGGGATCTTGGTCGCCCCCTGCAGGCGGTACATGTCGCCCTCCTTCACCGACTTGGCCAACTCCTCTCCTGTTTCCTTGTCAAGGATGTAGCCATAATCATTATAAAAAATGACGCGCAGTCCTGTGTTGGTGAGGGAGGACACTGAGAGAAGGTTGAACGCAGCATCAGGCACATACAGCACGCCATGGAACACTCCCACTTCAATGCCACGCGGGGTCTCCAACCACATCTCCACAATCCCAATCCCCTAAGCATACACCACCCGATCATCACCTAAAGCAATCGAACGAGGAGGAATGGAGAGCAGCTGCGTGAACCACTCCTTGTGGTGCGTCAGACTCTAGGTACACCCCGAGTCCTTGTACCACGCCAGATCCGCCTTTTCCTTCTGCGACATGTCAGACTTTGCCATGAAGAGGCGGTCGCGCACCTCCTTGGCGACGTTCATGTTGCCAAAATGGCGCACGCTAGTCTGGTTCTGTTGCTGCTGCTGCTGCTGGCGTTGCTCTGACTGCTGTTGGTGTTGCTTTGGAGATTGCTGCTTTTGTTGCTGCTGCTGCTGCTCCTTCTGGTCCCTCTTGAACTTAAAGCACTCTTTCTTGTAGTGCCCCTCTTTTTGGCAATAGTGGCACTTGCCTTTCTTCTTACCTCTCTGCTACCCGGACTGCTGCTGTTGCTGGTTGCGTGAGCCCATGGCCATGAAAGCTGCTTCACTGCCGCTGTTGCCGCCATTGCGCTTTGCTGCATTGCGACGCCGTTCCACATGCACCAAGTGCGTGCAGATGAAGTCAAGGTCGAGAGTCGGCTGGCACTCCAACGTCTCTCGCACCGTGTCGTAGCTGGTTGGGAAGTCCCTCAGCAAGAGGAGGATGAAGCGCGTCTCTTCCACACGGTTGCCGGCCGCTCTCAACTGGTTTGCCAGCTCCTTTGCCCTGTCCAGATACGCCTCCATCCCTTCACCATCCCGCATTTTCGACGCCATCATCTTCTCCTTCAAAAGCATGAGGAATGTAGGATCCTTGCTCTCATGCTTCTTGCACAACGTGTCCCACCCCTCTTTTGCAGTAGCCTTGTCACTCACGTACTGAAGATGCGGGTTAGAGATGGTGTTGACAAGCAGCCTGTAGGCCTGCCTGTCCTTCTTCTTCAACTCCTCATATGCCGCTGCTGTAGTTGTAGATGAACTTTCATCTACTGCACCTTTCTGTGGTATCTTGCCCGCCACCATCTCTGCTGCGTTGATGCCTTTTGCCTGTGGAGGCGGAGCGCGCTCGTCGCCGCTCACCACCTCCCACAAGCCCCTCTCCTCCAAAAGGAGGCGGGTACGGATCTTCCAAAACGTGAAGTTGGCGCGTGCTTCCAGCCTCTCCAAGGGCTGGGCTGCTGTTACCACGCCTGCTGCTGCCATTTTGAGCCTTGGTGATGCTCAGCGCTGCCCTTGAAAGGCGGCGCTACCCCTGCTTCTGCTGTTGCTTCAGCAAGAAATCTGTCTGACAGAAAATGGTCTGTAGAGGCCAGTACACTCGGAATTTGGAAAAACCGAGCCTGCCACTGGAAACTTCAGCTCAAAACCTTTCAGATCCACCCATAAAACAGGGTCATCAACAAGGGATTTTTAGAGATATGTCCTATTGAAAACAGGGTATGCTTCTGCTCCTACTCCAGCTCACACCAGCCAGCTTGTAAACGGCGTTTCTCCCAAACGAATCAATGGAATGCAAATAGTTTTGCACCAATGGAAAGCTTAGGAAAAATACTACAATTCGCATGTGCCACGTTTTAAATTTGACAAAGAAACAAGAGAGTTATGTCATCACAAGGCGACAGTCTTACTCAGAGAGAAGACTGTAGCCCTTGCCGACCTCGTTTTCAGCATACCTATCAATCCAACCGTTGGATATTCGCGATCTTGGGCTCGTTGGCAAGCTTGTCTTTCGAACTTGAAGATCCAGTGGTCGATTGTCAAATTTGGTGAAGGTTTCACCCCAACCTGTCACTCTCAATGTGACGGCCTGTGCTGGCTGAAAGTGGCAGAACTTGGCTCTGATACCAAATGTGGGATCTGGCGGATAGAGGGAACCTTGGAGCAGCGAGCATGTGGGACTGGAAGGGCATCACTTGTGCTGAAGAATGGTTGTTCAATCACTCAAAATGATGGAGAACATATAGAGCTAGAGCTTGGGCAAGTCAGCCCTCTCACAAGCCACACCACTTAGCCATGGAGGCTAAGGCTCACACACTAGAGCCCATAATCTCACACAAGGGAGGAAATCAGCCTAGCAATCAGGCTGACCGCTCACACACGACCTAGAGAGCTAGAGAATGCTCTCATGGCACACTCCTAGTGGTCACATAACCCACAAACCCATGGAGAATCGCTATGTGTCCATGGCTAGCACACAAGGATCTCACCTCACCTAAAAAGTAAGGAGAGGTACCTTTATCCTAGTCAGCACACTCTGACAAGGCAATCCTAAGACCAAGGACCTTTTTGGATATTTCTCCCATCAGGTCTTTACCCTGGACCTCTTGCCTTTTTCTTTTCTCAGGCTAAGGCATGGAGCCATCACCCATGCCCACCCAAACATCGACGGTCCATGACCTGCGAAACTTCGAAAATTCATATGTCCCAATCCGACCGTTCGATCGGCCTCAAACTTGGACCGTAGACATTTTGCCACCGGAGTAGGCATCTGGTACTTTCCTGGAACTTGCTCCTGTGGACCTGAAACTGAGCCAGATGGCTCCTTTTTCCAACAGTTTCTAAGCTGTACAAGTCGCGTTATAGCCTCAAGTAAGCGTCTCGTGCTTGAAATAAGAAGCTGGACGCGGCACTGTAGTGTATGTGGTTTGAGCCCAGCGAGAGTGATTACAGTGTCTATTGCTGGTAGCATGAACATGAGGTCCTCAATATCAACGTATATGTGGATGACATGCTCCTCTTTTCCAATACCATGTCGGTACTGTAGGAGTTCAAGGAGGCAATTCAGGAGGGCTTCTAGATGTCTAATCTTGAGGGCATCATATTTTCTCGGCATCTAGATCACGCGTCACAGAAAATCACGCTATCTCTTGTTATAGAAGAGCCGTTATATCAGAGATGTACTACAATGGTTTTAGTGGGGCAGAAGGAAAACCAATCGGCATGCGGCTTGAGACACGATAGTACCTTGTGAGCTTTACTATAAAAGTAGAAATAGCTGAGCGTCAGAAGTACTAGAGTGTCATTTGTAGTCTCATGTACCTGATGGTGGCAACTAGGCCGGACCTTGAATAGGCATGAGCGTATTGAACCAGTGCATGACGAACCCCGGACTTGAGCACTTGAAGGCTGTGAAGTGGATTTTTGGATACCTTGTTAGAATCATCAACTTCGGCATCACCTATAACGGGACCAACAATAGCATCATTCGCTACACAAACACAGATTTCACTTCAAACCCAAAGGATTGGAAGTCTATCCTTGAATATGTGTTTCTCATGAATGGGGGTGCCATAAACTTGTGCAACAAGCGGCTGGACGTTGTGGCCACCTCAAGCATAGAAGCCGAGTATATATCTCTCAGTTTTAGAGACAAGGAAGTTGTTTGGCTCCAATGCCTCATGGCAGAGATGAGGAGGATTACGAGAGTTATTGTTCTTGTGCATGTCAAACACCACAACATAATCGTACTTGCCACGAATCATGAGCACCATGCACATATCAAGCACATTGACATTGCATGTCACTTCATCCGGCACATGGTACAAGAGGTTACAATCAACCTTGAGTCCACTCTGACCAGCAATCAAGTCACTGATTTTTGCATTAAAACAGTGACACATATGAAGCGGCAGCATGTAGACTCAACCTACTCTAACTACGGCAAAGTGGGAGATTGTTGATAGATGGGCCATCCGTCGTAGTTTGAGGTCCAAAGGAGCAATTTCTGGGAAGCTACCAGATACAAACTCCAATTGTCAATCCAACTTCACAGATTCAAAGACTAGGTGGCAAAATGTCCACGATCCAAGTTTCAAACCAGTCAAACGATCAGATTGGGAGATATGCATTTTCGGAATTTCGAGGATCATCAATTGCCAGTGTCCGGGTGACCATGGTCGACGGCTCCATGCCTTAGTCAAAAAAAGGAAAAAGGCAAGAGGTCCAAGGTCAAGACCTGATGGAAGAAACATCCCAAAAGGTCTTAGATTCTTGGATTGCCTTGTCAAAGTGTGGTGACTAGCAAAAGGTATTTCTTCTTACTTTTTAGGTGAGTTGAGATCCTTGTGTACTAGCCATGGATACATGGAAATTCTCCATGGGATTGTGGGTTATATGACCACCACGAGTGTGCGATGAGAGCATTTTCTAGCTCTCTAGGTTGTCTATGAGTGGTCAGCCAGATTTTTAGGCTGATTTCCTCTCCGGTGTGAGATTATGGACTCTAGTGTTGATTCATGGCCTCTATGGCTAAGTGGTGTGGCTTATGAGACGGCTGACTAACCCAAGCTCTAGCTCTATATATACTCCTATATTTTGAGTGATTCTATAACCATTCCTTGGCATAACTAATCTCCTTATAGTCCCACATGCTTGCTGCTCCAAGGTCATCTCTTTCCTTTAAGTAGAATACTTTCTTGCCTACTCCACCGGACCATGCATGACCACGTATGTGTCGCATAAAGGTAGGACTTGCTTGGTTGAAGACGGTTCCACCCACAATGTCATTGCCATTACCATCATCAACTTGTATAGCACAAGCAATTATTTCTGCCCCTTTTGCGGCTGCTATTCTGGTTGCTGTATCCGTAGCCCTCTTGATTACCTGGCCAAAGATTAAGTGTGGCCGGAGTTTCTCCAAGATAAGGACCTCATATTTTGCAGCGGACTCAATCCCCGTCAGCTTGTGCACGCGAATGAAGTAGCGTAGGCAGAAATGCAAACTGGTAGATGTCACCACCACGTGCCACATGTTAGACTTCTTGGCAAAGTTCTTTAGTTTAATGAGTGTACAAAAAAGAAGAGCATCATGTAAGTATCGAACATACCCCCACCTATCCCCCTCCTCCCCCTCCAAGCTCCTATGGCACCTTACCCAATTACATTTTCATACATTCATACATAAAATAGTCCATACATAATACATTTGCAGAATACCATGGACATGCCCCTCCCCCTTTCCCCCTTCAACCATAGACAATATCTTGTAGAACCTCATTTTTGTTTGTTTTTTCATAATGCACCCTTTAATGCATTTTTATAGCACTCCCTACATCCCCCAGTTTTCCCCCTCCCTCCTTGTCCAAGCTCAAACAACACCTTGCATACAACTTGCATGCAATTTTACAAAACATACTCCATAGCATATTTGCACAATGCTGGACAAATCCCCCCATTTCCCATCCCTTTCCCTCCAAGCTCGGGAGCATCCTACTGAACCACATCTGCATGCATTTTTACATAATGCATTGTATAGTGTATTTGCACAACTCTATGTGCATTCTCTCCTTCCCCATCCCCCTCCCTCCCAAGTTCCAGCTACACCTTGTCTAGGACCGCCTTCAAGCATCCTTGAATTACACTTGCAGCTATTTCCAGGTGTCCGACAGCACCTTTGTCTTCTATTTCTTCTTTATCGCTCCTGCCTTCACCATCCGTCTATGGCTCTTGGCCAATGACAGAATAAAAAATGGCAATAACAAACAATTTCTTGGACATGCTTAACCAATGAAACTGTTGGCAAATGCCTTGAATGGCTTCAGTACCATCTCAAGGAGCCCCATGAGCTCCCATCCAGCCTCGTCCAGGCACACGACGGACTAGGCATGCACTGCTCCCTTAGAGTAAGTCCCCTAAGTCTGGTCCTGATAGACAAGACATGCACTGCTCCTTTGGAGCAAGCCCCCCTTGGTCTCAATTTGATAGTGTAGCCAGAAAACACTACCTAGGACAACTCCTTGTCGCTTGGATGTTCCAGGGTTAGTCTCTTGAGCGAGAGGTCATTCGGTCAAATCTCAGCCCAGTGACTGATTTTCTTTGTGACCAAAAGAGGGACAGGAAGGTTCTGGGAGACATCTATTCCAAGGCCCTTCGTGGTGGCTGGCGCCACTTGACGATCAGAGGGTGCGCCATGTAGGCACGGGGGATGATGCAATCCAGAGTGCGCCCAAAGTTGCTCATCCAAGGTGCCACTATGTGCCTAGGCTAGAAGCTAGCTCTAGGACTATAAGAACCTGTCAATTGCCTGTCATTAAGTACAATTCTTACCTTTGAGACTCCTAACAAAGTTGTTCACCAGAGGCACACACTAAAGAAGCATTGGTTGGTCTAAGCCCCAAGAGTTTGCTCCTTGCGTAAAAGTGACCAGGTGCTAAGGACATAGTGCAAGGAAGTGATTCCTATGAACTGATCAGTGTGGAACCTTAGCTCTGAGGATGATATCATCTCTTGGTTGCTATAACGAGAGCAGTCGGCGAGAACCATTGTGTCGGAACCTGTTTTCTAGACCGTTGCCTTAGGCAGGCTGACAAAGGGTTATGGGCCCACACTAACAAGTTGTAAAGCACGCTTCTATGTGCTCCCTCGCCCTATGTGTCTTGTAGCACACATCAGTTCTATCAACTCCATCTGTTCCATCTACTCCATCAGCTCCAACGGCGGGTGCTTGCCCTTAGCGAACAAGGGCCAAGGATAATCTCTGCCCTTGGAGGTACAACCCTTCAGCCCTAACCAGGATAACCTCTGCCCTTGGAGGCACGACCCTGGGTTCGCTAGTGTGTGTTCTTCTCTGTTTGCAGGTGATCAACGGCTAAGGGGTGAGCAACGGATTTGCACCTTTCTGAACCGGTGGTAGACAATAGCTTACATCACCTTTTTTTGGCCTCAACAAAGTAGAGAAGCAGAGAAGCGGAGAAGCAGAGAAGTAGTATGACGATACTCGTGACGCTCACTCTCGAGCACGTCAATGGTGGGATGTCAAAGTTCACAAGGTTTGGTTTTCCCTTCTTGAAACGGCAATTTGAGATTGTCATCTGGGTGCACGGCTACTTGAAGATGTTCGTTGGAGAAGAGGTTGAACCTTCAAAAACAGATGTAGGATATGAATCGTGAATTGTCAAAAATGACATGACGCTTGTGATTCTTGTGACATCAAAGCATGAGGTACAGCATGTCCACCTCCAAGATATCACATATGCATGAAAGGCTTAGGAGAAGCTTGCACGTATACACCAATGAACGGTTCTTGCAAATCGCCTCTTCATTCTTCAAAACCTGATTTTGATCAGCGTGACCAAGGGAGAGTTGATTATGGACTTCCACTTGAAGTTTGAAAGGCTGTTGCACCGAGAGACCCAAATGAAGTCGAAAATTGACACCAACATGCAGGCCATGATCCTCCTCACGGTGCTACCTCAAAGCTTGGATCCTCTGATCATCATCGTCTTTGGCGGTTGGAAGAAGGAGGATTTGCCGTATGATGTAGAGTCCGAGTGCGTCCATAGCAAGGCCATGCATTGTACAGTAGTGAGGCTAACATTTCAGCCTATGCTGCACAGTACGGTGGTCATGGCAAAACCTTCTCTTCTGGTCAGAGCGGCAATCGAAGTGATGGCGGTGGAGGAAAGGGTAATGTTGGTGGTAGAAAGAGTTCAAAACGTCCTCTGAAGTGCCATAACCATGGCAAGCGTGGCCATTGGACACGGGAGTGGATGAACATGATGGCTCAAAGTGGACCGGCAACCAAGGGAGCGGCAGTGCTCAAGCGTGGAATCCACAGGCTCGTTTCAGGCACGGACTACCACTCTTCAAGGGAGAAGGATAGGTTTATCTCAGTTGGGGACACTGAACGTAGCTTTAGGTATGCCAAAAATAGCCTTGTCTATGCCCAAGGAAAGGGAGATAAGTGGATCAGCATCAACATGAACGGTGCTAAAAAAGACTTGAAGCTAGAGAACGTTGTCTACATGTCGTCTTTTGCGGCAAATCTTTTGTCAGTGTCCAAGATCACAGACCAAGACATGACGGTCATCTTTACGCAGGAGGAGGCCATGATTGTCAAGAACAAGGACATCAAGATCTCCTATCCCAAGGAGAGTCTTGTCGCACAGGTCCCAAGAGTTGATAGGCTCTACGTGTCCTAGACAACCTCTTGAGAATACAAATGAGGGATATGCCACGGTTGAAGAGCCTAAGTCTCCAAAGCCTCATGTTGCACCACAAGCTGTCGCCATGGCGGCCAACTCCACCAACACAGATGTTGAGCTTTGGTACAATTTATTTGGCCATGTGGCCGACGACACACTACAAGCTATGCAGCAGCACAAAGTGGTTCATGGGATGGAGGGATGCAAGGCCAATGATGAGGGAAAATGCAAAAAGTTGTGTGAACCATACCTCCAATGCAAGGCAAAAAGAAAGCTCTTTGAGCGTAATGGGCAACTTGCAGACTCTTCCGCACCCCTCCAAACGGCAGTAGTAAGTATTTCTTGACCTTCATCGATGACCACAGTCGCAAGATGTGCATCTACTTCATCAAGACAAAGGGAGAGGTCAAGGAGAAGGTGCAAGAGTTTGTCGCGNACAGATGTTGAGCTTTGGTACAATTTATTTGGCCATGTGGCCGACGACACACTACAAGCTATGCAGCAGCACAAAGTGGTTCATGGGATGGAGGGATGCAAGGCCAATGATGAGGGAAAATGCAAAAAGTTGTGTGAACCATACCTCCAATGCAAGGCAAAAAGAAAGCTCTTTGAGCGTAATGGGCAACTTGCAGACTCTTCCGCACCCCTCCAAACGGCAGTAGTAAGTATTTCTTGACCTTCATCGATGACCACAGTCGCAAGATGTGCATCTACTTCATCAAGACAAAGGGAGAGGTCAAGGAGAAGGTGCAAGAGTTTGTCGCGATAATAGAGCGGCGGACAAGCAAGAAGGTCAAGGCAGTACGCACCGATAACGGTGGTGAGTACGAGGCGAGGAAAGGCTGGTTCAGCCAACACGACATCAACCACCGGACCACCACGCCTTACACCCCCCTGTGCAATGGCGTTACCGAGCAGATGAACCAGACTATCCTCGGCATCATACAAAGTATGCTCTTTGTCGCCAAACTCCCACCTTGCTTTTGGACTGAAGTTGTAAGAACTACTTGCTACCTTGTGAATCTCAATACGGCTGCCGCATTTCAAAGACGTGGTAAGAAGCAGTAAGCTCACGATGCCACAGGAGGCTTGGTCATGGAAGAAGCCTGATGTCTCACACTTGAGGGTCTTTGGTTGTACTGCCTGGGCAAAGGTCTAAGTAGGAGAAGAAGTGGCAAGCTGGATGCACGTGCTCGTAAGTGTATAATGGTCAGATACAACACCGCACACAAGGCGTACAAGCTGTAGGACCAAGCGGCTAGAAAGCTCATCAGGAGCCGAGATGTCGAGTTTGATGAAAGGACCCTTGGCAAGGGAGAGTTCGTAGATATTGTCCATGCTCCCAAATCAGGAGAGTAGGTTGTGTTGCTCGAGTCTGCTGATCAAGTACCAGAAACCTGGCAGATGGTGCCGATGAAGGATGGTGCAGCACGCAGAGTGGCTGTGCAGGCTGACACAGTGACAAACTCTGACACTCAGTCTGAGTTGTTCGAGGCCTCTGAGTACAACTCTGAGGCCGGTGGCTCTTCCTGAAATAGTGGATCACTGGTAGCACAGGAGAAACAGAAGCAACTAAGCCTTGAAGCATCACCAGCAACATTCCGGCGTAGTACGCGCCAGAAGAAACCTCCGCCCAAGTATGATGCTGAGAGTGCCGAATAGACCGGACTCAGCTGGTCATGCTTGGCTCAAGGAGAGCTTGTGACCGTAACGGAGGCTATGAACATGCCAGGTGCGGCCAAGTGGAAGGAGGCAGTGGATAGTAAACTCGCATCCATTGAAGAGAACAAAACATGGGTTCTGGTAGACAGGCCCCCAAACGCGCACGTGGTGGGGTCAAAGTGTGTTCTCCAAAAAACGTTCGAGCAGCATGGTCCTGTCGACAAGTACAAGGCAAGTGGTGGCGAAGGATTTTTCCGAGCGTGCACGCTTATAGTACAAGGAGACCTCCGCACTTGTCGTCACCTTTACCTCCATCAGATCCATGTTGGGCATTGCTCCTCCAAAAGATCTGGAGGTCCACAAGAAGGATGTCAAGACAACTTTTCTCTACAGGAAGCTAGACAAATAAATGCTAATGGAAGTGCCCAAAGGAGTGAAAGCTTCAAAGGACAAGGTTTGCAAACTAGTCAAAGCACTCTACGGGCTAAAACAGGCCCTAAGGATGTGGTTTAAGGAGATGGACGGCTTCATGGCCGGGCTCACCTTCACGCACGACCAGATAACCCTAATGTCTATATGCGGGAGGACGAGCGAGGTTTGATGCTGGTTGTAGTGTACGTGGATGCACTCATCACCTGCTCGTCATCGGTCAAGCTCTTGAACAAGGTGAAGTCAGATCTCAGCAACAAGTACAAGATGAAGGACATGGGTCCGCTCAAGTTCTATCTCGGGACAGCCGACCACCGCAATCCAGGAGCATGCGCCATCGAGTTGAACCACACCAAGTACATCATGGAGGTTGACAAGCGCTACAACATGGAGGAATGCAAGCCCATCTACACACCCATGACAATAGACATCAAACTCTTGTCTTCCATGAGCATGCAAGCAGAACGGCGTGAGATGGAGAATACTCCCTTCCAGTCTGCTGTTGGTAGCCTCATGCATGCCATTGTAGGAACACGTCCTGAAATTTGCTATGTTGTGGGACAAGTGAGTAGGTTTGTGGGGAATCCAGGACCACAACAGTGGCAAGGAGCCAAGTGCATCATGCGCTATCCAGAGGAGACTCAACACATGGTACTCCAGTTTTGAGCCCAAGAAGGATCTGACCCGCTACGGCTGGTGTACTACACAAACGCTGACTCAGGAGGAAGAATCAATGACATTAATTGCACCTCGGGCTTTGTGTACCTCTTCAACGGTGGTGTAGTCTCTTAGGCAAGCAGAAAACAAGACGGTGTCTCCCTCTCTACCACTGAGGCAGAGTACATTTCTCTGTCACAAGCATGCAAGGAGACACAGTGGCTACGGAGTTTGCTTGCCGAGATGAAAGTGCCACAAACGGAGGCAACAGAGGTCCGCATCGACAACAAAAGCGCCATGAAAATAGCACAGGATAACTTCATCTCCTGGCGGACCAAGCATATCAACAACAAATTGCACTCTGCAAGACTCGAGGCATCGGTATGGTCAATGCAACGGACGATGACTGAGGCCAAGACTGCTGGAGAGAGGAGAGATCTCACACCTAATGGAAAGAGATACAAGAGAGAGTTTGTGGACCTGATATGCTCCTTGTCCATCGCTAATATTTGGACAAGCACAGGATGGACTAGGCATGCACTGCTCCCTTGGAGTAAGTCCCTTAAGTCTGGTCCAGATAGACATGGCATGCACAGCTCCTTTGATGCAAGTCCCCTTGGTCTAAACTGGATAGTATAGCGAGCAAATGCTACCTACGACAACTCCTTGTGGTTGAGACGTTCTAGAGTTAGTCTTTGGAGTGAGAGGACAGTGGGTCAAATCTCAGCCCGGTGCCTAATTTTCTTTATGACCAAAAGGGGGACACGAAGGTTCTAAGAGACACCTTGGAACATTCCAAGGTCCAACCTGGTGGCTGGCACCACTTGGCGGTCACAGGGAGCGCCATGTAGGTAGGGGGGATTACGTAATCCAGATTGCCTCCAAAGTGGCTCATCCAAGGAGCCACT